>CAKOAT010011115.1:9840-97912 GCA_932364175.1 Eruca vesicaria subsp. sativa
TATTTATTAATGTATGTTAAAGTTATTTTCATGGTACATGGACATCATTTCAAATTTTCCAACAGGTAATTTATTTAAATTTCATATACCACTTACTTAGTGGAAAAATACCCTATAAAAAAATCTATTTTCTAGAGAACCATAAACACCTAAGTTCTAAAACCTCTTTAACATTCATACTATGTCAGTTAATGATGTAAATATGCATTAAAAATAAATTTTTATATTTTTATTTTTTCTAGAAATATGTGGGTTAACCCCTATAGAAAATCAAGTTTTTGGATAAATGCTATCTTAAGAGGTTTATGCTCTTTATTTTTGATTAAATTTACCCAATCACATTCTAAATTTTTATTAATGTATTTTAAAGTTATTTTCATGGTACATGGACATCATTTCAAATTTTCCTACAGGTAATTTATTTAATCTTCATATACCACTTACTTAGTGGAAAAACACCCTATAGAAAAAAAAATATTTTCTGGAGAAAAATGAACACCTAAGGTCTCAAACCTATTTAACCTTCATACTATGTCACTTACTGATGCAAATATGCATTAAAACAAAATTTTCATATATTCATATTTTTCTCGAAATATGTGGGTTAACCCCTATAGAAAATCAAGTTTTTGGATAAATGCTATATTAAGAGGTTTATACTCTTTATTTTTGATGAAAATTACCCAATCACATTCTAAATATTTATTAATGTATGTTAAAGTTATTTTCATGGTACATGGACATCATTTCAAATTTTCTAACAGTTAATTTATTTAAATTTCATATACCACTTACTTAGTGGAAAACCACCCTAAAGAAAAAATTATATTTTCTGGAGAAACATGAACACCAAAGCTCTCAAACCTATTGAACCTTCATACTATGTCAGTTACTGATGAAAATATGCATTAAAACAAAATTTTCATATATTCATATTTTTCTCGAAATATGTGGGTTAACCCCTACAGAAAATCGAGTTTTTCGATAAATGTTATATTAAAAAGTTTAGGCTCTTTATTGTTGATGAAAATTACCTAATCACATTCTAAATATTTATTAATGTATGTTAAAGTTATTTTCATGGTACATGGACATCATTTCAAATTTTCCAACAGGTAATTTATTTAATCTTCATATACCACTTACTTAGTGGAAAAATACCCTATAAAAAATCTATTTTCTGGAAAAACATAAACACCTAAGGTCTAAAACCTCTTTAACATTCATACTATGTCAGTTAATGATATAAATATGCATTAAAAATAAATTTTTATATTTTTATTTTTTCTAGAAATATGTGGGTTAACCCCTATAGAAAATCTAGTTTTTGGATAAATGCTATATTAAGAGGTTTATGCTCTTTAATTTTGATTAAATTTACCCAATCACATTCTAAATATTTATTAATGTATTTTAAAGTTATTTTCATGGTACATGGACATCATTTCAAATTTTCCAACAGGTAATTTATTTAATCTTCATATACCACTTACTTAGTGGAAAAACACCCTATAGAAAAAAAAATATTTTCTGGAGAAAAATGAACACCTAAGGTCTCAAACCTATTTAACCTTCATACTATGTCACTTACTGATGCANTTTATTTTTTCTAGAAATATGTGGGTTAACCCCTATAGAAAATCAAGTTTTTGGATAAATGCTATCTTAAGAGGTTTATGCTCTTTATTTTTGATTAAATTTACCCAATCACATTCTAAATTTTTATTAATGTATTTTAAAGTTATTTTCATGGTACATGGACATCATTTCAAATTTTCCAACAGGTAATTTATTTAATATTCATATACCACTTACTTAGTGGAAAAACACCCTATAGAAAAAATTATATTTTCTGGAGAAAAATGAACACCTAAGGTCTCAAACCTATTTAACCTTCATACTATGTCAGTTACTGATGCAAATATGCATTAAAACAAAATTTTCATATATTCATATTTTTCTAGAAATATGTGGGTTAACCCCTATAGAAAATCAAGTTTTTGGATAAATGCTATATTAAGAGGTTTATGCTCTTTATTTTTGATGAAAATTACCCAATCACATTCTAAATATTTATTAATGTATTTTAAAGTTATTTTCATGGTACATGGACATCATTTCAAATTTTCCAACAGGTAATTTATTTAAATTTCATATACCACTTACTTAGTGGAAAACCACCCTATAAACAAATTCTATTTTCTGGAGAAACATGAACACCTAAGGTCTCAAACCTCTTAAACCTTCATACTATTTCAGTTGATGATGCAAAAATTCATTAAAACAAAATTTTCATATTTTCTAATTTTTCTCGAAATATGTTGGTTATCCCCTATAGAAAATCGAGTTTTTTGATAAATGCTATATTAAGAAGTTTAGGGTCTTTATTGTTGATGAAAATTACCCAATCACATTCTAAATTTGTATTAATGTATGTTAAAATTATTTTCATGGTAATTGTACATCATTTCAAATTTTCGAAAAGGTAATATATTTAAATTTCATATACCACTTAATCAGTGGAAAAACCTCCTATAAAAAAATTCTATTTTCTGGAGAAACATGAACACCTAAGGTCTCAAACCTATTAAACCTTCATACTATTTCATTTGATGTTGCAAATATGCATTAAAACAAAATTTTCATATTTTCTAATTTTTCTCAAAATATGTGGGTTATCCCCTATAGAAAATCAAGTTTTTTCGATAAATGCTATATTAAGAAGTTTAGGCTCTTTATTGATGATGAAAATTACCCAATCACATTCTAAATTTGTATTAATGTATGTTAAAATTAATTTCATGGTACATGTACATCATTTCATATTTTCCAAAAGGTAATATATTTAAATTTCATATACCACTTAATCAGTGGAAAAACCTCCTATAAACAAAATTCTATTTTCTGGAGAAACATGAACACCTAAGGTCTCAAACCTCTTAAACCTTCATACTATTTCAGTTGATGATGCAAATATGCATTAAAAAAAAATTTCATATTTTCTAATTTTCTCAAAATATGTGGGTTATCCCTTACAGAAATCAAGTTTTTCGATAAATGCTATATTAAGAAGTTTAGGCTCTTTATTGTTGATGAAAATTACCTAATCACATTCTAAATATTTATTAATGTATTTTAAAGTTATTTTCATGGTACATGGACATCATTTCAAATTTTCCAACAGGTAATTTATTTAATCTTCATATACCACTTACTTAGTGGAAAAATACCCTATAAAAAATCTATTTTCTGGAAAAACATAAACACCTAAGGTCTAAAACCTCTTTAACATTCATACTATGTCAGTTAATGATATAAATATGCATTAAAAATAAATTTTTATATTTTTATTTTTTCTAGAAATATGTGGGTTAACCCCTATAGAAAATCTAGTTTTTGGATAAATGCTATATTAAGAGGTTTATGCTCTTTAATTTTGATTAAATTTACCCAATCACATTCTAAATATTTATTAATGTATTTTAAAGTTATTTTCATGGTACATGGACATCATTTCAAATTTTCCAGCAGGTAATTTATTTAAATTTCATATACCACTTACTTAGTGGAAAACCACCCTAATGAAAAAATTATATTTTCTGGAGAAACATGAACACCTAAGCTCTCAAACCTATTGAACCTTCATACTATGTCAGTTACTGATGCAAATATGCATTAAAAACAAAATTTTCATATATTCATATTTTTCTCAAAATATGTGGGTTAACCCCTACAGAAAATCGAGTTTTTCAATAAATATTATATTAAAAAGTTTAGAATCTTTATTGTTGATGAAAATTACTCAATCACATTGTAAATATTTATTAATGTATGTTAAATTTATTTTCATGGTACATGGACATCATTTCAAATTTTCCAACAGGTAATTTATTTAAATTTCATATACCAATTAATCAGTGGACAAATCCCCTATAAAGAAAATTATATTTTCTGGAGAAACATGAACACCTAAAGTCTCAAATCTCTTAAACCTCCATACTATGTCAGTGAATGATGAAAATATGCATTAGAAAAAAATTCATATTTTCGAATTTTTCTCGAAATATGTGGGTCCCTAAAGAAAATCGAGTTTTTTGATAAATGCTATATTAAGAAATTTAGGCTTTTTATTGTTGATGAAAATTACCCAATCACATTCTAAATTTGTATTAATGTATGTTAAAATTATTTTCATGGGACATGGACATCATTTCAAATTTTCCTAATGTATTTAAATTTCATATACACTTAATTAGTGGACAAACCCCCAATAAAGAAAATTCTATTTTCTGAAGAAACTTGAACACCTAAGGTCTCAAACCTCTTAAACCTTCTTACTATGTCAGTGAATGATGAAAATATGCATTAAAACTAAATTTTCATATTTTCTATTTTTTCCTGAAATATGTGGGTTAACTCCTATGAAAAAATCAAGTTTTTTGATAAATGCTAGATTCAAGCTCTTTATTGTGGATAAAATATTACCTAATCGAATTCTAAATTTATATTAGTGTATGTTAAATTATTTTCATGGTACATGTACTTCATTTCTAGTATTTTAGTAAATAATTTAATAAAATTTTATATTTCACCTAATTTACTGGACTAACCCAATAAAATGTTTATTTTCAGGAGAAACATGGACAACTAAGGCCACACACCTCTTTAATCTTAATCATATTCAGTGCATGATGAAATTATGCATGAAAACAAAAATATCATATTTTCTAATTTATTTTGAAATATGAATTTTCCAATAAATGCTATATATACTAAAGTTTAGCCTCTTTCGTGTTATTTAAAAATACAAAAATGCACTCAAAATTTATATTAATTTATGATATGCTTATTTAACTAGTACATGGACATCATTTCTAATTTTCCAACATATAATTTATTTAAATTTAATATACCACTTAATTAGTGGACAAACTCCCAATAAAAAAATATATTTTCTGTAGAAACATAAACACCTAAGGTCTCAAACCTCTTTAACATTCATACTATGTCAGTTAATGATGCAAATATGCATTAAAAATATTTTCATATATTCTAATATTTCTCTAAATATGTGGGTTAACCCCTAAAGAAAATCGAGTTTTTCGATAAATGCTATATTAAAAAGTTTAGGCTCTTTACTTTTGATGAAAATTACCCAATCACATTCTAAATTTGTATTAATGTATGTTAAAATTCTTTTAATGGTACATGGTCATCATTTCAAATTTTCAAACAGATAATTTATTTAAATTTCATATACCACTTAATCAATGGACAAACCCCCTATTAAGAAAATTCTATTTTCTGGAGAAACATGAACACCTAAGGTCTCAAACCTCTTTAACCTTCATACTATTTTTAAAAGTAACTAAAATTTAGATAGATGCACTATTTCAAAACCTGTTTCATTATATAAAGACATTTAAGTTTTTTTTTTAAATCTTTTTTTTTTGCAATAGAAAGACATCATCTTTCACTTATATGAGATTCACAACTTTTCACATTAAGTGAGATTGATATTATTAATAGATAACTCGTACATGAGTTTATAGTCATATATTTATTTTAGTCTATGTTTAAAAATATATATATATCTATACTATTATTTGCGAAGTGATTTTTCGCAACGGAGCTCCCACGTTAAACGTTAGAGTGGTTAATATCATTTATATCCTTAATGGATTTTTATATAATTAAAAACGAATTTATAATAATAATATTAGATTTATATGTTATATTAGATTATTGATTATAAATCAATATGATAATTGTCAAAATAAATACACATTACAAAAATAAGATAATTCTTATAGATATTTTTCTATTACAAAAATTAAAAATTTGATTATAAATTAATATGATAATTGTGAAAATAAATAAATATTACAAAATTAAGATAAGTTTTATAGATATTGTGTTGTTATCTGAAAATAATATTATTTTATTACAAAAATAAAATATAAATGTAAAATAATTTAAAATTAAATATTAATTAATCAATTATATTTGTATAATGATATTTTCTCAAATATTTCTAATATGTGGGGTTTTAGTTCAAATTTCAAGCCAAAATATGTGGGCATAATATATATACTTTGATTAGAAAAATAGCATATATAAATAATTTTATTTAAACTTTTTGAGAACATAAATAATATATTTGTTTTGAGAAAACATAAATAATAGTTTATTTTGTTGAGTTATATCCGTAAGAAGATTATGTCCGCAAGGCGGGCACAACACCTAGTAGTATGTATAACACATTCGTTTATAGTTTTATAATGAACATTTGGATGCAGACAATAAGAAGTTCAGATGAGCCAGAGCCAGCCAAGAACTGAGCCACAAACAAGACCTATTCCTAGAAAAACAACCATGAAGACTGCCGCAAGTTCTGCTTCTGATGCATGGACCGTTTTGGGAGCCATGATCATGAGAACACTAGTGAGATAGCCGTTGGTGAGGCCTAGCATGAACGTCAGAACAACCACTGGCACTTCTGTTCTAAGCCAATGCGGTCCACGTAGACACGCAGAGAAGAGAGGGTAGAAGAGAAGCCTAACGATACAAGCCCAAGTAGCAGATTTTATATTCTGCCATAGATAGAGGGCGGTGAGTGACTTGCCAACGAAATCAGAGATGTTGTACACTGTGATGAGCAAAATAGGATACCAACTCCGGAGAAGTTGGGACTTGAGATTCTCAGCTATAAATCCTGGAAATATCGATAAGGTAACAGTATAGATTATTAGGATACCCGAGGCTGGCCACTTGATCTTTCTCCCAACCATCCATACTGTTAGATTCGAATACAAAGGTTGTTGAAACTTAAGGTGTTGTTGCATCACTGGTAACTTGTATAGCACGTTACAGCAAAGGAGGCAGCATAGTAGGATGGTGGAGCTCACTATGAAGTAGCAATGAGCACTGGTTCGCAGCCCCTGCGGTGTCTGTGCCAGCGAAGCTTTAGTCGTAATCCTAAGGACCGAAACTATAATACCTAACAAAAACAGAGAATACATAGAATAAGATTTACGTTTTACAGCTACCAACAAGAGTACTTAGTAAGTGTATTATTGCTAATATTCAACAAATCTTAGCTACTTACTAACAACATAATGATGCTCTTATATATACATATAGTATTTTATATAGCTATCAACTTTTGTAAAAAAGAAAAAAAAACTAGCTTCAAAATAGTATATGGTGGTCAGAATCAAGTACTTAATAAGTGTTTTACGCCAATTTTAAATTGGAATTAAAAGAGGTTTACCTGAAGAGGCAGTCCCCGCAAAAATGGCTTGCATGTACTGTCTAGGAAGCTTTCCGGCTGAACCGATCAAACTTCCTCCGACCAATCCATCAGCTAAACCACAGAGCACGACTGATCCAACCATCAAGATATAAGAGATATTCCCATTCTTTTCACCTTTCCAAACCCAATCTATGATTGGCGAAACCATTATAGGGATGATGAACATGGAAAACCCCAAGTTCAACCTCAGTCTATAGCTCAACCTTGTGTTCCAAGTCATCATCAAAACGAGAACAAGGACCGAGCAACTCATGTAGGCCACGGTGAAAGTCTTCTCCACATGCTTGTGGGGATACAAGTAGCCAAAGTAATCAACGGCAGTGATGAAAGCGTTCCATGGTATTAAACTACCAGCACCCAACAAGAAATGGATCACGTACGCCGCTCTATAAGCGTCTGCTCTTATCTCAGCTTCATTAACAATCACTTTCTCACCCACCATTATTCTCTCTTCTTACTACTTTTGCAATTGAAAACTTTCTAATGTTGTCTTCATTATAAAAGCAAGGGTGGTGGCGATTTGATTAGATTTTTGTTGTGATGTTTGGTGGTGGGCAGACACACACGAGTCAAATCTTAACATTTATTTATTCGGGATTGTTATTCTTCTTTGATCATATCAGAGCTTAGGCATAAAGAAACAAGAAACTGTATATGGTCATTGGTGGGACACAAAACAGACGGGTTAGAATTAAAGTTACTACTTTGTGTGCATGACATTGGTCGGGGACTCGTCTTTTCTGTACCCTTTATATTCCATTTACTGCATAAACGCAACAAAACATCTATGTATTATGAAGTGAATAAAGAATGATCTAAACCGGTAACCACCAAACCCGGTCTAAACTGGTATATAGCCAGTCAACCTTAATTAACCCGCCAAAACAAAAAGAAAAAGAAACATTTCAACGGAAACTAAAGGACGTTGAAAGCTTCAAGGAACAACAACTTAACCGGAAACAACAAAACAACGATCAAAGGCATGTGTTGAGACGCCACAAGGCGGCTAAATCTCTGCAAAGACTTTCTTCCTGTCTTCATCATCCCTGAGAAATCCTGACCGTTGCTGCCTATGGCAGTCCCGGAGCTCCTCCCGCTTTCTCTAGCCACCAGAATAGGCCGCCAGAGACTCCGAGGATGCTCCCTCTTCAACCTCCTTATCTGACTCACTTCTTTTCTTATCACACTCCTAACCGCTTTCAGATATGAGTTCATGTCATGGTCCCTCTGTATGGTTCCGCTCGACCCGTAAGCTGACCTGTCGCTAAGGATATCCAGAGGATGCGGTGTGTTCAAGAAACCCGTTTGCGCAGCTAGTCTTAACCGCTGTTCCTCCTCATCATCCAGCGATTCAAAATCACCACCGGTTAGAAGATATAAACCATTTCCCGGGGGAAGAAGATGGTGTCCTGGAGAAAAGGACTCATCAGGTTGAAGGATTAGAAGCTCCCCCATGGGAGAATACAGCATACTCTGCTTGTTAAGACAAGGATGGGTACGGAAGTTGCCGTTAACAGCTTTGAGAAGCTCTGCAACATGGTAAGGGTAGTTACAAGAAAAAGCTCTTGGAACAATGTCACGGTGCATTATGATGGCTTGAACATGGCTTTTAGGCAATCCTAGTTTCTTAAGAAGGCGGTCGCCTCCACAGAGTACAAAGGGCGCACCAAATGTTATAACCGGGAGTAAAGAAGAAGCAGGTACTTGGCCTCGAACCAGTAACATGAGGTTTAGTAATAGTGACAAGCTTCCGCCTAATGAATGCCCCGTGAAACGGAACTTGGCTCTGTTTCCATGGGCTTTGATGTGGGATTTGACTTCAGGTAGCATTTGTTCATACATTCCTTTAGCAGCTTCGTATATTCCTCTGTGAACAATCACACCTAGTTCCTCGAATTCAATTGGCTCAAAGAGTAGATTTGCTTGCCAAGAAGCTAGAGACTCAGATCCCTACAAGCAAAATTGATAATGAGAATGAAATCTAGAAAAACTTGAGGATTTGAACCTTTATCTTTTTTATTGTTTTGTTTTTATTACCTGAATGACAAAGAATCTGGTGAGAGTTTGATGATCATCGCAAATAAACCAATCACAAGGAGAGGAGATGGAGGATTTCAAATCGTCAGCAACAGCTTGTTTCACGTCTTCCTCAGCAGCAACAACAGAAGTGACAGAGTTGGTTAAACAAGCAGATGATGACATTGACGATGATTCCTCCTCATCTTCGTTTATGGATGTAGAAGTGAAAGGAAGTATGTTGGTGGTACAAGACTGAAGGTGAGAAGCAGCTGACGCAACAACTTCATATGCAGCAGAAGCACTGATCTTCCGATCGTCTTTGCCTTCAACCTCTTCCTTTGGCTTGTTGGTCTCTCCTGGAACTTGAGCCTTTAACGCTAACTCTGTTTTCTCAGCTGATGAAGTTACGAAGCTAAGGCCGTAATACTTGGAGAGATTCGCAGGCTGATTATTGGAAAATTCCAGACAAAAGAGAATGATTTTTTATCAAAAATACAAAAACCAAAAAAGTCTGAATAATAATAAGCCAATAATTATGGATGAAACCTTGATTGTTGAAATGGAATAAGCCAAGTTTCCCAAATAAGACAATTGGGCATAGAGTTTTGATTCGGACAAGGAGACCCTCTTGAGCAATTTAGAGAATGATTCTCTGTGCAGCCGGACTTTGTTTTCTTCGTCTTCCAGTATCCAACATACATCATCGCATCCACCACCATCTTCATCTTCAGATAATACAGCCTCGTCTAATTCCTCTTCTTCTTCTCTCCACAGAGAGTGAACATCCAACATCTTCAAAATCCAGCTCCCATTTCGCCTCTCCTTCTCCGTCTCCTCCGCCACTGGCTTTCTCGAATCCAACAACAAAACGGCTTCGTCCAAAGCCAAGCCGCTTCGTCTTCTCGACGCAATTCCGCGAGACCAAAAGGGCGTCAATGGGTGCTTCAAAGAGAACCCAAAAGAAGGCTTCCTTTTTTGCGATGCGTTTCCTCTCATTTCAACAACTCCTCCACCACAACCGCTTACGCCGCTTCCAACCGCTTTGATCGCTGGAATTACCCCTCTATTCAAACACATACTATCCATCCTCCTTTTTCCCTCTCTCTCTCTCTTTCCTTATTTGAACAAAAAGAAAAAAAAGCTTTTACTATTGAATTTTGGTTCTCCTTATTCTCACTTTAATTTGTTACTCCCAACTTTAGAATTAATTTCTTTGGGAATGTAGAATTCTATTCCACAAAAGTTTTACAACTCAGAAAAATCTACAAGGCCAGAAAAAATAAATTGTTTATCAACCCAAGAGAGAGAAACTTCTGTGTTGAGATCTTTTAATGCTATATTTTCGTTTCTCTTTTAAAATAGCAAAAACAAGACCTGTCTCTTTCTTTTCTTTCCGATATTTGTTTTTCTTTTGCGCAGAAAAGAAAGAATTAAAAATAATAACAAATATTTTCTTTTCTCTTTTAAAATGAAGAGTTCTCGCCGAATTGCGGAACGTAAAAGAGTGATTTAGTAAACTACCCATATTTAAAATTCAAATTAGCAAAATATCATTGATTGGACATAAAGGACACTGACACAACCATTTGGTAAAGAATTGCCGAGAATGTCATTTCTCTTTCCTCTCATTAACACGAAGCGTAAAAACATTTGTTAACATATAACACTTCTGTTAACGTCTACAATATTTGTTAACAGCCAACACATTTATTAACGCGAAGCGTAAAAATAATTATTAACAGTTAACAATTCTGTTAACGTCTACAATATTTGTTAACAGCGAACACATTTATTAACGCGAAGCGTAAAAATAATTGTTAACACCTAACACTTCTGTTAACGTCTACAATATTTGTTAACCGCTAACACGACGTCGAATCTAAAACCCAGAAAATTGATATCATCAAAAAATTTAGGATTCAAAACCACTTATGAAAAAAATAATGAAATTTAAAATTTAATTGTATATAGAATGATAGAGATTTGTAAAATAATTAGGGATTGGAGAGAAAAAAAAGGTCAAAATTGAGGATTCAAAGCCACTTATAAAAAAATAATGAAATTGAAAATTTAATTGTATATAGAATGATAGAGATTTGTATAATAATTAGGGATTAAAGAGAGAGAGAAAAAGAGAGGAGATGTCAAAGAGAGGAGAGAGAGTGTAGAGAAGGGCAAAATGGTCCAAAAGAAAGTAATTGTCACATCATGGGTAATTCTCTAATTATAGGTGCCAAATAGGACATTTTAGCCAATTATCTCAACGTAAAATTACACATACATTACGTGTAATACGCGTGACTTATCCATTTAACCACGCGGGTCCCATAAACACTGGGGGATAGTCGACACTGGTTCAGACAATTTTGCCGACTTTCAAATTTATGTTTTGTAAATGGGTAATATTATAGTATTTCATTCATAAATGTCTGGAAAATAAGTTATTTAGCTTTTTTTTTTTGAATGAATGTAAAATTTATTCAAGCAAAAAACACGTTTTTACATCAAGTACATCATTTTTTATAAATAAAGTTGAATTGGTTTCGTCTTTAATACCGTAATAAAAATGAAGTTAAATAGGATTTGACAGAATTCAACTTTATTTATAAAAAATGAAAGAAACTGTTTTTTTCTGTCAACCTATTTATGTATTAATATTAAAACCAAGTGACTACATAGTATTGGATGTTACCATCTAGCCTTTTAGCTAATCATCAACCAACAACGGACTACTTCTAGGTACATAACTAAAAGTAAAACCATTTGCTTTTGAAGCATCTAAAAAAGAAATCATTTTAAAAGTTAGAATGCAAATTTCCAACAAATCCACGTGGGACCAACAGGAAAGACTGCCACGTCATAGTGGATATAGGTGGAGAAACCAAGCCATGTGACGTGTTCCAAAATTTTTGGGTTCTATCCAATGGGACACCTGGCATATTAAGAATGCTCTGCTCTTGCATTTAGGTTGTCTTCCACTGTTGTGTGCTTGCATGTAGTCTTGTTGGCTAGCTGGTGAGGTATATGTCCAAAAATGCAAATCCCTAACTACTTGCACGACACTAAAAGCCAGTCTATCGAACATGTATACATTGAAATGATGTAATAAAACCCATTTAAGTCATGGGTAGTCAATGGGCCTTTATTAAACCCAAAACGAAATATTAAAAATAATCTAAAAAAGGCTTTATTATATATAAAGGTAAATAACCTTCGCCGGTGGAAGCTACTCCGCATCTGTTCATCACCGGTGAGTTCCTCTGTTTTCCTTTTTTTTAAAAATCTTAATTCTTGCGGCGATTACATGTGAGCTAATGAACATGGATGATTTCTCTAGCTCTCTGGTTTAGCGGAATTAAGAATTTTATTATAATAGTTGAATTTAGGATGAAGTTTCTCGCTTAAAACACACACTGGCACTAGGTTTTTAGTATTGGACTAAACCTGATTTCTTGGTTTAGGGCTTTGGCTGATTTTCCTAGTGACTTGGGAAGAAGAAGAAGATGAGTAACACACCAGCGGCTGCGGCGTCGTCGTCATCTAAATCGAAAGCTGGCGGAACTTCTCAGGCGCCCGAAAAGCGCAAACCCCTCTTCCAAAAAGAATGTAACATATATTCAATTTTTTATTCTTGTTGCTTATGTGGTAATGGTGAGTGTTTTCTTTATTTTTTACCTTTACAGTACAGCATATGATGTATGGATTTGGCGATGAGCAGAACGTAAGCTTTTCTTCTTTTCTACTCGTAGATAGATATGCCTCTACAAGTAATTAGTTGTTACTTTGAAGGGGGAATTTCATTAGGCTGGGTGATGCATATCGATGTAGAAATCTTGGTATATGGATGGTAAAAGTAAAACTAATGCAAAAGATCCTCTTGTTTTTTAGCCTCTCCCAGAGATTGTCGCTCTTGTTGAAGATATTGTCGTCGAATACGTCACTGATTTGGTATTTTTTGGAGTTCCTCTCATCTTTTTCTTTTTTTTTTTTTAACTACATTGCTAGTAGTTGACTTGGCTTCTCCTAACCTGGAAAGAGATTTGTTTTCTTCTTAATGTCTCACAGACACATAAGGCTCAAGAGATTGGCTCTAAGCGTGGAAGGCTACTGGTTGATGACTTCTTGTATCTTATCCGCAAGGTAAAAATTACTCTCAGGCTGTCTACGGTTCTGTATTCTATGTATGTCTGACTGACTGACTGGTGCTCTTTTTTTTTTTTTTTTTTTGGTTTTTGTGATGCAGGATTTGCCAAAACTTAACAGGTGTAGGGAACTATTGGCCATGCAAGAAGAGCTGAAACAAGCTCGTAAAGCTTTTGATGTGGACGAAGAGAAGATTACTTCACTCGATTGTTTGATCCATCCCTTTTTTTTTTATGAACAAGCTTCTTCTTTTCTTTTTTTTGGGTAAACCTTCTTTCTGAGTGTAAAAAGAATAGAATGACAGATTATTATCACACAAGTGAAACTGAAATTTACCCGACGAGTGAATGTTCTCCGGGCTCCGGATAACGAAACTGCGGCAACTTAATTTTCTAAACGCCAATAAAGTCAACAAATAGAGTGGAATGTGGAACATAAAGTCAACAAATAGAGTGGATGAGTTGTTAAAGAGAGCTGAGAGCTTCACTGTAATTAAATACCTATGATGACCTCAAAAAAAAACATAACACGCATCTGATAGCTTGACACCGCGGATGAGTTGTTAAAGAGAGCTACGATGTCCACCCAAACGAAATGCAGAATGCTCCTGAAACGTTTCTTCAGTCTAGAATCTTTAGAGACGAGTGGTTCTAAACTAAAGACGCAGTAAATGCTAAAAGTGTCTAAACATACTGTTTCTCAATTTAGCTTCGATGGTTCTTGGTAAGAGAAAAACTCTTTGAAACACTGATGAAAAGAGAATAGGTTCTCTCCGTTGTGGATTACAGTTAATGCATGGTCCAAAAAGGTTTTTGTTCTTCAATCAAAGCTGTAAAAATTTATTGGTATCAGATTCCAAAGTGTTTGCTTTTGAAGGTTCTTAATGAAAGTCCTTTAAAAAAGCCATGGCTGTTTCTGTTTCTTTCTTCCACCACTGCAAAAAAAATGCTCTCTTCCTCTCTGGGAATGGAGTTACTCTGTTTCTTCACTCTGCTTTTGATATCACAATCTGTTGCATTGAATATAGCAGAGAAAACAGAAACTGCATGTGAAATGTGCTTAGAATGTGAGAATCCATGTGATCAGCCACCACCTCCGCAAGAGATACTCTGTCCTCCGCCTCTTCCACCACCTCCGCCGCAAGAGATTATCTGTCCTCCGCCTCTCCCACCACCTCCGCCGCCTCCGTTAGAGATTTTCTGTCCGCCACCACCTTCACCACCACCGCCTTCTCCTCCTCCCCCACCCCCTTCACCACCTCCGCCTTGTACGCACTGCCCAATACCACTTCCACCACCGCAGCCGCCGGTTTGCAACGAGTGCGCTCATAATAGACCGAGACCGCCGATCATTATTACCGCAGCAGCAGCAGCGTCAAGGGATATAAGCTTCCTAACTGCTCTTGCCTTCTCTGCTTCATTAATCTGCTAGCGATCTTCTGTCTTTCATGTCACAGCATTATTATTCTTACAATCACTAAGTTAGTGGGGTTTTGAAGAAACTTGTTTGTATTAATCAAATTATCCCATTTTGGTTATTGTCTCAAATTATCAGTCCTCAAATAAACTATTGTTGACTTGTTGTTTTGAAAAAATAGTTAGGTTTGCTAGTTCCTTTACTATTGATTCAATAATTTTACTGTTATCATTGTTTTCTTCAGTGCTTTGGTTTTCCTAGGATTAACTTGCATGTCTAAATACTTTTCCTAATCTTTTATCTGTTCATAAAAATCATGCAACAAAGAAAAATGATGGGCCTAAATTACTTAGGAAACTGTGTTCGTAAAAGAATCTGATTACAACAAAAATGAAGCCAAGAAAGAAGAGCTTCCATGCCTTGCACCACAAACAACAGAAGAAACCCTGAAATCAAGGGAACTGAAGCTGCATAAATTCCTGTTTCCCAGCTGGTATGCCCTGTTTGTAGCCGGAGGGTGAAGAAATGCATATGGTGGGATCATATAACCACACATCATCAACATGTCTTGAAGATATCCTTTTCTTTTTTCAATACGTCTCTTTAGGCCAATCTTCTTGCCTCCGTCTACAATGCAATTTTGTTTGAGTTTACTTGATAGAAACTTTACAGTGAGCAGAAGCAGACATCTTACACTACTGAAAATTGGAGAAGGTAGAGATATCTGAGTTTGTACATGGACTTTTGTCATCAGCCATGTTTGTTGATTAATGATGTATGTGACTTCCTCTGAGAAAAAAAAAAGTAAAAAGATGTAATGGCAAGAGGCAGGTCATTGCCATTGTTGTAATGTTAATCAGCTCTATTTATTATATATGATAAGTTGATAACCAACAAGCTCTTGTCTTCAAATGTACTTGACTATAGAAGATAAGCTTACACTGTGATTGTGCTTTGATGAGAAAAAAACAAGTGCTAAATGAACAACAAGCCCGTCTAGCTCAGTTGGTAGAGCGCAAGGCTCTTAACCTTGTGGTCGTGGGTTCGAGCCCCACGGTGGGCGTTTCAAACGTTTTTAGTCCTTTCTGAAACTTGAAGGACCACCAAATCATTGCAGTTTTGCTGTTTACAAACGTTCAAAGGGTAAGAATCGAGTTTCTGCTAAACTTTTGTTTCTCTTTTGTTCGTTTTAATTAGTGGAAACCTTTCACTCACAACTTCAGAATTTAGTGGACACAGCCGGTCGTTAAAAACAACTTACCACTTCTCTCAAGATTAAGCGAATTAAGCTTGAAGACGAGTAATATTATCTGTTGAAGTGATGCCTCTAAGATTAAGAATAAAAGGATTAAACATTCGCTCACTGTATTGACTGCCATTATAATAAGAGTAAAAGGTTATATATTTTGCAAACTGTGGATAAATTTGATACTTGGGAGGCGAGCGAAGAGCAAAAAAAAAAAACAAATCAACGATTCATCAAATATTGATAAGCTAAAAGATCTTGAAAGCATAAGAAGATTTAACTGACATAATTTTATGTTTTCCGTGCAAACAAAGTATTCCAACAAAGCCAACTTCATAAAACATAAAAAGTTTAAAGTGAGATGATCTAATATAGCTTGATCACTATATCCACGTTCACTTCTTAGACTTCTTCTTCGGTACCCTACAAAAGCAAAGACCCATATAAAGATGAATTAGTACAAATTTAGAAGAAAACTCAAATCTGATATCACCATTGAGATCAGACTTACTCTGCAGTTTGAGCAGTAGTAGTAGTAGCAGCAGTAGCTGGTGGTGGTGCAGTTGCAGGGGCAACATCTCCTCCAGGTCCCTACACCAAAAAAAACCAATGTATAAGGATCCTTAACTCCAACTCAAAAGAAGAAGTATTTTAGAGATAGAGTAATGAGTTTTTAAGTTATAAACCTTAGCAAGACGCTCTTCTCTCCTAGCATGTTTCCTCTCACGGCTAGCCTTGTTCTTAGCCCTCTTAGCCTCAAACTGATCAGACAAAGTCTTCTCTCTGGCCTTCTCAGCCTTGGACTTGTGGATGCTCTCCATAAGGACACGCTTGTTCTTGAAGACGTTACCCTTAACACGCATGTACATGTCGTGGTACATGTGCTTGTCAATCTTCTTGGACTCTCTGTACTTCTTGAGGAGACGCCTGAGAACACGCATCCGACGCATCCAGAGCACCTTAGTGGGCAACCTAGCTTCACGGGTACCCTTCCTCTTACCATAACCAGAGTGACGTCCCTTCATTTTGGCAATCTTCATACGGCGAGCCCTTGAACGAGAGTGGATCTTCGTTGGTTTCCTGATGATGAATCCATCCTTCACCAGCTTCCTTATGTTCTGCCCTACAGTCGATCAAAAAGCAACCTCAGTAATCAAAAAGAAGACTGTTCACTAATCTAATCTCTCTAAAGCTAAGTAGGAGCTGAAGATCGGGAAATAACTTCCAATGACTGATTGTAACTCACTATCCTACTACCACAGAACAAAATGATGAATACAAGAAAGAGAGGAAATGAAACATACGGGAATTGGCCATGGAGATGTCTGAGGATTCATTGGGATCGAGCCATACTTTTCCCTTCCCGCACTTCATCACCGATGCGGCCAGCCGCTTCTGGAGCTTTAGAGCCACCATTTTTAGCTTCTCCTTTTTTCTTTTGGTGGTGGCGGAGGACAAGTCCTTATCCAGAGAAGTTGAGTGTAGTCAGAGTTCATCTATTATATATCAGTTCTCTAGGGTTTATCCTTTCCAACCAATCTCTTGGGCTTTTGTTCAACTAACAGGCTTTCTCTATAGCCCATTATCAGCTTCATGATGATGATATAGCCCATTATGACCTTCATGATGATGATATGTTTTTTTTTTATTAAAAGTTTTAACTCAGTGAGCTTTGTTTGTCTTTCAATTGTTCAAACTGGGGTTTTTAGTGATTTAAACCCCAAACTATTTTTAGATCGGAAGAAAAACCCCCAACTATAATATTATATTTTTAAACCCTCAACTAATATTCCGTTAGTGTATTGCCCCCTCCGTTAACAGTTCCGTCCAAAGTGGATGGCAAAGGTTAACTTGAAACGTCCAGTTTCATTAAAAGATAAAAACGACATGTAGTTACTCGAAAACAACACGACTTTTACCCAAACAACATGCAGTTTGCAAACAACGTCATTTAATAAAAAAAAGAGAGAAATAGAGCTTACGTTTGCTTGAACCCGGGTTACTTGCATTCACAACATGAAATTCACCACTTGAACTAATTATGAATCATTGTTATCATTTAAGTATGTATGTATTTGATGTTTCTTGTCCGTTTGATTTTAAATCAGAATGCAGCTCCGATTAACAAATAATTAAACCTTATCATCACCCACGAGGACGAAAAGGCTGAAGAGATAGATGGTCAGCATAGGGAGAAACAGAGGAAAAACTTAACGAATACAAATTAGAGTAAATTTCAGAACAAGGAGAAAAATTTGTTGATCATCTTTTCATCAGATTCTCTGAAAGTTGAGTTGAAAAAGGTTTCAGGAAACTTGTACAGGTCAAACAAGTTTCGAAATTTTATAGAAATCGACGGCTTCTTCGTCTACTACCATCGACCATCCAGCCATCGACGACAAACAACAAACCCTACCCAAAAAAAAACCCTACCATCATATCAGAGTCGACAAAGAAGCATCAAATACATACAAACTTAATTAACAACAACGATTCTTAATTAGTTCAAGTGGCGAAAGACTTATTGTGAATGCAAGTAACCCGGGTTCGAGCAAGGGTTAGCCCTTTTTCTATTTTTTTTATTAAACAACGTCGTTTGCAAACTGCATGTTGTTTAGGTAAAAGCCGTGTTGTTTTCGAGTAACTACATGTCGTTTTTATCTTTTAATGAAACTGGACGTTTCAAGTTAACGTTTACCATCCACTTTGGACGGAACTGTTAACGGAGGGGCCAATACACTAACGGAATATTAGTTGAGGGTTTAAAAACATAAAATTATAGTTGGGGGTTTTTCTTCCGATCTAAAAATAGTTTGGGGTTTAAATCACTAAAAACCCTTCAAACTGAGATGAATAATAAAAGTCATATATTCCAATGAATTAATTATTGTTGATAAATTCACAAACTAATTAACTCACAAACAAAACAAATGTTTGTAGAAATTTTTGACTTTTTTTTTTTTTGCCATTATTAATAAATGAATGTTTTAATATCAAAAAGCTTATTTGGGACACATTGGGAAACTAAGTTTTCCACCGAAGATAATGTTGGCGTTGTTACAAAGAGCTCCCACCAAGCCTCCCGACGACGAGGGACGTCCTCCTTTGTTACCTACGAAGTTCAAGTTTATGTCAACGATGTTCACTCCTTTGCACGGTACTGTTTTGCTGCACATTATTTGAACTTCATCTTTTGTTATTGTTGTTCCTCTTACGTTCTTGAACAACACATCGCTTATCGCAACGTTTGATTCCTACAAACACACACACACAAGAAAAACAAAAAAATAAGCTGAATGATCAAGTACTAATATATATATATATATAGTACTCACTCCGCCTCTTGAGCCGTAGTTTTGGTCAATGATGATTGGGTTCTTCACATTTTCCATTATAATATCTTCAAAATGAATGTCTGTAGCCTTGCTTGGAGACGAACCACCCCAACTCTTGATTCTAAGACCATTGTCGGTACCTTTCATCGTGCAGCTCTTAAAGTGAATCCCGCTAACATCCTCCTCGTTCGGATACTTACCGAGACTACCAACACTTAGGCCGTGTCCTGGGCCACAAACCACGCGTTCCACCGTTACATTGTTGGAACCACGACCTACAGAGACACAATCGTCTCCTGTCCCTATTGTACTGTCAACGATGCGAACATTGTCCGCATTGCTCAAATGGATACCATCCGTGTTGGGACTTTCAGCAGGGGCAATAATTTTGATGTTGTGGACGTTAACATTCGTAGTTTTCACCAAGAACATGTGGAAGGCCTTTGCATTGACCGAGCTAATGCCGGAAATTTCAAGATTTAAGATGTTTCTGAATTTTAGAGACTGCATGATGTGTACGTACACACGTGTGATCAGTACAAAATATTTATATATAATTAATGATATGTATAAGCTTAATTATATTCATACCGTTGGAGGAAGATTGCAGTCGATCTTTTTTCCACAGCCATCTGCTTTCCATACGGCTTCACCTTTGCCGTGGAATGTGCCGGGTCCGGTGAGAAGAACATTGTCGACATGTTCAAATAAGAACCATTCAGGGGTTGCGTATCCGCTTGGTGGAGCGGTGATTGTGCCTTGAACTTCGACGGTCACTTTGCTCTTGCATGGACCAGCAAAAATTACTGGACCAGTCAAGAACTCTCCTTTAGGGACTAGTAGCGTTGCTGGTACAGGACTGGCACATACTTGGATCCATGTGTTTAAAAATGCCTGCATATTGCATATCGTACAAAATTTTATAAGATACCGTTTATTAATTATTGGATACATGTTTGTTGTCAGAGCTAATCCCTAAAATTAAAGAAATGTCACCTTAAAAGAATTGGTGGCACCATTTCCCACTGCTCCAAATTTAGTAATATCGAAGACCGTACCGGCAGTACCGGCAAGGCCACGGCGGCCACCGACATATTCACCATTAGCTACGCAAGAACCAAACACCAAGGCCATTAAAATTAATGGGCCTACATTACTATGATTTGCCTTGGCAACCAAACTTCTTGCGCCACCCATGGTTATAATATTCTTTTTTTTTTTTTTTTTGTTCTTTTAAATATGTGTTGACAAATTTAAAAGTGATTTGATCATTGGAAGATTCATGATGTTTTATAGTGTTGGTTTCTAAGCTATTTTCAGATTTTAATCTGTTTTTAGAGTAATGGTTTTAGGGAAAATAACAGAGTGTGTGATTCCATCTTTTTTTCCGGATGTTTGACTACCCAATATTAGGTGATATAACGATCTAATTTCACGGTCACTTTGCATGTATAAGTAGAAACAATTCTATCCATTAAGTGGTTCAGAATGATCAGCATGACTCGGTTATGTCTCAGCTAAACATGTTTTGTCCTTTAACTTCGACGTATGAGATATGGTTCTTTGTGAAACATGACAAATTATGTTTCTTTTAATCTCAAAAAGTAATAGTAATTTCATGTTTACCGTGTAATGGCTCGTTGAAGGAGGGGACTGGAGAAAGAAGGATCACGTTTCCGGAAAATCATGAAGGGGCCGAAAGAGAGGCTGCGATTTCTCAAGTATCAGAACCAGGGATTTTCTTGAGTAAAGGCTTAAACGCACTAATTGGTGTATCCATGTCCCCTTAGGCCCTTATCTTTCCCAACAAGCATGGTCCATGTTAGGGATCCCCAATATATACAACGCTAACACAAACTACTCCTTCCCCTGTTTTCCGAAGCTTGAATTTTTCAGAGCTAAGAAACCTCAGTATAAATGGTGCCAGGATGTGAAGTGGCTTCGAGGAGAAAGTCATTTCCCCCAACGAACTACGTCTTTAGCATTTGGTAGTTCAAAATTCATGAGACCTCGATAACCTCAATGAGAGCATTCTGGTAGTGAATGCCATTGGAAGTCCGATTTTCATTTGCATCGTAGTATACTACTCCCTCCGTTCCTAAATGATCCATATTTTAGAAAAATATTTTATTTCTAAAAGATACATATTTTACATTTTTAATGTATGTAATAATGGTAAATTGTAAACTTCAAAAATATTAATTATGTTTACTGAATTTTGATTGGTTAAAAATCATAGGAAATAGCTAAACACATAAAATAATGCATTTATTATCAAAATTTTAAGTGTTTTTTTAATAAGTGTGAAAATTCTAAAACATGGATTATATAGGAACAGACAGGGGCGGAGCCACCGTTACGGTAGGGGGGTCATGTGACCCCTACAGATTCTGATAATTTTTCTTTTTACTTGAACAAATTTTATGAAATATTGAAAATATAGTTTATGTGACCCCTATAACATATGGATGAAATGGAAATGACCCCAGTGAAAAGTATGGCTGGCTCCGCCACTGGGAACAGAGGGAGTATATTCTAATTCTACCACCAAGTCCACCTACAAATTAAACCATGCACAGTCAATAAGCTTAGAGCAACATTATTGGTTTGTCCCAAAATTGAGTCCTCTTAGTAAATTAATTGTTCAGTTCATGGCACAAACTTGTATGACAAAGGTTGTGATTTAGGAGAGTGGAGATAACCCCAGGCTGGAACCAAATCTCTTGTTCTTGCTTCAATCGTTCGAGTTTAGTAGCCGAGAAGGCTGATACATTTGCAGTTATGCTTCAGACATGTACATCTGATGTTTATCCACCACACAAGCCTTTCCTTTCTTAGTCACTTTCCAAGATTCCTCAGCATTCTGCTTCCTAACAATTTCAGGAAACACTTTACTTTTAGAATCAGAAAGTGTTCCACCTCCATATAGTCACTGTGCTGATCTTGCATCTCTCTTCTCGACTGGTTTTGGATCATGGACCACCTTTTTATTGGTTCAATCTCTGAACCAGACTCAAAATCCAACCATTCCAGCAGTTGCAGGGGCATTATATTGTGTCCCTGAGTTGAAATAGTAACCAAAAGCATGCCGCTTGGATCAAAGCACAAAACTGAAATAGGACCTGCAAACACCACAACATAATATATGTATAACGCAAGCATCAATGATAAATCAACTTGAGGAAGATTAATGTCCTACAGCAATCACAACATCTGCACCATTCCTAATAGCCTGATAGAAGCAATAAGATGATAAGAGAATACTGAACCCATCAAAGCGATGAATAGGTTTCCACTATCACTTACCTCTCTTGTAATGTCAATGGCATGAGAAGGACCAGATGTTAAGGACTCACGTATCTGAAGGAAACAAACAACAAGACCTGAAAATCCATTCTCATGACAGGCAATGAATGCATCATGGAATCAAAAGCTCACATTACAGTCTTCACCAAGACGAGACCGAAGGTAAGGAAGCAACTTCTTCCATTCCTTAGCTGTTCTACCATTAGATCTTAATTCAATCCTAAAACCAAGTCAAATTCTATCTCCAGAGAACCACCCAATTCAACTTCGAGAGATTGATTCTAATGTAAAATTCATAACTTTAAGACCTAACTGAGTAAGAGGATAACACACACCTTGAGGGTTCACGACGAAAACGAGATCACAGATGCGGGGAGAGGAGACGGCACCACAACTACCACTGCAAAGGGTGATGCGACCAGAAAAACACGTTGTTGTGTCCTAAGTAGCGGAGGTTGTTTCACCGCGTATCGGTTGCAACTCGGCTCCGGGACACATCATCATCGTCGTTAGGAGAAGTGGAATCCAGGAGAGATCAATAGAGAAATGGAACCCAACTGATTTCATCAATGGAAGAGAGAGATAGAGATGATACTTCGTTGTTTGACACCTGTCCTATAAGGACGTTTTCTCTTGTTCCTTAATTAAGGAACGTCCTTCCAATTAAAAGGTATTTTTCTTTTCTTTTTTAAATTGTAATTGAGTTAAGGACATGGTTAAGGACAACGATAATGTTGCTCTTAGTGACTAGTTACTTACTTAATGGTAGGACAGGTCGCGTTCAGTAAATGGTGATATCAGGCATGCACAATTATAAACCACGCACAGATCATATAGGTTCTGACACTAAAATAAAACATGTGATAAAAAAATCGACTAGATATTTAATGTTTTGCAAATCTAGGTCAGAGTTGGTCGTTTTCGGCCCGTTGTGCCTTGAGATTATTTTCGTGACCGGGTTTCCCATAAATAAATTAATTTTAAACACAAGTATTGCATGTGGCTTTTAAAAATTATCGACAACTAATTAATCAATTATTATGGCTGATCGAATATCAACGGTAACAATCATTAATTGTAATTCTCTATGTACACTGATTAAATGACAACACGACGTCGATATATAGCTTCATTTGCATGAATCGGCATATGAGACTGGTATGGGGGATTTGCCTCGCCAGTCGCCACAACCAGCAACCGTCGAACACAAGTACCCGTGATAAAGACATGACTTGTTTTACTGATGATGGTGCTTGGAATAAGACTATGGATTTGAAAAATCGTTCGTTAACTATGATGAAGTTGAAGTGTTGAACCAATGACTCCAGATGTATATGATTAGTAACGTTGTTTACTTGTTGAATTTACGTAAGTAAATTCTTCATGTAATAAGTAATCTATATATCAGTTACAAAAAAAAAAAGAAAAAAAAAAGTAATCTATATATATGTATGTAGAAAAGAAAAAAAATCTTAACATGGTAACGGTTTCTTCGAAGTGGCCCTATAGCCTAGTAGTAATAAATCAATCATCGAAACGCATATTCATACAAATAAATATAAAATTACATATTGTACGTCCGTATTATATACGCTATGTATTATTATTACGATTCAACATTGCGAACGAACATATGGTTCTGCATTAACAGCTAAGCTAGTTTGAATCGACAAACAAAGTGATCTGGTGCTTATTATATAATCTAGAAACAAACCTACGCGTTTTAAGACTTCCCAAACCAGTTGACTTAGAAAATCATCTTATTCAATATCTTTTATTAAGCTGATATTAATCAAGAATAGTAATAAAAATTTATACTAGTTTTAATAATGGACCTACCTCTCATTCTCGTTATCAGCCATCATCAACACACTCTATAAAAACCCCTAAACCTATAAAGTATTATTCATATTTAACAAAGGAACTCAAAATCCCTGCAACAATTAATGGAATCTCCATTGATGTTTCTCATCACACTATCATTCTTTCTTCAATCACTCCTTGTTGCTTCTCACAACCCATCAAACTCTTCAACAATCTGCAAAACAACGCCGGATCCAAAATACTGCAGATCTGTTTTCCCCCACAGCCAAGGCAATGTTCAACAATACGGCCGTTTCTCAATCCGCAAATCGCTATCGCAGTCGCGAAAGTTCATTCGTACGGTCGATAGATATTTAAAACGCAACGCTCATATATCTCAACCCGCCGTTATCAGAGCTCTCCAAGACTGTCGTTTCCTCGCCGGTCTAACCATGGATTACCTCTTAACGTCGTTTCAAACAGTTAACGTCACGTCAAAAACGTCCTCGTCCTTCAACACGTTATCGATTCCAAAGGCTGAGGATGTCCAAACGCTTCTTTCCGCAGCGTTGACTAACGAGCAGACGTGTCTGGAAGGCCTCACCACGGCCGCTTCATCTTCCGCCACGTGGACGGTAAGAAACGGAGTTGCTTTGCCTCTAGTCAACGACACGAAGCTCTTCAGCGTCTCACTCGCTCTCTTCACTAAAGGTGGGTCCCAAAGAAAAAGAAACGAGCCGGGTTTGCTTGGGCCCACCCGAGATCCGGATCATCCACCCACGCTAAACCATTCCGTCTGTTCCGTAACGGAGCTCTACCGTTAAAAATGACGGAGCGAACGAAAGCCGTATACGAGTCTCTAAGCAGGAGAAAACTCGGCGACGGCGATGGAGACGAAGGAAACATGGTTTTGATAAGAGACATCGTCACCGTGAGCCAAGACGGTACCGGGAACTTTACCAATATCACGGCGGCCGTCGCGGCAGCTCCGAATAACACCGACCGAAGCGGTGGGTTCTTCTTGATTTACGTGACGGCGGGGATCTACGAAGAATACGTTTCAATAGCAAAGAACAAAAGGTACATGATGATGATCGGCGACGGCATTAATCAGACGGTGGTGACGGGGAATAGAAGCGTCGTCGACGGTTGGACAACTTTCAACTCCGCCACCTTTGGTACGTACGTCACACATCACATGTTATCATAAATGTCTCTAGATTTTTTGAAATGTTTTTCTATAATATGCTAATATCTCGAGTACGTCAATAGTCCCTTTATTAAGAGACAAGATGCATTAATTTAATACCGTGTTCATTTTATTTATAGTATATTTATATGGAGTAGTGGCGAGATGCATGCATGCATATAATGTTTTTGATTCAGTATTTAATGAAAACTTGCACATGATGTCTCAGCTGTGACAGCACCGAACTTCGTTGCGGTGAACATGACTTTCCGGAACACGGCTGGACCGGAGAAGCACCAGGCGGTTGCGTTACGGAGCGGTGCAGATTTCTCCATCTTCTATAGTTGTAGCTTCGAGGCCTATCAAGATACGCTCTACACGCATTCTCTTAGACAGTTTTATAGAGAATGCGATGTCTATGGAACGGTCGATTTTATATTCGGAAACGCGGCTGTAGTGTTTCAGAATTGCAATTTATATCCGAGAAAACCGATGCCGAACCAGTTCAACGCAATCACTGCACAAGGCCGGTCAGATCCAAACCAAAACACTGGTACGTCGATCCATAACTGTACGATTAAACCCGCGGGTGATCTTGTTACTAGTAACTACACCGTTAGAACGTATTTGGGTCGACCGTGGAAGGAGTATTCACGGACGGTTATCATGCAATCATATATTGATGGTTTTGTTTAACCGGTTGGTTGGAGAGAATGGAACGGCGATTTTGCATTGAGTACGTTGTACTACGCTGAGTATAACAATACCGGAGCTGGTTCAAACACTACAGCTCGTGTTACATGGCCCGGTTATCGCGTGATTAACTCGACTGATGCAGCCAATTTCACAGTTACCGGATTGTTTCTCGAAGATGATTGGATTTGGAAGACCGGAGTGCCTTACACTAACGGTTTAATTTCATAACAGTTTTTTTTTTAGTTGCTCTATTAAATTCTTAATTATTTTTTATTTTAAATTTGAAGAAAGCAGATATGTATTCTTTATGTTGGAACTGTAACAAACCGAAAACCAAGGTCAATGCAAAAGAAATATAGAGCCTGATATATATACCAAGTCTTGTTCCTCCTACTCAACTGCATACTGTGAACATAGTAATCATAATAATCAACTTATCATCAAGAATGTCGCAGAGAGTAGCATAATATTCAACTTAGTACCCACTTCTTAAGGTCTTGTCTGTGGGTCTTGTTTCTTGATGAATATCGTCCTCAGAAGATCAGAATACCCATTTGTGTCTTATGCATTCCTGGCCCATTAAATACGTAGGTTCAATTGAAAGAGAAGAAGGAGCATCCGGTTTGATTTATTTGGTTCGGGTTGGTATGGTTAACATTCCACACGTATGAGAGAGTTGGTGGCCTTGTGCGTTACGTTACTTACTACACAGCTTGAACAACATTAAAAAAGGATCAACCAAACCTGGTCTTTATCAAACATTATTAGTGCGAGAGAGAGAGAGAGAGATAGTACACACGAATTATCCAAAGCTTAAAGAAAAACTAATCACTTCATGGATCATATAACAACCCGAATTTATTCACATCCAAATCCAACTTAATATTAGTACTGTAAAAATATAAGAAAGCATAGAGCAAGAAGAGAGGAGATCTTCTTCTTTATGGCTCTAACTCCTGCAACGAGAAATTGCGCTGCAACCACGACTATAAGGATTAGCTTGAGCTCCGTTCTGACAATTGTAATAAGAGGCACCTCTTCTCGAGCATGGCACACTGTTCCTCTTCAGAGATTGATAGCTTATATACTTTGTTGTTGCCAATATTCTTCTGCTGATCTCTGACTCCATTTCCTCATCTTCCTCTGTCCCGATACAGTCTGCTATTGAACCGTGGCAGCCTGAGGAGTCATGGACACCGGTCGTGGCCCATTCCAGACCGTTTAGGTCATTGGTGAAGCCGGCTTGGACCAGAACCAGTGAAGAGATTATGAAGAAGCTGAGTATCACAAGGGTAGGCAAAAGAGTAAAATACTTTGCCATTTCTTTCGTTTACTTTTATTTTTGTATTCGCATTGTTGCGTAGGCTTAGGTTTATGTTTATATAGACATGGGGTGTGCTTGGACTACGTTTTTGTTTTTTTTTTTCTTTTTTCTTTTGTGAGTGGTTGAACAATTTTTCTGGTTTTGTATTCTTATCATGTATTGGGATATTCACAGAAAATGCCATTTGACAATGAGATTCAAAAATATTATACATATAAATGATTTATTAAATGGAGAATTGTTGGGAGTGGTTGAATATTTGTTAGAGCCGACACGAATTGTACCAAAACGATTTGATATATATTTGAGTGGTCAATCGTTTTCTTTGTTATCTATTTGAAGTTCTTTAAAAAAAAAAAAATCATTATTATATTTCTTAATGATCTGAAAGCACTGAAACTAGAAGACACTAAGGTAAACTATAATTGGTTTCTTGTTTATATTAAGCGGGAATTTACTCTCTATTTTTTCAATCGATAATTGAGTCATCATCATATTGATTTTAGTATTCACTATCTGCATTTTTTTGTCATCTCTCTCAGATAGGTGCACTTACCAAAAAGGCAATACGTATATTGAAACAAGGAAAATCTATGATTCGTTTTCTCTTCCCCACAACGACTATGAAACGTAGAAGTTGGGACATCGTTATCCCAAGTAGAACAAAGACAATGAAACCTAACCACTCTTTAACTAAACTTAAATAATCGAGGAATTATTAGAGGACACTATCACTTTCTTAAAAATCATGTTTTTTAATTAATGCAATCCACTTTAAAATCTTGAGTTTTTCATTCTCACCGAATCAAAACGCGTTTCATACTTCACAGAAAATCTTTAGGTCCATGAATCAGTCATCATCATCATAAACATGAATTGATGATGATACTAATGAAAGCCAACGACAAGAGGAAGAGTCACCGACACTAACACAAAACCAACTTTCTTTTGAAAAATACAAAATCTTGTCTTCACATATACTATAGTATTTAATCTCATGGAATTGTGTACACAATACAAACAACACACAGTTTTTCTTCGCCTTCTCTAGTCTGTTGTACAAGAGATACACTATGTAAGAAAGCTTCATCTTTCTAACTTGCTTAGCACGTCATCCATTGGCGGTACCTCCTTTGAGATCTCAGCCCAATCTGGCATCCCCTGAAAAACAAAACAGATTTGCTTCCCTTAACATCTCAGATACACAATGGCGCCTTACCATGAGGAGGAAAGGGTTGTAGATGAGACTTACTTTGCCGGATCTGCGGACACGACCATCTAACCGGAGTATGATGTACACATCCTCCCCAGGGACAACTCCTTCAGCTATCTGTTGATCTCTTATCCACCTGAATCAAACACAAACCAAAGGCTTCTTTTAAGGCTCACAAGCAAAGTTAACATCTACTGATCAGCAAAATGAAAGTTTTGGACCTTTCCCATTCGCCAGGCGAAACAATCTCGGACTTGAATCTGATTTCACTTTTCAGCTTTGACTGAGCAACTACCGATTGAGCCCGTGTATCAAAATCTTCCTAACCAAGTAAATAAAAAAAAATCACTGAGAAGGAAGATGAATGTTTCTAGTCGTTGCAAGAATAATCTTTTGCGTTACCCCAATTGAAGGAAGAGATGTAGTAGCTGCTTTTGAAGAAGCTCCAAAACCCTTCTTCTTCTCGATTTCTGGTGTTTTACGTTCACCCCATACCACGGGAACTAAGAGAACACCTCGTCTTAGTAGCTCGGTTCTGAACCTATCTGCCTTTTGCATCGCGAGTGCCACAGTCTCTTTCTTTCCAGCTAGAATAACCTTAACAACAACAACAACAAGTCACTTAAACCCGATTCATAAACTCCAAAAGGCAGTAAAAAAGACTCACAGGGCGAACTGTATCCCTAAGCTGCACAAGTTCGACAACACGGTTTGTTGACAGACGTAGAGGTAAACGAGAAAGAGTTTCGTCTCGAGTAATCTGAACCATTTGTTCTTCCTCTTTCTTGTTCTCCCAAATGAACAATGCAACCAGAACAACAATACCTGTACATACATTGCTGTTCCAGAAGTTTAGTCACATATAAAAAAGAAAGAGAGAGAGAGGAGAAGATGAATGATAAGGAGGACTCCTGAGTCACCTCCAATGTTAATGGCAGCGTTTCCTGTAGTCTCCAGAAGATCTGGAGCTCCATCACCGCCTCTAACTGCCTGAATCAGTCTTGGTATGGTAAAGAGGGTTGAGATACCAGCTGCAGCTGAAAATGCAAAATAGAAGAACTTTCTAAAGCCACGAAAGGGTGCTCGTACTTCGCTGATGAGCTTCAGGTCTCTTCTGAAACTATCTCCAATGTCTTCTCCTCCCAACCTAGCCTGCGCAAGAATTTTTTAGTCAATGAGAGTAGGTAGGTAGGTAGGTTCTTGGAAGAGAGAAGGGAAAAGTAGAAGACCTCTTCTTGGAGCTGCTTAAACTCGGGTAATGCGCGAAAGGATGCTAAGTCAGGATCATTGAGGATTGTGGCAAACTTGAGATTATAATCTCTCAAAGCGACTCTCAAGCAATCAGCAGCCTTGTTTCCTTCTCCTCTACGGTCGAGAATCGAGATGATAAAAAAAATAATCAATCTCATCAGTGATTCTTATTTGTTTCATCTGTGTGGTTAGAGAGGTACTTAGTTACCGGTAGGCATGACAACAAGCTTTGTTATAGTAAGCAGCTTGTGACTCAATAGGATTTGGATCTAAACTCAGTGCTGTTTCAAACTGAACAAGTGCATCTTTCACCTGTTACAACAAAATTAACACAAAAATCACCATCAAGGATTAGATCAAAAAAATTGAGGTTCTGTTCTGTTCGTATTAGTAACACCATCACCAGAAAATATGTTTTCACAAATTATCATCTAAGAACGAATACACTCACTCACCCGTCCTCTCTTAAAGAGATCGAGGCCAGTATTTACGCAAGACTCTGCCGTCAGAGTCAGAGCATCCCTCGGAGGAGAAGCGAAAACAATGAGGTGAGTCCGCCGAGAATAGAAAAGATTCGCGTCCCCTCCTTCTCCTTGTAGGAGTATCCACGGCTTCACTCTCCTCCTCGAGAAAGAGAAAGAAGGTCTCGGGACGCCGCGGCTCAGGAATTGGCGGTTAAGCCACGGAATGGTTGCCACAGCCATTCACTTCTCTTCTCTTCTCCGCTTCCCAAATTAAAAATTAAAAACTAAAACCTTTTTAACTTTTTTTAAAATGGCTTCCTTTATCCTCCTGTGAGTGTTGTCTTATTTCTGAATATATTATTATTTATAATGTTTTTTTTTTTATGAAAAATCTCTATACGTGTCATTGTCTAGTAAGCAAATTTACTAAAACAATTTATATAACAACCCAATTTGTATAAGAAACCATCAAAACCCAATTGTTTTATAGAAAACCTTAGATATATCTCCTTTAAATACTAGTCTCATGTAGTTTATTTTATAAAAATATACCAAAGAAAAAATAAAAATCGTAGATAATCTTCTCTTACAAAATGAAACTGATGATGTCTATATATCCTGGATACAAGTGTAAAATGAGGTCAACAATGATCTACTTTTAAATGATGTTTCGAAGAAAAAATAAATATTGTGAGTAAGAGACTGACGATGTCTATGTCAACATCGTTGGTCTCATTTTGCGTTCATGTTTCTGGGATGTCTATATCAATATCCCGGAAACCAACGCAAAATGAGGTTAGCGATGATCTAGTTCTATATGATGATCCGAAGATAACTCTATAAAAAGGTTTGCAAAATAGATAAGCAATGGTTCTGAAAAGTGAGAATGTTATTCTTGGAACGAATAAAAAGAGAAGGAAAAAGTATACTAGATATAGAGGTAGTTGCCATGTTATTGTAGCTCGTGAGGAAGGAGTAATTTGCTCTGAAACTCATACTTGAATATTGAACTGGGAGATAAGATGTTAAATTTATAACAGTGTAAAGTCTTGGATAGTCATGCTCTTGCCATCAGTAGTAACATGAGGAAGCTGTGGCTGAGCATACTTTGTAAATCCAAAATCAGAATGCACATTAGCGATGGCATTTGCTTGTTGAGTTGATGAAGGATGAGTTGTGGACTGCATCTGTGGCACATGAGATTGAGAAAACTGCGACTGTTGCGACTTTTGGACAGTATGTCCTATCTTCTCACAATGTGTGCACACAGGTTTCTGATACTGATCACCACGAGTATTGTAAGCAGCAATATATTCATCAAGCAATATACTGACCACATTTTTTTTTTTTTTGTATATTAAACACACAAACGTCGGAAAAAAAACGCACACAAACAAAACATTACTTTTAAAAAGAAAAATAATATTTTCAGACAAACACAGAAGACTAATAAGATAAAAGTTTTTTTAATATATAATTGCCAAAAAAATAAATAAATCAATATATAATATTCATTAGGGTCTCTATTAGATTCAGATAAATCTCTTTAAGAAAAAATGAAAAACAGAGCACACAGAGAAGAATTGGCCAATAATAACATATGGCCACGTTTATTCAGACTTTCTTCACTCAAAGGAGGATGTTCTGAGAAGAAAGCCTAGAAGTGATGCCAGCAACCCAAGCACCGATATGTTCATTCAATACCTTCTTTGTTGGAGTATTTAATCACAGGGATATGGCGACCAACGTGAAGTCATCACAAGCCAAGTACTTTGACTCACCAAGCCTAGCTTTGTAGGTTTCAAGCACTTTGGCTAACAACCTTTAACAGCCTCCACTAGAAAAAAAAGAGATGAAGAACACACTTTCACAAGCATTTTGTTTTTACTGATATCGTAAGTACAGAGTTGGGTGACATTATACTTGTGACATTTGTGCTGCGAGTTACATTACGCACTTGAGAAATATGAACAAAAAATAATCATCTCCTTGGTGTTCTTCACCTCAATTTCTTTCCTGTTGAAGTTGAAAAAGCTAATATCACACAAAGGAGTTTAGCGATAAGGAGTCTAAAAGAGTGGAATCAAAACTGACCATGGCGCATGTATACGGACAAAGCACCCGATTTCAATATCAACATCCCCACACACTTTAGGATTAAAGATGACTGTTGTTTCTGTTTCTTTGGCCGCGAGAGCTTGTGTATTCTTTAACAAGAGGGAGTCCTACAAAACCGACTGTGTGTTAACTCAATGCTTACAATCTGATTGATAGATCTTCAACGGTTCTAATTAAAAGATCAAGAGAGAGAAACCCCAGGAAGGTCGATGACAGAGCATTTGCAGACAACGAGCTTTCCTTCCAAGTGTCTTGACACTATTTTTATATCGACATAGCTCGACACATCTGAGTTGTGAAATGAGAAATGAGATAAAGCAAGCAGACAAACTCAAGCATCAAGTAAAAATAGTCATGAATCAGCATCACCTGCTTCTCCGTTTCCGCCCTGCAATTTCTTCGTGATTTCTACTTCCTTCTCCTTTTCTTGTTTCATCATCTGCTGTAGCTTCCCATGCAGGCTAGATCCACTGCAGGTAAAAAAAAACGAGCCCTGATGTTAAGTGATTATGTATGATTCTAAGTGTGGAGTCTGAAAGGTGTTGAGAGTTTGATTACGCAGATAGTTTCGGTGAATCGAATGAAAGACCTTCCTTGTTCAAAGAGGAAGCTCTTACTGCTTCATTAAACAGGTCTCCAACAAATTGTTTCTTCTGGTTGGAAATGTCTGGCACCGAGGTTTGATAACTAGGCTATGTAACACAACAAGAGCATCTGGATTTAGTTGAAGACTGAAAAGAAGAGGTAACTATACAGTATCACAGGGGAGGAAGAGAACAAACAAGACCTCATCATCGGTTGATGATCCAATACTATCCATGGGTCCAGGAAGTTCATCATCAGTATCACTATCTTGGATGTTCCTTGAACTTCCCTTATGAGCAAATTTGGAACATTTTACTTCGCGCCTGCTGTACTGAAGCACAAAGGAGACCAATGAATTGTATAAAAAAAAAAAGAGAACTGAGCAAAGTAGCAGATCAATTATTGCTAATCCACAGGATAAGGAAAGATTACGGATTTTGAGCTTCTTTTAGTCGTCACTCTAATCTTTTCTGGAGGTGGGACTACAAGATTGGATATCGCATCCTGAGTGTTATCTGATATTTCATCAAAACTATTGGGGCATTCAGCTATTGGATCCTCCTCTATGGCGGCCTGATCATCCACAGGCTCAAAGTATCCAACCATGTCACTTATCTTGGAAGACGTTTCTCCATGAGCATGTGAGTGAAACGAAAATTTGGGCCTGACATTATTTTCTTTGACAACTGCATAGACATAAGATAACCAAGTCAGAGATCTAGAGACATGATCTGTTTATGTGAGTTATCATTTCTTAGTGGTGCCAACTTGGGACGGTACCTTTACTGCGTCTCTTGGCTCTGAGGGAAGATGAGAGTGAAGCAATGCCATTCAAATGGAGTAGTGATTTGGCTTCTTTACTTATAGTGGCCCAAGTTGCTACTGGTTCATCATGTATCATCTGAAGGTAAGAATAATCATCGTTACAAAAAAAAACATAACCACAGCTAGTCAATACTTTTAGAAATGTACTAGAGATTGGGATGGTCATGAAAATAACCCAAACGAAGTAAAACATTAGTAGATAGATAGTAACCTCATCACATTCCTGAGCAGCGGATATGCATATGAATCCGTCTCTGGTTGAAGAAGCAAGATAACTCTCCTCAGGGGACTCAGGAACTTGTTCAAGAGAGGAAGATATCTTCCTTGGCTAAGAATAACAGAGTAAAATCTACCATTCAATTCCATTATTTCTCGAAACAACAAGAGAGAAGAAAATAAAAACTCACGGTTGCTTCCAGAGATACATAGCCGGTTTCTTCAGCATGATTTAGTTCACCACCACAACCACCTGGTCAGAAAGAAGCAAGCAAGCTCTCTCTCTCTCTCTATCTCTGTTGAAATGTAAGCAACAAAATACAAAGACAAGAGAGAGAGATACCAATGAGTTTCTCTAGCTTTGTTTGAAGTAGCAATCCTCTTCCCTATAATAGTCAATAAATAATGAAGCCATTAAACTACAATCTAATTGGGCAAAAAAATAAGATGTAGAAGAGATTGAAGATTGCCTCTTCCTTGGTCTTCTTCCCACTTGGGAACAACATTTCTCCCAAGGCAACATCTTCCTCTTCCTCTTCCTCTACACAGATCAAAGAGAAATGAGAATCAGTCTATGGAAAACATAAACAGGAACATCAATCCTCCTCACCAGATATGCTCTGATCATCAGAATCTGGGTTTCCCTGAAAACGGAAAATCAAAAATGAATGAATGTTTAGGAGGAAGAAATCGAAAAGGCTTAACAATTCATTCACAAGGCTGTTTGGATAGTCACCCGTAAGTTACTTATTCGCCTCCACATTCGCCGTCTCGCTCGTCTCCGATCGAATCTCCGACGACAATGTGTCGACTAGCTAGAAATTAGTTAACCGGTCGCATAAAGGAAAACCATCCTAAAAAATTTATATCAGTTTTTTAAACAATTACACAAAATGATTTAATATATCTTAACCAAAATAAATCATTGCAAAACTATTTAAGACTATAATTATATAAATATAAATATAAATCGTAAAAATAAAATCAATTATTTATCTTTATTTTATGTTTAACTAGATTAAAATTTGAATTAAAAAGATTAATAGGCAAATAATAAAATCTAGAATATTAAAAATATATTTTTAAATATGATTTAAGTTTAATTTTTTATTAGGAAAGCACCTAATTATTTACTGGTTACAAACGGAAATCGGTTGTACCTAATTATCACTAATGCGGTTGTGTACTAAGCCAAGTTTTCTCATTTCCCTAAGGGCATCAGTAATGGTGTACTCAAGGCACAATTCTTAAAAATAGTAGTTATAATTATTTTATTTTATTTTTCAGAATTTTTCTTTTTAAATGACCAATCGCATCTTTAGATTATTTAGGTGGAGCCCACAACTAGTTAAGAGGCTCATCAAATCGAATCTTTAGCTAGGGAGTTTAAGGCTTTTTTTTGGCAGAAAAACATAGATAAAGTGAGGCCCACATAATTTTATAATAATTTTTTTCTTAAGCATTTGTGCTAAGGATCATTGTTGTAGATGGTCTAAAATGCATGATGCATCGAATGCAAATATTATCTAGCTAGTGAAAACTCGTTTTTTAAGTCTATTTTCATTACACTTTACTAAGTAAATTTTATACATTTTTTAAGAAACTAGAAACTTTTAATCATAACATCATTTGTTTCCTTTTGATAACTACAAATTTTAAAAATTCTGTTTTTAGATTTTTTTTTTATAATCCTAAAACTTCTTATCCATTTAAAAAAAAATTATACAAATAAATTTAATATAGAGAAATTAGGCTTAATAGCCATAAAAAAAATACAAATTCACTAACTAACCAAAATTACCCCTTCTCTCTTACTTTCTCTCCTTATCTCTCTCTCTCTATCATTTCTCTAAAAATCTAATTTACATTTTTTTTCTTAGTTATATGGTAAATAAGCCCAAATATCATTGCTAACTACACAATTGATTTTAAAAACATGCACATAAAAAAAAAAAAAAACAAAAACAAAACAAAAACAAAAGATGGAGAATAGCGATTATGTTTCATTGGCAACTTTATTATGTCCACCTCCGTCGAACGGTGCTCCACCCCCGGAGCAACAAGAGCATGGCTGGCTGATGACGAAGAACTGGAGTTTGATGGTTGTAAGCTGCCACATTGCCATTCCTTATCTACTCGCCGTGGTTACGACGGCGGTTCCTTTTTTTATGAAGACAAAAGACTACGTACAAGGAGCGTTGGAGTTCATATCAATTTATGGATGTGGTATCCTCGCTTATGCTCGTTCACAGGATCAAAAAGTTCTACCCAGGTGCTTTTGACGCTACTGTATATATTGTGTCCATCATCATTGGATTCTCAACTATCTTCTTTGGTCTTTTGTACTACTCGGTCAAGGAGGTTATCATAGCGGAATGTATTATTGTTTCTTATAACAACAATGGTTAATTAGTTAATTTTAAATTTAATTAAAAAAATATTTTCTATATTTTTGCTTATTTTTTGCATGTTTGTTGCATATACTTATAATTTAATTATTAATGCACCCTTTTATTTATACACAATTGTATGAAAATCATTTTACTCTATATTTTAGTAAACATAAAAATTAATTTGTAAAAACTAAAAGAAAATATAGATTAATATTATATTTCCTTTTATTAAAATAGAATATCCAAACTTTTTTAAAGATATGACATTTTAGTGGATCACCCTTAAATTATTTATCCTAATAAAAATATGTCAAACTATTAATAACTTTTACGAGATGACAAAACAAATTAATAACTTTTATGAACATTAACAATATCACAAATATTTTTGTAACATCAATATTTAATTAATTCATTTAAAATTTTCACTAAAAATACTTTGAATATACTTTTAATTTAGTTATAATTATTTTTTTATTTTACACACTCTTATAAAAATATTTTATCTATATAATTATAATGAATTCTTAAAAATGAAAATAAATTATAAATTAAAGTTCTATCATTTTTGTTGGCTCTATTTCATTTAAAATCACCCAGATTTTTTAAAAGATTTTCATATGTTTGGAATTGTTTAAATCGATATCACAACTCCTCAACTTAACATTCTAACCCTGAAGAGCAGTGTAATTATTCTTTTAACAGATATAGAGCCAAGAGAGAAAATACAATTAAGATAGTCTTTTAAACTTTCTGACCAAAGGAAATGCAATTCTTTAAAGCTAATCAAGGGAAAAACATTATAAATCGTAATTCCAATGGTCAAATAGTTAATTTAAAATTTAATTAACAAAAATATTTTGTATATTTTTGCTTATTTTTTTTCTTATTTTTCATATATTTTGCATGTCTTGCGCATATACTTTTAATTTAATTATTAATATACCCTTTTAGTTATACACAATTGTATAAACATTATTTAACTATATTTTAATAAAGGGTAATTCTTTCAAATAGTCTTTTCAAGTTTTTATCACAAAAATAGTTCTCAAAAAATAAAATGACTAAAATACTCTATTTTTATTTTGAAATTTGTAACATTTATTTTTATTTTTTTTAAAAAAAATTGAAATTCTAAACCCAAAACTCCACCATTTAGTTCTAAACTTTAAGTTTACATTAGTTAACCCAAGAGTATAAATATATATTTACCATTTAACAAAAAACTTCTTTTGATCATTTTCCTCTTCGAGTGCTATTTTGTGAAAATAGACTAAACATACTATCCAATGGAATTTTTCTTTAGTAAATACTAAAATTATTTCGTAAAAACTAAAAGAAATTATATTATAATATTATATTTCCTTTTATTAAAATAGAATCATCTAACCTTTTATATGTAATAGTTTTAGTGGATCGTCTTTAGTTTCTTTTATCCTAATAGGAAAATATGTCAAAATATTGATAACTTTTACAAAGATTAAAAAATATCACGAATAGTTTTGTAACATACATAACTAATTAATTAATTTAAAATTTAACTAAACGAAAAATATATACTTTAAAATTAATTAGAATGATTTGTTACTATACACAATCTTATAAAAATGATTCTATATTTTATAAATATTAAAATGAATTCATAGAAAAAATTATAAACGAAACTATATAATTTTATTTTTAAAATTATATCATATTTATTGGCTATATTCATTTAAACCCTCCCACAGCATTCAAATTATTTTAACATCCCAGTGATAGGTTTACAAGAGAATCTAAACTCTTACTTCACATTCCATCCCAATCAGATGTATACCAAAAACCTGAAAGAGAAAACACCCCAGTGCTCAAAGGGCACTACGAGACCAAACGAAAAGAATCGTATACAAAAAAAAAAGAAGATTATTTGCTGAGATATCCTTTTAGGACCCATAATTAGGGAAATACACATGATGTGACTTAATTAAATATAATGACCAGAATGTCTTTTTGACTCTCTTTCACCACTCTCTCTCTCTTGACACTTTCTCTCTTTCATTCGATATCACTTTCAAATTCTCTCATCATCCTTTTTTGTCATACTCTCTTCTATTTTTTTGTTTTTTTTATCTGATGAAATATTTTTTATCTTGAGGTTTCAAATTATTATTTGCTATATGTAACATTAACAGATGTATTGTTAATAATATATATACAGAAAATAATATGGTGTTAACTGTTAACAAATACATTTACCAGTTGTACTACCAGAAGTATTAACTGTTAACAAATTTTAAATGTTACCAAATGTCTTAGCTGTAACAAATACATGTACCATAATTGTTAATAGATGTGTTAGTTGTTAACAAATTTGTAGATGTCAATACATGCGTTAGGTATTATATGTTAACAAATAAATATTGTCGAAGTTTCAATTTCTCTCTCGAACTGAGTAAATTTATCAGGTAACAAAACATGTATCAGTTAACAAATGAGTTAACCGTTAAAAAAAATTTAACACTAATATCGAATTTATAACAAATTGTAGATTTTAGAGATTTTTAAATATTGCAATCAATTTGTAATTTATATTTTCAGTTATGTTAAATGTTAAATTATTTTATCTATTATAGTTTTTTATATTGTATTTTTTAAAATATTATTATTTGATAATATTTTTAACATTAAAAAATCTAATAAACAAGTGGACAAAAATGAAGTAGGTAATAATAGGTCTGATTTCTCTGTACAATGTGTCAGCTAAAGAAGAGCATTTTGGGCATTTCCAAGCGTAATTGTATAGTTTAGACCATTAATGTCCCATCATGGGAAAACCACTAATATTGACTTCAATTTTGGGCATTTGCCTAATTCTCTAAAAAAAAAAAACATGAACTGCACCCCAACTTTTCTCCTGATTTCACTTGAGCCAACCACCATTTAACTAAACTTCCCGATCCACTACAGAAAGGCTATGTTTATTCATTTTATTAAAAACAAAGAGCTCATCTAACCATCTTGGATGACGATCCCGTTGGAAATGTCCTAAAATCATTTGTATCTACTCTAGTTAAAGTCGCAATGTCGAGAATTGTATAAAATTAGGTGGTTATAATGTTTTGTTAGAAACTGTTTATAATCTATAGATTGAGAACTCATTACTAATTTTATATGATTCTACATAAGGCCTCATCTCTTACACTTTGAGTATGATTGGATAGCTTTTTTTAGAGTAAAATATCTGAATAAAAATTGTTTTTAGCTCAAAAACTTTGGAACTAAACCAGTCAAAATAAAGTATGTGATTTATGTGGCGACACTTTTTTTTTATATATCTTCTGTGGATTTCTAGCATTATATATATATTTTTATATGTAAGGAATTAATAATTTATTCCAATTTCATTTTTTATAATCATTTGGTTTCCACTAATTTTCTTCAACTAAGTAATGCCAACTTTACCAATCACACCCTTTGTGCATTATTAAACCTTGTTTATTTCTTCTCAAAAGGTGCAATATTCCGGTGAAAGTTTGATGGTGATTCGGTGAGAGTCAGGATGCAGCGGCCGTGAGATGTGTTTACGCAAAACCCTAGACGCATGGAACAGATGGTGCCTTTACGTGGGCTGAGTTAATGGGTTTAAGGCCCAAAAATGTTTAAAATTTGTAATTTGAGTTGGGCTTCCTGTAGTTTTGGGTTGAAGTCTCTTGGTTTAAATGCTTTAGTTTGGTCCGTACGTTTCGGGCTTTATGTTTTTGTAACTGGGTTTGGTTTGGGCTTTGACCTATTAATAATATTTTAGATGGAAAAAAAAAAAGGTGCAATATTTAAATTCATGCCCCCAAGTGGTAGTGGTAGACTGGTAGTGGTAGTGCTCTATTATAGGAAAAAATATTTGATTCCCAAAGCTTACATGACACGACGCACCACAAAACATCCGCTGCACCTCTACCTAATTTCTGACGAAAAGCTACTACACGAAATGATCTACGGTCAAATATCGACTAAAGACGAAGTGCACCGTAGTCCTTGCTGCACTGGATTTTTCCCGAAATAAATCTCGAGAGCGCGAAAATTTTAAAATGATTTATAATTTTTTGCATAAATGTCGTCATGTTCGAGAAAAGAAAGGAGGAACACAGTACTGTAGTGTTGGGGGAAGAGGAAAAGCCTAGTCCCTAGCTAGGCACAATCGAATCGAATCGAGACGAGACGAAGAAGGGTCGGAAGATGGAGGGGACAATAGAGCGACACTCTCTGCTTCAATTCGGTCAACTGTCGAAGCTTTCGGAGTCGTCGTCGGAGCTCCGGAATGAGTTGGGTTCAGCTCCGGAAGATTGCGGAGAGAAAGAATTCATTCTCAGCCAAGACTTCTTCTGGTAAATGAGTTTTTTCTTAACTTAGCTGAAGGAAACGTAGAGATAGATTCATCCGAGTTATTGATGAATAATGATGCTCCTCCTCTTACTTTACCAATATCTCTCAGCTTCTTCTGATATATTCATATAATTATTTTAAAATTGATCTTTCAGCACACCTGACTATATAACTCCGGACAATCAGAACTTGATGAATGGTTTAGACATCAGCCAGGTTAACTCAGATATAGCTTTTTATTTTTTTTTATTCCCCAATAACACTCACTCCATTTCTATAACTTCTCTCTTTTTTTCTTTTGTAGGATTATTCTCCTTGTCCTAGGTCACCTGTTAAACTTACTACAGCTAAAAGCAAAAGATGTCGCCAGGGTAAGCTTTTTTTTTTTTTTTGCATTTTCACTCTTTCTCTCAAAGATCATATAAGGTTTCAGCAAAATAAATATTGCTTTGCCTGTTTGTGGTAGAATAGCTCTGTTTGCTTCTCCTGTTTCAACATTTATGTCTTTGTTGACTGAAGCATAGTGAACAATTATGTACATGTATGGTAGTTTAGTGATGTGTTATTCTTCAATTATGCAGACAGTTTCACATTTAATACTTCAGATTCTACCTGGGCTTCAAAATATAAAGAGAATGATGATGATATTGACACAGACGAGATTATGGAGGATAAAACTGAGAGGACTGGATATGTTTCACGGACTGCAGTTGCTTTGCGGTCTCGGGTTATGCCACCTCCTTGCCTCAAGAACCCATATGTGATGAATGAATCCCAGACAGCCACCGACCCTTTCGGATATCAGAGGTCTAAATGTGCTAGTGAGTTTTTCTAAACCCTTTACCATGAGCATGTTTAGTGAGTTATAACGGTTCTTTTGTATATAGATGTTTTAACTTTACTGTAATGCAGGTTTTCTCCCTGCAAGTGTAGGTGGGGATGGCCTCTCAAGATATCTCACAGACTTTCATGAAATTCAGGTAAGCCAAAGAAGGCCCTTTTTATATCTTTGTTCTTTTTTTTTTTATAATATCAAAATCCTACTAAAGTGATGGAACTATGTTGCTGCTTCTAACATAACTTGGTTTGGTTTACTAGCAAATAGGAGCTGGCAATTTCAGTCGTGTATTTAAAGTTTTGAAGAGAATTGATGGTTGCTTGTACGCTGTGAAACACAGCACAAGGAAGCTGTATCTAGATTCAGAAAGGTAATTTTCTCCTTCAGTTTTCATCGTGAAGGAATAATCTTTACTGTATTAAAAAATAGTTCAGCTTGTTGGGATCAGTTTACTCAAGTAATAATAATCAAGTCTACTGCAGGAGTAAAGCTATGATGGAAGTCCAAGCTCTTGCTGCTCTAGGTTAGTAGTACAGTCCCTTGTTTCGCCTTCTTATCCTTTTGCAAGATATTGTCAGCGTGCCCTTCTTACATGGTTTGTATCTTGTTTTGTTGGTAGGCTTCCATGAAAATGTAGTAGGATACTACAACTCCTGGATTGAAAACGAGCAGTTATACATTCAACTTGAACTCTGTGATCACACCTTATCCAAGAAATCTTCTCTTAGGATCTCAGAGCGAGAGATTTTGGTGATTATGCATCAGGTACACTCACTTCCAAAAAAAAAAAAAATTGAGTAGTGAGAGTTTCTTGATTACTGAGAATTCTTGTATACATACTAGTACCAACCACATTGTCTTGTAACAGATAGCTAAGGCGTTACAGTTTGTGCATGAGAAAGGAATAGCTCATTTAGATGTAAAACCGGAGAATATATACATAAAGAACGGTGTCTGCAAGCTCGGAGACTTCGGTTGTGCAACGCGGTTGGACAAAAGCTTACCAGTAGAAGAGGGAGATGCACGTTACATGCCACAAGAAATACTAAACGAAAACTATGAGCACCTTGATAAAGTGGATATCTTCTCCTTGGGTGTCACGGTTTACGAGCTGATAAGAGGATCACCACTTACAGAATCAAGAAACAAGTCCCTCAATATCAAACAAGGCAAACTTCCTCTTCTTCCAGGCCATTCGTTACAGTTACAGCAACTGCTTAAGGTAAGGTCGTTATTTGCTCTGTCAACATTATTGGAACATAGCATTTTAAGATAACATGTTTTTTTTTTTTGAAACAGACAATGATGGATCGTGACCCAAGGCGTCGTCCTTCTGCTAGAGAATTAATGGAGCATCCCATGTTCGATAGGATTCGATGTTGAGATTCATTAAACTCTCTCAGATGTTGAGAAACTCCAATTTTGTAAATTATGTTGGTACCGTTGTAGCTAAACCCGTTCTCCGTTGAACACAAACTGCGTGTCGTTTCTCCCTACCGAGTCTGCCTTCTCGGCGACGCAACAACTGTGGTTGTTTCCGAAACAGAAGAAACGATAGCATTGTGAAAACGAAGAGTTGAGAAAATAGAATGACACAAGATGAAACTGCGAGGCGTAGGTGGGTTTTTGTTTTATATATACATTGCAATTATCTTTTGAATGACACATCATGAAATTGTCCTTTTAATTAGTTACTAGATGATAATCCGCGCGCATGCGTGGGATGAGTTTTATAGTAATATTTATTCATTAAATGTTTTAACATTTTGTAATACTAAAATATTTATCGATTGTAAAATGATGAATATAAATGTTGGTATCTTAAATTATCATAGGTCTGGACATTTGAGACTTCGTCGATTTTGGTTTGATTGATACTTATTTTTAAATTTTGGTATTATGCTCATAATTCTCATTCGGGTTTTACTAATTATCGGATTAGATTCGGTTAGGTTCCTTCTCAATTTAGTTTAGATTAAATTGTAACCAATATCTGAATTCATCCCAAAATGTATTTTTTAAATCTCAAAAGTTGACAAAAAAATTCGATATATTCAAAAAAAATCTTTCAAATACTATAAAATATATAAATTACCTTAACATATATAAAGACGTTAACATATTCTACATATCATAGTTTGAATTTTGGTTTGGTACGGATTATAACAAAAACCAAAAGTACTAAGTTCATAAGTCCAGATCGGATATTTTTGTATAACGGCTCGAATCCAGATTCACTTTTTTTTTTCTGGTTCAGATTTAGGTATGTACTTCAAATTAAGGTAAAATAAATTATTTTTAAGACTTCATATGTACAAAAAGAAAATAATTTTTGCGATAAAATGAAAAAAGAATATTAGGTTTTATGCTCTCGATTTTTTTACTATTAACTCTTCATAAGTAATTTAGTTTTCTACCTTGTATATTTATATCTTAACCTATTCAAGCTAAAATATTAAGATTTTAAACATTTTTCNAGGTAAAATAAATTATTTTTAAGACTTCATATGTACAAAAAGAAAATAATTTTTGCGATAAAATGAAAAAAGAATATTAGGTTTTATGCTCTCGATTTTTTTACTATTAACTCTTCATAAGTAATTTAGTTTTCTACCTTGTATATTTATATCTTAACCTATTCAAGCTAAAATATTAAGATTTTAAACATTTTTCCCTAAAATTTTTAAATTAACATATTTATATATTTTATATAGTATATAATTTGCTTTAAGTGATATTAATATATATACATATATAAATAATATGAATATCTACTAATGAGACTTCATATCCATACGATTTATGATAATTTGTATCTTGCTTGAAAAAAATAAAGTATAGCTCATTTTAATTATTTTTAAACTTCATATGCACAAAAATAAATTAAGTGTTGCGATATAATGACATAAAGGGATTAGGTTTTCTGGTCTCGATTTATTTACTATTAACTTTCCATAAGTGATTTAATTTTTTATTTTGTATATTTATATCTTAACCCAGATAAGCTAATATATTAAGATTTTAAACAATTTTCTCTGAAATTTATAAATTAAAATATTTATATAGTTTATAATTTTATTTAAGTGATATTAATATATATATATATATAATATGAATATCTACTAATAGGACTTCATATTTGTACGATTTATGATAACTGTATCTTTCTTGGAAAAATAAAGTTAAATCATTGATCATAAAATTTTAATGTGAGACTTTTACTATTTTTAGTAATTTATGGTCGATTTAAAAAATTCGAAATATAAGATATAAGAAAAAATATAATTTTTTATAATAGATTTAATATTATTGTTTAATTTATTTTAATAATTTAAAATTAAACAAAAGAGAGAGGGGACACAAAAATATGTATTATTCATAGTCATTAATTGCATATATATATGGTAATCATATTAGTTATCCTGTAGCTTTTATTTAAGGAAAGAAAATATATGTTTTATACACTATTAATTATTTTAATAGTTAGTTTAATAAAAAGTATAGTATATATTTATATGGACCAACTAATTTTTCTAAGGATTCTAAGAATGATTCTAGTGATGACACGTGGCTACAAAAATATGTTGTAATGTTCCAGGATTAATATATAGGGGATGCTTTTGCGCAACAAGTTGAATACGCACACACTCAAAAGAACAAACTGAAAATCAAGATGAGATACGTGTTTGAGAATATGTGCAAATGGTGTTGGTGCTAAATCTCCCATGCATGCTAATTGGCTATAAAACCAAGATTCACAAGAATGAGATTGACTCTTTAATCAGCCTCTCCTCGCTCCCACTAATGGTAAATACAACATTAAAACTCAGTTTACTGGTAATAAAGGGCACGTGGCGTATTTTTTCACCGGTAAAAAATTACAAGAATAGCGGCGACATGCATGCTAAAAATCAATGAACACCAAAGAAACTACATTGGCGAAACAAACAAAAAATATAGGAGTAGACAACAAAACAAACAAAAACTAAAAAAGAAACAGAGGAGAAAAAAAGGAGACGACGAGGAAACAAGAACAAAAAAGATAAAAACAACCCTCTCGTTCTTCCCTTTTCTCTCTTCACATCTTTATCTTTATCATTAGTTTTCTTAATTTTTTTTACATATACATTGTAATAAATCACAAAAAATGGGTTCAAGTAAGCTTAAACGAGCCATAGGAGCCGTGAAGGACCAAACCAGCGTGGGTCTAGCCAAAGTCAACGGTCGCAGCGCTTCTTTATCAGAGCTTGACGTAGCCATCGTCAAAGCGACTCGTCACGAAGAGTATCCAGCGGAAGAGAAATATATCAGAGAGATTCTTAGCCTAACTTCTTACTCACGCAGTTACATCAACGCATGCGTCAACACGCTTTCTAGACGTCTTAACAAAACCAAATGCTGGACCGTCGCTCTCAAAACCTTGATCTTGATCCAACGTCTCTTAGCAGAAGGAGACAAAGCCTACGAGCAAGAGATCTTCTTCGCTACTCGCCGTGGGACAAGACTTCTCAACATGTCTGACTTTAGAGATGTTTCTAGGTCAAACTCGTGGGATTACTCTGCTTTTGTGAGGACTTACGCCTTGTACCTAGACGAAAGGCTTGATTACAGGATGCAAACGAGACATGGGAAACGTGGAGTTTACTGCGTTGGAGGAGGAGATGCCGTGGAAGAGAAGCAAGAGGCTGATCTCTCCACGGCTATAGTGGTTAGGTCACAACCCATCGCCGAGATGAAAACAGAGCAGATTTTCACAAGAATACAACATTTGCAGCAACTTCTCGACCGTTTTTTGGCTTGTCGTCCAACAGGTAATTGTATATAATTATATTAAATCACTCTTTGCTTTGTTTCTTGTGTAACAAGTTATATATTTCTAGGGAGCGCGAGGAACAACAGAGTTGTGATTGTGGCTCTGTATCCGATAGCGAAGGAGAGTTTTAAGATATATTACGATGTAACTGAGATAATGGGTGTTTTGATCGAACGATTCATGGAGTTAGACATTCCTGACTCGATCAAGGTCTATGACATTTTCTGTCGTGTCTCGAAACAGTTTGAAGAGTTAGACCAGTTCTATTCTTGGTGTAAGAACATGGGGATTGCTAGGTCTTCAGAGTATCCAGAGATAGAGAAGATCACACAGAAGAAGCTTGAACTCATGGATGAGTTTATAAGAGACAAGTCCTCTTTAACACAGACCAAGCAATCAAACTCTGTTAAATCAGATGATGATGATGATGCGAAAACAGAGGAAGAGCAAGAAGACATGAATGCGATCAAGGCCTTACCTGAACCACCACCAAAAGAAGAAAAGCCTGTAGAGGAAGAAGCAAAGGAAGAAGAAGTGAAAAGAGAGGAAAAGAAAGAAGAAGAAGTTGGTGATTTGCTGGATCTTGTGGATATACACGGCGATGTCGTAGCTGGTGCAGAAGCTGGAGATAGCTTAGCATTGGCTTTATTTGACGGCCCTTACGCGAGTGGTTCCGGTTCAGCGTCAGGTCCTGGTTGGGAAGCGTTTGACGATGATTCAGCGGATTGGGAGACAGCTTTGGTGCAATCAGCTACAAACTTATCTGGACAGAAGACGGAACTCGGAGGAGGCTTTGATATGTTGCTGCTTAACGGAATGTATCAGCACGGTACTGTGAACGCCGCGGTTCAAACCTCTACGGCTTATGGAGCCAGTGGAAGTGCAAGCAGTATGGCATTTGGTTCTGCAGGAAGACCATCAGGTTCTGTTTTAAGATTCTTTTATACCTTTGCTCTGTTTTTACGTTTGCAATTTTTTGACATGAATGTTCTTTTTTTGACATGAATGTTATTTATCGAATTACAGCAACGATGCTGGCACTTCCGGCACCAGCAACGGCTAATGGAAGCAGTGGTAGCCCGGTTCCGATGGATCCATTTGCAGCGTCGTTGGTGGTTGCACCGCCACATTATGTGCAGATGAATGATATGGAGACGAAACAGAGAATGTTGATGGAAGAACAGGTGATGTGGGATCAATACTCAAGAGGAGGTAGACAAGGACACACTAATTTAAGGCAGAACCAAAACCAACCTAGTTACCCTTACACGCCTCAATACTGATTCTGCACCATGCAACAGTTCATATTGAGTTGTGTCAGGTTTTTTTCTATAGATCATTCTTTCTTAAAAATTCAAACATATCTTCTGTCCTTGGGTCAAATTGATTGGGGGGATATGTGAGGTTTGCTTATGTAATTGTAATCTCTGAATTCAACTCTACAAAGATAAACTTAAAAAGTACTGTATGTTTTGATGTCAGATAATATCCCTTGTACAAGCTCTAGCTAGTGCTTCACACCGTAGCTAACTTTTTGACTTGCCTGCAAAGAAATAAAAAAACAAAGAAATTTCATCATAGAGATTACTCAAATGTCTTGCCTGAAAACTCACAAGCAAGAGGTTCTTTCTCTAGCAAACTCTGTTACTGTCTTGTTCTACTAAACTGTAACCCTTGAAATGTAGCCAGCCATTGGAACCGAGACTCTCAGCAAAACAAACCAAAAACATTGCTAATGGGCCGATACGCGTGGCCCATTAGCTTACCTTAAACGTCATTTAATCACAAAACAGCTTAAACCCTAACGTCACTTACTTTCCGTCTGTGTGTAACACAATGGAGGAAGAATCTCATATCGAACAAGGACAAGAAGAAAGGCAGACCAAACTCGAGGTTGCTCCTGCATTGATATCCCTTCATCCATTTCAGAAGTCTGTCGCTGTCACTGTCGGGTCGGATCTTCGTGTATTCGATCTTATGTAAGCTCTCACTGATTACTTCAAATGAAGCTGATTCAAGTTCGACCTTGAATCACCAATATACAATCTTTAAATTAAAAATGATTAAACTATGAATTAGCAATGTTTTTGTTATCTCACTAAATGTTTTTTTTAATCCAGAAAGAATCGTGCAGTTAGTTTGGTGGATGAATCTGATGGACCTTCTCATAAGGATTCAATTAGAGCTATTCGATATGGTGCAAATGGGAAACTCTTTGCATCTGCAGGCGATGACAAGCTCGTTAAGATTTGGTCTGCTGAATCTTGGCAGTGCCTTACCACCATGTAAGTTAGTAACAACGTAGTACTATTGTAGATTAGGCTCCAAGAATTGTTCTTCTGTGTTTCTTTAAAAACCAACTTATATGGCATAATCTTATTATATAACAATTAATAATGGCAGATGTTCTGAAAAGAGAGTTACCGCGGTTGCTATAAGCAGCGATGATTCATATGTTTGCTATGCGGACAAGTTTGGTGTTGTGTGGGTGGTTGAGCTGGATGGGATCAATGAGGCTAAAGTTTTACCTAACAAGAAGAAGGGTGTGCAGCTGCTTTGCCATTATTGTAGTATTATTACTAGCTTGGTAAGATCAAGTTTGGTCAAGGAGGGGTTTGTTCTTGTAATAAACTGAAGTTTTACTTTTACTTTCTCACTCATTCTGATCTGTTCTTGTTCATAGGAGTTTTCCCCAGATGGTCGATATATTCTTAGTGCAGATAGGGACTTTAAGATAAGGGTAAGCTTGCCTAGTCCACTAGTTACAGTGTCATGGTTCTCTTTTGTTCGGATTATTGCTCTTATAGGAAATGATTATTTCGCCATCACAGGTGACTGTTTTTCCTAAGAAGCCTCTACAAGGAGCTCATGAAATACAGAGCTTTTGTCTTGGACATTCAGAGTAAGTGAGAGTTTAAAGCAGCAACATGTAATCGAGTGTTTCCTGATACAAAATGAAAAAGGTTGTAATCAAATACTTATACTTAGCAGCTCATGCATCTTTTTGTCTTGATAGGTTCGTCACCTGCATAACCTTTGTTCATAATCCAGAGCTTACTCAAGGATACCTCATGTCTGGAAGTGGTGATTCCAGTGTAAGTGATATTGAAGTCTCTATTAATTTTATAGTTTAGACTCCTTGACTGCTACTGATGTTGGAACTTGTTTAGGTTCGACTGTGGGACATTACATCTGGATCTCTTCTGGACACATGTGACGTTAGTCCAACGGTAAAAATTTCAGTCCTGCATTCTGCTGTCAACTAGTCACTTGGAACTCTTGGTTATGTAGTTTTGACATTCGTTAGAGAAATGACTTTTTATTGATGTTTGCTTATTGAAGGTGAACCATTTAGAGTCTAATGAAAGTGAGCCAGCGCAAGTCACAGTTACCGATATATGCGCACTCCCAAATTCTTCTGTTGCAGCAGTTGCTATTCAAAGGCAAGTCTCTTTTTCTTTTCTTTTAAGGCATGCATACATTTCTTAAAAGATATCAAATGTTTGATTACTCGCACTAATGTTAAACGCAGCTTTCAAGGAGTAGCATTGCTAAACTGTGATTTATCAGCCCATACTCTCTCCATCACAAAGGTATGTCACTTGTTAGCAAACCATGTAAAATGTACAACCACTGTTTAACTGTGTAAAACTATATATTTTAGGTGATTAAAATCCCTGGAGAAAGTTTCATCCCAACAAGTATCTCTTTCTGCACATCGACAAGGTTACTATGGATGGTATCAGGAGCCTCAAATGCTTCGAACCATCCTGGTTATACAAGGGTTCGTCTCATCTCGTGCATTGAGAATGAACTATCTTCAATCCTTGAAGATGAGCAGATTCCTGGAGGGACAAAACTGTTGGAGCATTTGCAAGGTAAAGTTTCAATAGAAGAGAGTGTGATGAGTGCTGCAGCAGAAGCTGTGAGGGCATCAATGTGCAGCCTGTTGATGAAGAAGCAATACACTGAAGAGAATAGAGAGTTCAGGAAAAACAACAGAAATGATAAGAAAACCACACAGTGATTGTAGTGTGCTAAACTGTTTTCTGGCGTATCATTAATGTTATTTTGTGACTTTATATCATTGTACAACGAGAGAGAGAGAGAGTTGATAATTGAATATTTTTGGATAAAGATAATCATACACAATCTGGACCAATGGGATTACAAGTTTTGATTCCCTCTCTTTTTCTTACCAAATAACTAGCGTAAGTTGTTTCAAGGACAACAGAGTCAGAGATTCATAAAACGTCTGAGGAAGATTTAAAAACAGCAAAGATGCAAAATCACTAGCTGTCGTTCTGAGAAGGCATGAGGCGGAGTCTCTCTTCCGAAACTTGTGCGCGATCACCACCAAAATGCCTCTCTTCAGCGAGCAACGACTGTAAATCACTTCCGTTGGCTAAGCTATTGAACTCAACGGCTTTAGAAGGCATAGTTGGGTAACGTCGTTGGCAGAACGTCATCAATCTTTTAACTGACTGGAGATACTTGCGAGTGGTTTCGTCGTTCATGATGTGAGCAACACTGTTGGTGTGAATCTTCTCTCGCGCAGAACGCTCGTGGATACCAACCATAGTCACACCGATGGGCCATGGTGCGTTTCCTATAGCTAGTTTGATGTAGTGATCCATTGCCGCGAGGTAGGCTCGCTTAATGCAGTGGTTAACCATCACCATTAAAGCTTGACGAATGTCAGATGGCAAACCCTGCAATTTGTAAGCAAGCCATCACAGAAAAGATCAACAAGTGGCGGCAGATTCTTTGTTAGTAGGAACGTTAAAGTGAGATCTGAATGATGCTTTGATCAATGATTCTCACTCTTCTTTGGAATATAATTTCTTTTTTTTTTGTTAAGCTATTTTTTTTTAATTATAATACTTTTTAAATTAATCTTATGTGGCAGTTTAATTGGTTTAGAGAAGATGAATACCATTCACCTCAGGGGGTGAAGGCAAGTTTTTTTTCATTATTTTATTACTTTTTTTTTTCATTACACTTTTCACTTCATAACATCGATCATATGTTCTTCAACCCCATTGGTTTCTTGGAAATAGCTTCCAAAACACACCTGACATGAGACCAGCGGCAATAAATCCTGCTATGAGAGATTGCTTGACCGATAAAAACGAGAGACCGAAGAAAACAGTTATCAAACCTGTCGAAATGCACAATATATCCAGGCATGCTGTCACAACCTTGCAGCTGAAACATTTTGACAATATAAAAGTCATACAGTTATCAAACCACACAATGATTATAGTTTACTGAATTGTGTTTCTGGTTTTTGATTAATGTTATTTCGTTTTGTAAATTTATATTATTGTACAACGAGAGATAGTTGATGAGAATCGAAATTTAATTAAACAAAAATATTTTCTATATTTTTGCTTATTTTTTGCATGTTTGTTGCATATACTTATAATTTAATTATTAATGCACCCTTTTAGTTATACACAAGTGTATGAAAATCATTTTACTCTCTATTTTAGTAAACATAAAAATTACTTCGTAAAAACTAAAAGAAAATATAGATTAATATTATATTTCCTTTTATTAAAATAGAATCATCCAAACTTTTTTAAAGATATGACATTTTAGTGGATCACCCTTAAATTATTTATTCTAATAGGAAAATATGTCAAAATATTAATAACTTTTGCGAGATGACAAAAAAAAATTAATAACTTTTATGAACATTAACAACATCACAAATATTTTTGTAACATCAATATTTAATTAATTCATTTAAAATTTTCACTAAGAATACTTTAAATATACTATAAATTTAGTTATAATTTTTTTTTTATTTTACACATTCTTATAAAAATATAATGAATTCTTAAAAACGAAAATAAATTATAAATTAAAGTTCTATCATTTTTGTTGGCTCTATTTCATTTAAAATCACCCAGATTTCTTAAAAGATTTTCATATGTTTGGAATTGTTTAAATCGATATCATAACTCCTCAACTTAACATTCTAACCCTGAAGAGCAGTGTAATTATTCTTTTAACAGATATAGAGCCAAGAGAGAAAAAACAATTAAGATAGTCTTTTAGTTTTTTTGACCAAAGGAAATGCAATTCTTTAAAGTTAATCAAGGGAAAAACATTATAAATCGTAATTCCAATGGTTAAATAGTTAATTTAAAATTTAATTAACAAAAATATTTTGTATATTTTGCTTATTTTTTCTTATTTTTCATATATTTTTGCATGTCTTGCGCATATACTTTTAATTTAATTATTAATGTACCCTTTTAGTTATACACAATTGTATAAAAATTATTTAACTATATTTTAATAAAGGGTAATTCTTTGAAATAGTCTTTTCAAGTTTTTATCACAAAAACAGTTCTCAAAAAATAAAATGACTAAAATACTCTATTTTTATTTTGAAATTTGTAATATTTATTTTTATTTTTTTTAAAAAAATTGAAATCCTAAACCCCAAACTCCACCCCTTAGTTCTAAACTTTAAGTTTACATTAGTTAACCCAAGAGTATAAATGTATATTTACCATTTAACAAAAAACTTCTTTTGATCATTTTCCTCTTTGAGTACTATTTTGTGAAAATAGACTAAAAATACTATCCAATAGAATTTTTCTTTAATAAATACTAAAATTATTTCGTAAAAACTAAAAGAAAATATATTATAATATTATATTTCCTTTTATTAAAATAGAATCATCCAACCTTTTATATGTAATATTTTTAGTGGATCGTCTTTAGTTTCTTTTATCCTAATAGGAAAATATGTTAAAATATTGATAACTTTTACAAAGATTTAAAAATATCACGAATAGTTTTGTAACATACATAACTAATTAATTAATTTAAAATTTAACTAAACGAAAAATATATACTTTAAAATTAATTAGAATGATTTGTTACTATACACAATCTTATAAAAATGATTCTATATTTTATAAATATTAAAATGAATTCATAGAAAAATTTATAAACGAAACCATATAATTTTATTTTAAAAATTATATCATATTTATTGGCTATATTCATTTAATGTTTTTGGATAAAGATGATCATACATAGTCTGAACCAAATGGGATTACCAGTTTTGATTCTCTCTCTTTTTCTTACAAGACCACCCCGGTTTCAAGAACAACAGAGTCAACGTTTCATAAATATCTCAGAAAGATTGAATACAGCAAAAAAACACAGTAAAGATGTAACACTAGCTGTCGTTCTGTGAAGGCATGAGGCGGAGTCTCTCTTCCGAGACTTGTGCGCGATCACCACCAAAATGCCTCTCTTCAGCGAGCAAAGACTGTAAATCACTTCCGTTGGCTAAGCTATTGAACTCAACGGCTTTAGAAGGCATAGTTGGGTAACGTCGTTGGCAGAAAGTCATCAATCTTTTAACTGACTGGAGGTACTTGCGAGTGGTTTCGTCGTTCATGATGTGAGCAACACTGTTGGTGTGAATCTTCTCTCGCGCAGAACGTTCGTGGATACCAACCATAGTGACACCAATGGGCCATGGTGCGTTTCCTATAGCTAGTTTGATGTAGTGATCCATTGCCGCGAGGTAGTCTCGCTTAATGCAGTGGTTAACCATCACCATTAAGGCTTGACGAATATCAGATGGCAAACCCTGAAATTTGTAAGCCATCACAGAAAAGTTTTTAAGTACATGAGAAACAGATTGCTTCATGCTATTCTACGCCTTAAATGTGTTATGTAGCATTAGAACTATTGAAAGCTCGTTCTTGTCACCATATCTGAAGCCAAAAGAACCTAAGCTAATGAAGCCTTGAACTATCTCACAACTATGTTTGGTTAAACTTTAGGTTATGTCCAACACCTTAAAACATAGATAATCTTCATAACAATTTGCCACCTTATATAAGTGCACACAACAAGTCTACGAATGATCTTATTACCAAAACATTTCAAACCCAAGCCAGCAAGCAAAGGCAAGAACTTGTAATAAAAGGGAAAAGAATAGTGCTTTATACCTTCTTCCTGCATAAGTTGAAGAGAGGGGTAAGGTACCTAGCACACTGCTTAAAAGTGGCAACATTCTTCTTCCCTTTAGCAGTTCTCCTCTCAGTGTTCTCCACAGCATCAAGCTCCTGTTTCCACTCAATCAAGAGCTTCTTGAAGAAGACAAGAATCTTATCCTCGTCACAAAGATCCTCGAAGTTAGACTTCAAACGCTTCAAATCTTTATCAGCATCAACATCACTAGACTCACCGCCACTACTAAGCTCACCATCCCTAGTCTCCCCACCCACTCCTCTCTCACCACCTTCCTCATGATCTCTACCTTTCCTCTTCCTATCTCCCATGATCCCACTCTTCTGCCTCTTCTTCATCTCAGATATGTCTCGCAGGAAATCATTCGTCTGCCCATCCGTCACGTCGCTGTCTACCTCGAACAGCCCTTCCTTCAACACGTACTTGAGCCGATCGAGACGAGCTTGATCGTCCTCCCCGAAGAGAGTCATCGGCTGCTTTAGGATTCTCAGTCGTCGAATCACTTCTTGCCTCGGGAGAATTAGGGTTTCGATGTTCTTCTCGTCGGTTAGGGATTTGGAATCGGAGATAGCTGCTGCGGCGTCGGATTTGGAAGCTGTAGAAGAAGAGCCAGGAGCAGATGAAGCGATTGATGATTTTCCACCGGAGCTAGCTGCTGACGCGGCGGCGGCGGCTCTACGCTGGGCCTTGAGCTCATGCTCGCGTCGCTCTTCCTCACGAAGCTTCTGGAGTTTCTTCTGCTCGATCTCGGATCGCTTGTAGAACTTCTTGCCGCCAGCTTCCTCGGAGAGACTCTGCCTTTTCTTCAGAATTTCTTGCCTGAGTAGATCCATCGGGAGAAGGTTTCTTCAATCGAATCGTTTGGGTTCTATCCGGAGATTGATTAATTGATTGGTGATGTATAATTAAATAGCTTTTTACTACTCAAACAACAATTATATAATGACGTAATCCTTGTCTTAAGCCCAAATGTAAATGGGCTTCATTAGAATTCTTCTAGTTGGCCCATTTAAAACAGCTCGCTCTTTGTTAATAGTTTCGTCGTTCTTGTTCTTCTGGGGAAGGGAAAGCTTGGGAAAGGAAGATGACGACGATTCGTAGATTCAGCTGCAACGACCTTCTCCGCTTCACCTCTGTGAATCTAGACCACCTCACTGAAACTGTAATCCATTCTTCTTATCTTATTATTCTTCTTACTAAGTGGTTGATTTGTTTCGTTTATTGGAACAGTTCAACATGTCATTCTACATGACCTACTTGGCGAGATGGCCTGACTATTTTCATGTTTCTGAAGGTCCTCCTGGCAATCGAGTCATGGGTTACGGTAACTAGTTCTTCACTTTCTCTCTTCCTTTTTGAGGCTTCAATTTGTGTTTCTCTTTAATACAAAACATTCTGTAATATTGTCCTGAATCTTTGCCATGTTCTGTTTTCTTTGGTGTCCTGTTACTTGACTGGATATATATTTAAAACTTCTTCAGTTGAAAATTTATGTATCTCTTTTGCGCACTTGGGATTCTAAATGTCAAGTGTCTAATATACTCTATATATGCTGGTTTCAGTAATGGGTAAAGTTGAAGGGCAGGGTGAGTCCTGGCATGGTCATGTGACAGCCGTCACTGTCTCTCCAGAATATCGCAGGCAGCAACTTGCTAAGAAACTGATGAACCTTCTTGAAGATGTCAGTGATAAGATGTAAGGCAAGCCCTTCCTTAACTAAAACAAAAGCACCTCCCGGTTTTAGTGTTATCTTTTGATATGGATCGTTATGGTTGAATAGAAGATGGAATCCCTTAGTATACTGATATTGGTTTCCAAAGTAGGCCACTGATTTTGTGAAACCCGATATTTAGACCAAGGAACAAAACTCTTGACTTGCTGTTTCATTTTAACTCACTGCCTTTTGTTGTTTGATTTCTCTTTCTCTCTGGTAATGCCTGGTCTCCTTAATGACCCGTTATGCTCTGTGGATGACAGTGATAAGGCCTACTTTGTGGATCTTTTCGTGAGAGCTTCTAACACACCAGCCATCAAGATGTATGAGAAGGTGAACTATTACTTCTCATGCAAATAATTAGAAGCTCACACAGTTGATGAAGGAAAGGATAATTGTATTGTAACTTCTTCTTCATACGAGAGACTTGCACATATATTTTTCATGTGTTCTTACATTGTTTTTTTGGCAGCTTGGGTACATAATCTACAGACGGGTTCTACGCTACTATTCAGGGGAGGAAGATGGGTTAGGTAAGAAGTGGCTTTGTTGATCCCTTCTCTCTAATCTATAGTAGCCTTTACTTGATGATTTAACTAAAGCATATGGGGGGTTTGAATACACACAGATATGAGGAAGGCATTAACAAGAGACGTAGAGAAAAAGTCTGTGATTCCTCTCAAGAGACCCATCACTCCTGATGAACTTGAATATGATTAAGTCTACCAATGTCTTTATATTCCTTTTGTTCTTGTCATGTTTTTTTGTAATAATAATTGTATTAAACTTTTATATTTCCTTCCACACAAATTTTAATTTTAGTTTTAGTTTGATTATTTCTTAATGTAATGGCGCGGTCTGTCGTTATAGTTTTTGTGATGGGCCAAACGGATATTTTAGAGATAAGAAAACTAATCAGAAACCACAGACCAAATCTCTCACTCTCTCTCCCTCCCTCACGATGAGAACTCTACTCTCTTACCATCAATGTGTGACGTCACCGTTACTTATCTCCGCTTCATCTCCTCCGTTTCCTCCCCGCTGCATTCGGTTATCATCCTTTTCTCCTCCACGTCACAAGCGTCTCTCATCTCTCTCAATCAGAAACGCTTCGCATGAATCCGCCGATCCCTCTATACCGCGAACTCTTTATCCAGGTGGTTACAAGCGTCCCGAACTCTCTGTTCCCGGTTTACTCCTCCGTCTCGACGCCGACGAGGTGATGAGCGGGAATCGTGAGGAGACTCTTGATTTGGTCGACCGTGCGTTAGCCAAATCGGTACAGATCGTCGTGCTTAACGGCGGAGTTAACGCCGGTAAGCTCTACGAGGCAGCTTGTTTGTTGAAATCACTTGTTAAGGGACGTGCTTACCTCTTGATCTCCGAACGCGTTGATATCGCTGCCGCTGTTGGTGCCAGTGGTGTCGCTCTCTCCGACCAAGGTATATATATAGCTCTATATCTTGATTTTCAATTTTAGCCTTCATGTTTTAACAAATTGCGATGAACAGGTCTTCCAGCGATAGTAGCGAGAAACACTTTGATGGGGGGTTCAAATTCAGAGTCCGTAGTTGTTCTCCCTTTGGTGGGTAGGATTGTGAAGGATGTTGATTCTGCTCTCACTGCCTCTACCTCTGAGGGTGCTGATTTCCTTATACTTGGAGCATCTCCTCAAGATCAACAACTGCCAGCAGATTCTTTGTTCAAGAGTGTCAAGATACCCATTTTCGTGACTTGCATGAGCAAAGGAGAAGCTAAGGAAGAGCTGCAGTTACTGAAATCAGGCGCCTCTGGTTTCGTTCTATCTTTGAATGATCTGCGCTCTTCCAGGGACGTTGCTCTTCGCCAGTTTCTTGATGGAGGAGATTCTTCTTATGTTAACGAGAACGAAACACCCCTGACTGAGGCTAGTGACCTGCAGGAGAAAAAGAATGCTGCTGCTGGCTCTGTAAAATTAGAGGACAAGCAGAAACAAATAATAGAAATGGAGAAATCAGTTTTGAGAGACACTATTGAACTTATCCACAAGGCCGCTCCACTGGTGATTATTATTTACAACATTTGGTAGTTCATTTTTCTAAAATTGGTTCTAAACTAGATTTTCTGCGACTATATAACATGCTCTAATTTGCTTCTCGGACTGTTTTCAAATAACAGATGGAAGAAGTCTCCCTTCTGGTCGATGCAGTTTCCCGGATTGATGAGCCGTTTTTGATGGTTATAGTGGTAATTCTGCACTCAACTCCGTCAAATTGTCGTTCCAGGGATATTATGCATTGGTATTAGCTCTATATTCATGAAAAAACATTTCTTAGTAACACACTTTTACCAGCACTAGATAGATCTTTACTAGACAATGCGCATGCTTTTAAACTCTACTCTTTGATAAAGAGCTTAGTTTTCTCGCTTTCTTGTGACTTGTGAGTATGCTCTTCTCCTACCTATTTAGTGGTTAGAAGATTTAAGAAATCATCAGTAGCATGTTTTGCTAAAAACATTGAAGCGTTGCATGGGTTTAGTAGAGGCTTCCCACTAGTTTTCTATCTATTTCTGCTTTAGGTTTTTGAAGCAGGGAAATTAGCTTTTATGATTCAAAAATAGTTTTTTTGTTTGGATAAGCATTTTACTGGAATTCATAACTTGGTGGTACTAGGGGGAATTTAACTCCGGAAAATCAACGGTTATCAATGCACTTCTAGGGAAGAGATATCTCAAAGAAGGTGTAGTCCCCACCACCAATGAAATCACTTTTCTGTGCTACTCTGATTTAGCATCTGAGGAGCAACAACGTTGCCAAAGGCATCCAGACGGCCAATACATCTGCTATCTTCCTGCACCAATACTTAAGGATGTGAGTCATTCGAAATTCTGCCATTGAGTCCTGGATTTTCTAATTATTTGGAGGATTGATTTAGGTTGTTCTCTTTTCGAGCAGATTAATATCGTTGATACACCTGGGACTAATGTGATCCTTCAAAGGCAACAACGTCTTACAGAAGAATTTGTTCCACGTGCAGATCTTCTTGTTTTCGTTCTTTCTGCCGACCGTCCTTTAACGGAAAGCGAGGTAAGATTGCCTGGCATGTTAGTTATTGTTGGTTTTACGCACTATGTATCTCCCTAAGTAGTAGGTGGTTAAATATTTAGACCAACAAGACTTTGTGTAGTGAAGTGGAAGTTGTCACTTGTCACTAGGTTAACTGCATATATCGATTTAGTAATAATATTAAGAATAAATTTAAATTCTCTATCTCGGCAGTTTCCTGCTGTCATTATTGTTCTGTAGGCTGATATACATGTCATTGTGTTTGCCAGGTTGCGTTTCTCCGGTATACCCAGCAATGGAAAAAGAAATTTGTGTTTATCCTGAATAAATCTGATATCTACCGTGATACTCGTGAGGTTTATCAGACACAAGATTATATCCAATCATTGATAGTTTATGTTGTCTTTTTTGTTGACTACGTTTTGATTTTTATGATGCAGCTTGAGGAAGCTATCTCGTTTGTTAAAGAAAATACGCAAAAGTTGCTTAATACAGAAAATGTGATATTGTATCCTGTGTCTGCACGGTCTGCTCTTGAGGCGAAGCTTTCAACAGCATCTTTGGTAGGCAGAGATGATCTAGAGGCCTTGGATTCTGATTGGAGAACCCAGAGCTTCAATGAACTTGAGAAATTTCTGTACAGCTTCCTAGATAGCTCAACTGCCACCGGGATGGAGAGAATAAGGCTTAAATTGGAGACGCCTATTGCAATTGCAGAGCGTCTCCTTTCTTCTGTGGAATCTCTTGTTGTACAAGATTGCGTAGCTGCTAGGGAAGATTTGGCTTCAGCAGACAAGATTATCAATCGTACTAAAGAATACGCACTTACGATGGAATATGAGAGCATATCTTGGAGAAGGCAGGCTCTGACGTTGGTATACATTCTATTAGCCTTATCTTGTTGAACCACGTAGGAGGAAATTCGGTTTTTCTAACTTGGATTTTTGTCGTGTTCTATCCTCATATCATGATTGCAGATCGATAAGGCCAGATTGCAAATTGTTGATCAAATAGAATCTACCCTGAGACTATCAAGTATTGATCTTGCAATCTCTTACGTGTTTAAAGGAGAAAACTCAGCCTCTGTAGCAGCTACATCCAAAGTTAATGGGGAAATACTCGCTCCAGCACTCTCAAATGCTCAAGTAAGTCTGTTACTCCAAAGATCATATACTCAGATCTGAGATATAGTTTCTATTCATGCATAAATTAAGCAGTGTCTTTCTTCTTGTTTTGACCCGATGCTGGTGTCTGGCTACTGACCATACCTTATTTTTTGAATACTTTACAGGACTTACTTGGAAAATATGCTGAATGGCTACAATCAAATACTGCCCGTGAAGGGAGTCTGTCTTTGAAATCATTTGAAAACAAATGGCCACAATATGTCAACTCAAAAACTCAACTGGGCATAGACACATACGACTTGCTTCGAAAAACTGATAAATTCAGCTTGAAAACCATCCAGAATTTGAGTGCCGGAACCACATCAAAACGGTTGGAACAAGATATTCGTGAAGTGGTGAGTCTCGAGTATTAAATTCCAACATTTTTTTTTTTAATTTGCTAGAATTCAGAGTGTCTTTATCTCTGTCATCGTTAAATTGGGTTTATCTGTTCATCCAGATACTATTTTAGATTTTTTTCAACAATCAATGATGTGATTCTTCTGACATATGACTTTGTTTGCTTTGTTTTTTAGTTCTTTGTGACAGTTGGTGGGCTTGGAGCTGCAGGACTTTCTGCATCACTTCTAACCTCTGTGCTACCCACCACATTGGAAGATCTTCTTGCTCTTGGCCTTTGCTCTGCTGGAGGGTAACCACTTCTCTGAATTTCCCATCTTTCCCGTCGTCTCATTACTCCGCTTTCCTGTATCACATAGTGTATTTTTTTGTGCAACCAATGAGATATTATGATGCTGTAGAGAGTAGAGACACTATTAGTTGTATATAACATAATCTATGTTGGCAGGTATGTGGCTATCGCAAACTTCCCATATCGCAGGCAAGCTATAATTGGTAAGGTGAATAAAGCGGCTGATGCGTTGGCTCAGCAACTCGAAGATGCTATGCAAAAGGATCTTTCAGATGCAACGAATAATCTAGTAAACTTTGTGAATATTGTTGCCAAGCCTTACCGCGAAGAAGCTCAGCTACGGCTTGATCGTCTTTTAGGCATCGGGAAGGAATTATCAGATATTAGGAGTAAATTACAGTTGCTACAAGTTGAAATTGATAACCTTCATGTATTAAGATGAGACTTTAGTTGCCCCAACAAAATGTCATTGACATTGTTCACTGGGGACAAGTGTATGTGTTGTCATACTGAATAAGACCTACCTGTTTCAACGAGTGAAATGGAGTCAGTTTTATAGAATGCGAATTGAGAAGATAGACATGACACTCTGGTATAATGTTTTGTGCTTCTTTTCAGATTGTTTGTGATAAATGTGAATGGATATACTGGAAGCTCAGGAGGCTCATGGAGAGAATATTCTTCTATTCTTTGACATGCACATGTACCTCATATTACAGGTTAGTATATTAGTTGACTAATTTTCCAATTAGATTATTTTTTTGTTCTTCTGGAGTACATGAATAGCTTGAATACATTCATATGCAATCGGGTTTCCGCATAGAGCATCTAACTTTGTTGTTAATGTACTAATCTTTTGACTTAAGTGAATTAAATATGTATAAAATTCTTAGTATAGGTTTCCATGGGGAGTAATCCTCCGCATATGCTAGCTATGATTTCTAAAGACAAAAGCGCATAAATTTCTTTTCTAGGTAAGGATTGGCTCGAAAGTTTTAAAATCCAGAATTAGTGGAATAAACCTTAGTTAATGCTTGATACTGGGAATTACTTAGAATTAACGTTAGTCTAACATTATACAAAAGCTTGTTCATAGGCTCCTTTTAGTTCTCTAGTCGAAGTCGTAGGCTTTAACTAAATGACATGTATGCTTGCTAACCAAACCTTTTAATTATTTTAAAAGAGAAAATATTATTTAAGTATGGTCAAAAGTTAGGGAAAGAAAAGAAAATTTCCAGTTGACATGTTTTTGTGTAAGCATGAAATAGATTCCACCTTCCTTTGTTGCTAAAGATCATAAAGTTGAAATAGACTTTTACAAAAGAATTATTACTGTAAATTTTAAAAACAAAGAAACTTGAAGGATCTAGCTTTGGATTGTCCTTTTCATTTGGGGACCAGAAGTGGGATGATGATGCAGAGAAAGCGTACTTTGCTTTGGTTCTTGTTTCAAAGTTTCTCTTCCTTTGATTGGTTAGAGGAAAATACGGAAGATATGCGATTGGTGAATGCGAAATTTCATATGGCCAGGGAGAAAATAAGGTACAAATTCTGCTCTGTAACTTTGCTTAGCACTAAGTTACTACTCACGTTTCATCTCAAAGCTTTTGTGGACCTTTCATTACCAATAGAAACTTTTGCTTTCGCAACACATGAAGATTTGAAAAGTTTTTCTCACTTAAAATGGAAACTTCTTCTGCTACCCGTAGCTTTTTAAAGTACTGCTTCCATTAACTGAATAGTTTTAATAGACATCACTACTGATCACCTCTATTTGTATGAGACATGCTTATTGTCTATTTGTTCTTTAACTGACCCTACATCTGTTACTTCTTTGAGAACCTTTGTGCTTGAGGCTCTCTTCTCTATTGGAGGATCATCTCTAACCCGAGAGCATTGATTCGTGCTCTGAAAACACGTAAAAAGACAGGAACATATCCCCATAAGTTTTCTATTACAGGGCAATACATGTTTTGAAATCTTTCATTACGTTTGAGGTGTAAGATTAATCATAAGAAGATAGCTTTCGGTTTTCGCATGGTGTCCTTCCTTTTCCTTTGAATCTGGTCACAATGTACTAAAGTGTTAGGAAACTGTCAATATGGTATTCGTATTGATAGATGCTGCAAAATCAGAAACACAATCTCAAGGATTCGGACATGTACTATTGAATGGTAACTAGTATGTTGCCGCTTTTGTTTGGTTATGGACTTACTCCTTACAAAATTTCGAAGCAAATACACTGTAAAAACCTTGAATACAGTTAAAACCAGTTAGGTATTGGATAAAAGAAGTCAGACACTGTATATATCGTTGTTATTAAATTTGTAATTATATTTATGGTTCATGTTTGCATTGCAGTTGCAACAGCAAGTGTAGCTAAAGGTCCCAGGAAGGTTGTGGACTTGAAGCTCTTGCCTTTTGTGGTTTCTTTCTTTTCAATTATTGATTTTGGAAATTTTCTTACAGAAGGGCAGTTTGGTTATCATTTCCATTTCTCCTTTGCTTAATTCTGTGATTTGTGGCGAGGAATAGGATCCACCTGTTAAATTGATGCAAGTTTTAGTCTCTTTTTAATCACACTTACTAAATAAAATAATTATGTGTTTTAACTTTAAGTCCAGCATATTCAAAGATACTTGGGCAATTAAAAATCAAGATAAATGTAAAAAGCCATTTTCTCCATAGTGCTAGCGCTTAATAGGACGAATATGCGTTTAAGGGCTACTGAAAAAAAATGTTTAAAACGTCTAATATTCTACGTCTCATTAAGCTTTCCTCTAAGTATATAACACAAGTAAATCTTATAATTCCGTTCTTCAGATCCTATTGATTTACATATTACAAGATAATATGAACTTATGGGATATACATGATAATATCCGTTAAACCAAACAGAAAGGGGTTAGGAGATGAACTGGCATAAGTTGGATGGTATATTAACGGGTTAATAATATATGTTCGTGTAATAAAGGTTGGAGAAACAATTAAAAAAAGTGGCCAAGAAGAATCCAATGGGAAGTTGGACTCAGCACTATAAATACTTGTTCACCCCTCCCTCTTCTCTTTCACATTCATCCCTCTTTCCTTTTAGTTACCTCTTTTCAGTTCAACCAAGATATCAAGATCTCAACAACAACTATAAACTCTCATTTGGATCCTCTTTTTTTTCTCTCTCAAGAACACCAAAAATGTCAGTTGTTATTTGTCAAGCGCAAGAAAAAATCGTCAACGAAAATGGAAGAAACCAAAGTTTCACCCAAAAAGGTGGGCTGAGTTTCCTTCAGTCTATGTCCGATATCACTGCCATTGTCCGAAACGTAGAAGACAAAGCTTATGTTCACCCGTCCGAGAAACGCTCTGTTTCTAAGCTGAGTGAGAAAAGCTTAGAGATGTGCACTGAGAGCCTTGGGGCCGAAACAGGAAGCGAAAGTGGTGACGAGTTGTCGTTGCTTGCGTTTGAAGCAACCAACATTACTCCTAGGGTTCCTTCTCATCCTCAAGAGCAAGAAAAGGACACTGACTTTCCTCCCAAGAAATCAACTATCAAAAGTTTCCCGCCACCGATAAAGTTCGTTAAAGGATCAAAGTATAGTCGTGTGGTGAGATCTCTAGGAGAAGATGGTCGTGTTGTTGTTCAAGCAATTACGGTTTCGTCTCAGCCTCCTAACTTTGTCGCGGAACGTGGTGAAGGAAGGCTCCGTCTCTGTTTATCACCGGAAAGTTCTTTAGTTGGGCACGATCATGAGGAAGAAGAAGAAGAGGAGGAAACTGGTGAGAACTTGGAGGGTAAAAATGGAAATAAAAACTTCAGCAGATTAAGCAGCAGATGCAAGGAGAATGGTCGTGAGCCTAAGTCAATGCTTACTTGGAAGCAGCAGCAGTTTTGGGTCGCCACTTAGAAGACCTAGTTCCACTCCAATCTTTTCATAAAATAATTTTAAGAAAATATATGTGTTTCTTAAGTTTAGTTATGTATAACATTTGCTTTTCTTGTATGAGATTTCTCTAGGTAATGAGAGTGTTTTGTAATTCTATTTTGATGTAATGTTAAATGAGAATTATTATTATTGATTTTTAGTAGTCATAATAGTTACAAGAACAACAACTTAAAATTGTACTATTTTCATTTTATGAGGGAATAAACCAAAAAAAAGCTAGGAAAATGTCCTTTAGGAAGCTTCCTATAATCATTTTTCCCAAAAAAAAAAACGTAACTCTTATAACTCATGTTATCTTTCACATAATCCACACAACTTTTAATTGTACTTTTTACCCAAAAAAAAACTTTTAGTTGTAGCCAACATATATGTATTGTATTACAAAAAAAGTTTAGTCTTTTTTTGTGTAAACCAGAATAGGTTCGGGTCTTCGGCTTTAATCCCTCCTAAGTCTGAAACCAGTCTGCGTATGTATCTTTTACGGCCCTGGACACTCCTCCTTGCCCGAGAAAAATAGTTTAGTTACGTTGTAGCCAACATATATGTATTGTATTACAAAAAGCTTTTAGTTGTAGCCAACAGGCTTCTATCCATCAATCACCCCGTCCATCTCCATCTCTGCTTCAGCTCCACCTCTCCATCTTCTCCTCTGCTTTGTAAAGTTACTTTGTTTCCGTCTTTACTTTTTGTAATAAGTGGCCTCCACAAATCATGTAAATTCAAAATAACTTGGTATAAATCTTAACATTTACACCCAAAAAATGTATTGCATTTGTGTACTGTGTAGTTGAAATTTCTGAGCGGTTCATTTTTTTCCAAGACCAGAGGTGGCTAGATATTAAAGTGCATGTGTTTCTTTATTTTTTTGTCAAGCTACTTTCTGACACTACTATAGCGTTACCTGTGGTTAAATTTGTAACAGAAGTTTTATACTATATTATATAGTTCAAAACGACTATGCAGTGCATCATTTTTCGTTGATTATGACGTGCGTAAGAGAAAACATATGTGGTACGTACAAGCCCCCACATGAACATATGAGAGATTGCTCCCACACGCCCACATGACCATCACATGCAAAATTCTATTTAATTTTCCTTTCGCTCTCATGTTGATTCTGTTTCTGATTTTCCCTTGTACGAAATGTGAGGACGCTCCTTTACTTCTTTTTGATCCTACCTTTCTATTTTTTTCGCATTATCATATCTTATAGAAGTGCTTATTGAACTCCTCGTTAATGCACTTACTTAAACCATAGCACAAGAACGTAAAGAGCATGTGCTACAAAGGTAAATGGTTTGTTGGGGTTTCTAGGAAACTTGTTGGTTTAAGACCATATATCAAGTTCCATCATGTTTGCACCAACAATTAACAGTCTATTTGGTTTCCTCTTGGTAATTGTAAACACAGAAAAATGGCAAAAAAAAGCCTGGATACATGATTAAGATTGACTGTAGTTATTAAAAAAAAAAACTGATTTTAGGTGTAATATATTCCCCGACATGAACGAAGGTTTGTCACTTAATAATATATACTTTACATCTTTATATATATAAAGTTCAACCAATGAGAAGTAGACAAGTTATAAATGTAATGTCCAATCTAAGGTCTTAAAAAGTATGCAAATATATCAAAGGAGTACCTTTGTTTCTCTGCAAACGAATATCGAGAGAGAGGACTATGTTTGTCTCTGGTTCTATGCGCCACTTGATGCTTTTTATTGACCCACTATCTCATGCGGCACCCATTTCTGTGATCTTTCTTATTCTATATCAAACACTATTTTTCTCCTTTATTTTGATTACTTTCTATTTTGGTAACCTAATCTCATGCATCAACCAAAATAAGACACTAATCTATTTTGTATTGGTAACCACCATATACATATAAAGCCCTTTCTCAGAAGAAAAAAAGACCACCATATATACATATAATTTGGCAGAAAAAGAGAGACAACGGTTATGCTTTTTCAACGTAGTGGTTAACTTAAGTATATATGCACATTCATCAGAAGTTTGACTACATTAATAAAATTTTTTTTTTGCTAAATTTTCTACATTAATAATGTTTCCACCAATGCATGATGAATATCCTTCGTCACACGACAAGTTAATGTTTAAACAACATTTGCTTTCTTTCCTTAATGAAGTGAAGTTAGTCCTAGCTAGTTGATCAACATGTTCATCCATCAAACTGTTGACTACATTGTTCATTGCACACATTACAACAAGAACCAAGTTTCAAAAGATTTAGCTATGCTTCCTTAACAATAGGATGAAACTTATTTTAGAGGAACCCCAAAATCTGAAACGGACATAAACACTATTTAAAACCTACATCATCATCTCTAATATAGAAATGACTAATTTAAAGGTTGAACTACTTAGCTTGATTATTAGAAAATAAAAAATAAAACCTTAATACCAACACACATATTTGGGCTGAAAATGGGTCCAATTATGGTTGGCAAAGAACGTGCAGCGAGCATATCGGTTCCCTCTATTCGGCCCAAGCCACGCGCCACTGTTGATCTGATTCTTGGAGCAACTCCAGTGTAAGGGGTTGAATATGAAATTAACAAAGTATAGGGATTAATTTGTCATTCTGATTCTCTCAAGGGTTTGGTTCGTCTTTATTTTCCCCGAGCGAACCATTTCTTCTTCTCTCCCCCCCCCGCCTACCGACTTTTTCAAATTTCCGGAGCAGCACAAACACGCAGGTTTGATCTTCGATCGCGATAGAGATGGCGGAAGGAGAAGGAAGTACAGAGGAGAAGTACGACGTAGACATCGCGGCCCCCGCTTCTTCACTCGGCGGCGCCGGCGTCTTCCATATCGTCAATGACATTATCGGTTTCGTCCTCTATATGTACCAGCAGATCCCTTCGTATGTCATCTTCCTGTTTTCATATCGATTTCCTTCTGGTTTGATGTTCGATCTGCTCGATTTCACGCGATTAATTAGTTGGTTTTTACAAGGATGGAAGCTTTCTGGTTATGGATTAGTGTAGATTTAGGATGGATTAGTGTAGAATTAGAGAGATCAAATCTTGGTAGGTGAATTTATTTATGCCTAAATCCTAAAGGGAAATTGAGAAACTCTGAGGCATGTTTCTTCATTTTGTTCATCTTTATGCTACATTCATTATTAGCCTCTTGCTATGAGTGTATCTATTGGAACTACTCCCAAAGGTCGTGTTTAACCCTCAGATTGATCACACACTATAGCCAGTTGTTTTAACAACAAAATACGTATCTTACTATCTTTTGTGTATTGGCGTTTATTAAAAAATCAAAGTTGATCCAAAACTTGTTTCTGGTCACTCTTTTACAAATTTTCTTATTGGTTGGATACATGTGTGTGTGCAGGGTGTTGCAAGACATGAGTCTTGACTTTGATGGACTGCAAACAGAGTTTACTGATTTGGTATTTTGCTTCTACTGACACACTTTTTTACTCTACGCTTACGTCTTTTTTTTCACACTCTAAGAAACTTAGGTTGGTAGGAGGCGCATCTTACACAACCAGATGTGAAGCCGCTGGTCAGGAGAAAACTCATGAGTAGAAAAAGAGAGGTTAAGCTTGAAATAAAGAAACTGCAGAAACTGATGACCACCATCTCTAGTCTCCGAAGCGCTCTCCAGTTATTGATCCGTGAAGCTCCTCACATTCACAGAGTTGTGTTGATTCTTGGTGCTAGTCCTTTACGGCCTCATAAAGCTTATGAGTTGTTATTCACACACGGTGGTAATGTTTTGAGCTTTGAAGGTGACTTTTCCAAAAGCAAAGCTACAGAAGCACTTTCGAAAAAGGTTTATACCTTCGTACCCCTGAGTTCTTGTTAACCTGTTATTAGAGGTATAAAAACAAAATGTTAATCTCTTCATTCTTATTGGCTTTATAGACTATCCGATCACTGATCTCGACGGGTGCTGGATCAACTTCGTGCCCAGGTAACTTTCGCAGATATCTCAAACTTCATCAGAGCATTGTTTATTAGCTGTCAGGTGAATGGTGGTGTGAACTGTAGAATCGATGCATTTCCCTTGTCTTCTGAATTGCAGGTCCAATGAGGCTCTTCATATTGGTACAAGCTCCACCTTCTTTAAATCTTCCTCAACATTTCCTTCCTAAACGTGACTTTAGATACAACAGAAAGGTACAAGACTTGTGCTAGTTATATATCAGCTATTCATATATCACACATCCAAGTAAAGATTTTGATTTCGATCAAATATGCCTTTGTTATTGCAGTTTGTGCCTCTCAAGTTGCGGTTCAAATGCAAAACTCAAGATAACGAGACAAGTTCTCCGTTCAACTCTGGCACAAATGATCCAATATGGTAAGTTCTCTGTTCACCTCCGCCACTTAACAAGTACAGTTACTCACAGGATCATCTTGATAATCCCCCATCGGTTTCACTGCAGGTTTCAGTGCCGACATGTGATAAAGGGCTTAGCTTTCCAGCAACCAGTTGACGAATAATATGACTTAAAAGAGTTTTTGTTTCTGTCTATTGCAACTACTCTGTATCACTTACTCGTCTTCTGATCCAGTACTCGTTTAGGGTTTATTCACACATTTCTAGACTTGTCTGTTACATTTAAGAAAGAAACCAAAAATATCTAGCTATTGTGTAATATTGCATACTCTTTAAGTCTATTGCATAATAGTAAAAATACAAGTGGTCAGAATATGAAGAAAACAGGAAAAAGGGGTCAAAAATCAAATTTCTCTTCTATTTCTTCAAAATTCACACTCGCAGATCGTTCCTTCTACTTTGAAGCTGATACAGGTTTTTCTCTCACTCCGTTAACAACACCAAAGCTTCTATTCTCGCCGGTAATCCTACACTTTTCTCGTTTAAGTATTCCGACTCGAATCTCGCCGTTAAACTTTATACGTATTGTAGCTGGAATCGCCTGTTTGATTAGTTAATTCCTCTTTTAGGGTTTTTAAGTTTGCTAAGTGTCGTTCCGATTTCGATTTTGAAGGTCTGAGGAGGAAGAAGATGATCTTCAAGATCGAAGACGTAACAGTCTACTTCCCTTATGACAACATATACCCAGAGCAATACGAATACATGGTCGAATTGAAGCGAGCCCTAGACGCCAAGGGACATTGCCTTCTCGAGATGCCTACCGGAACTGGCAAAACCATCGCTCTCCTCTCCCTCATCACAAGCTACCGCCTCTCCCGTCCCGATTCTCCGATCAAGCTCGTCTACTGCACTCGTACTGTCCACGAGATGGAGAAAACGCTCGGTGAGCTTAAGATCCTCCATGACTATCAAGTACGCCATCTCGGTGCCCAGGCTAAGATCCTCGCCCTCGGTCTTTCCTCTAGGAAGAATCTTTGCGTCAATCCTAAGGTTTTAAAGGCGGAGAATCGTGACTCAGTGGACGCTGCGTGTAGGAAACGGACGGCTAGTTGGGTTAGGGCTTTAGCTGCGGAGAATCAGAATGTTGAACTCTGTGACTACTTTGAGAGCTACGAGAAGGCTGCTGATAATGCCTTATTGCCTCCTGGTGTTTATACTTTAGAGGTATGGATGATTAAATATGGTTGACCTTATTCTGGATATGTTTGGCTGATGTGTGTTTTTGCTGTTAGGATTTGAGGGAGTTTGGTAAGAACCGAGGATGGTGTCCTTACTTCCTTGCCAGGCATATGGTTCAGTTCGCCAATGTTATTGTTTACAGCTACCAGTATTTACTTGATCCTAAGGTCGCTGGAATCATTTCCAAGGAGTTACAAAAGGAGACTGTTGTTGTGTTTGACGAGGCTCATAATATTGATAATGTTTGTATTGAAGCACTCAGCGTCAGTGTGAGAAGGGTTACACTCGAAGGAGCTAATCGGAATCTTAATAAGATTAGGCAAGAAATTGATAGGTACGCTGTTATTTTCCTAATCCTATTGTTCAATATAGGAACTGCCTTGGTTGTGTGCTGATACTTTATTTTAAATTCTTATCACACTATTAAAATTGTCTAACTGGTAGGAAGGTTCAAGGCTTCAGACGCTGGAAGACTGCGAGCTGAATACAACCGGCTAGTTGAGGGTTTGGCACTGAGAGGGGACTTATCTGGTAAGCGTTTTTTTTTTTTATAAAAAAAGCGAGGTGATGCGTGGTTTGGATGATTCTATGAACTTCACGGAACATATACTTTTTTTTCAGGAACTGATCAATGGCTTGCAAATCCTGCACTGCCCCATGATATTCTTAAGGAGGCTGTCCCAGGGAATATTAGACGGGCTGAGCATTTTGTGCATGTGTTACGCCGATTACTTCAGTACTTGGGGGGACGGCTGGATACTGAGAACGTGGAGAAAGAAAGCCCTGTTAGCTTTGTCTCCTCGCTTAATTCTCAGGCTGGAATCGAGCAGAAAACACTCAAGTTCTGTTATGACCGGCTCCATTCTCTCATGATGACCCTTGAAATTACAGATACTGATGAGTTTTTGCCTATTCAGACAGTATGCGACTTTGCAACTCTTGTTGGGACATATGCACGGGGCTTTTCCATCATCATTGAGCCTTATGACGAAAGAATGCCTCATATTCCAGATCCAATATTGCAGGTCAGTACGTGTTGATCTGCTTTCTTTTGAGTATTATATTTTTGTTCTGGTTTCAGAGATATTGCGACTCAAATGTAAATTGTACCGTTCAAGTTATTTATTGAGAAATGTATCTGAAACATATCTTCTTTTGTATCTTAGTTGAGCTGTCATGATGCGTCTTTGGCTATAAAACCGGTGTTTGATCGTTTCCAGTCAGTAGTGATTACATCAGGGACCCTGAGCCCAATTGATCTTTATCCCCGTCTTCTTAGTTTCAATCCTGTTGTTAGTCGAAGCTTTAAGATGTCGATGACACGAGACTGCATCTGCCCCATGGTTTTAACTCGAGGAAGGTATAAAAAGAAGTTCATAAACACTGACCTTATTGTTTGTGTTTAATTTGTATATTAGTAGTGATTATTTCTTGTTGCTTTTGCAGTGATCAGCTTCCTGTGAGCACTAAATTTGACATGAGAAGTGATCCGGGTGTTGTGAGGAATTATGGAAAGCTTTTGGTAGAGATGGTATCTGTTGTTCCTGATGGAGTTGTCTGCTTCTTTGTTAGTTACTCATACATGGATGGCATTATTGCTACATGGAATGAAACTGGAATTCTGAAGGTAAGGTCCTTCTTCCACGCTTTACCATGTCAGGATTATTTTCACAGGCTTTGCATGAAGTGGAAAAATATTGTATGATATCTTAACATGTATATTTGTCGCAGCTACAGACATTAATGTATACTTGTTTACTGCTCTTAATATTATGTAGGAAATAACGCAACAGAAACTTGTCTTCTTCGAAACGCAAGATGTTGTAGAAACAACATTGGCACTGGACAATTATCGCAGGGCTTGTGATTGCGGAAGAGGTGCAGTTTTCTTCTCTGTAGCCAGGTAAAAAGGGTTATTTTGGAACTCATGGCAAGAAACTTCTGCTTCTGCATCTTTGATTCTGTGGTTATGTATACTGGATCCATCTCGTATGGAAAATTCAAACAGATTGATCAGGTACTGTATCTGAATGGCAGGGGGAAAGTTGCTGAAGGTATTGATTTCGATCGTCATTATGGAAGACTGGTTGTAATGTTTGGAGTGCCTTTTCAATATACATTAAGCAAGTAAGTTATACCCAAAAATAGATATTCATCCTTTCATTTTTCCGGTTTACTGGGTCATGTGTGGAGATGCTAAGATTAAATATTTTCAGGATATTACTTGCTCGATTGGAGTATTTGCGTGATACATTTCAAATAAAGGAAGGCGATTTCCTAACTTTTGATGCCTTGGTATGGTTCAAATTTTATGATCTTATGGGTTTTGGTGCAAAAAATGATTTACTCTATCTCTATTGATATATTTTTGGTATACAACAGAGGCAAGCAGCTCAATGTGTGGGGCGAGTAATCCGGTCAAAGGCTGATTATGGGATGATGATATTTGCAGACAAGAGGTAAATTTATGTATACATACTGTGATTCGGAGTCTGGTCATTTAGGTTCTTGCTAGTTGCTGCGAGTGACTTTCTGTAACACATTGTGCCTAGTTATGTAGGTAGTTACTTGTTAGTGAGAACAAAGTGATAGGGTTTATGATCTCTCACATGTCTTTGCTCTAATTAAAGCTCGCCGTTGCAAACTTGTAGATATAGCCGTCACGACAAGCGGTCCAAATTACCAGGTTGGATACTATCGCATCTGCGTGATGCACACTTAAATCTAAGCACTGACATGGCTATTCATATTGCCCGAGAGGTAAACCTTTTGATTTTACACAGCTGAGGAAACAAATAATTAAGTTTTTTTTTTTGTCAATTTGGTCACTTTGGACCTTTAATCCTCAAACGGAGGTAAGGAGGGGTCGAACCCCTAACGTCAGGGCCCGAAGGCAGAGCTCAGTTGCCACTTGGCTACGAACAACCCGACAAACAAATAATTAAGTATATTAATAAGTTTGGGGGTGTGTGTTTTGTTGCAGTTCCTGAGGAAAATGGCTCAACCGTATGATAAGACGGGTACTATGGGCAGGAAAACTCTGTTAACACAAGAGGATTTGGAGAAGATGGCTGAGACCGGAGTGCAAGACATGGTTTATTAGTAAACCTATTACAGCATTTCTTTCGGTGTTGTTCTACCTTTTATATTTGATTTGGGGAAAATAATTAGTTGGTTTTTGATTTTGTATTGGTTTTGGTTAAGCATACTCTCTATAATATACACTAGTCCTGTTTTGTATTTTTTTGTGATCTTCATATTAAAAGTTTTTTATTAAATTGAAGACTCGAAATAACAGAAAACGAGTACATTATACAAATAAAATGATTATCATAAGGTGATTAATACTATAAATCAGCTCAAACGTATCATAGCCAAATATTTGACCAAATGATCTTCCATCCGATCGTAGCAGAGGTTCTCTTTGAAAGAGAAGTAAAATCATGATGCAGTGGAAATGAAGTTGAAGTTGGCACAAGTGGTTTGACGGCCCAATAGCGTCGAACTAAAGCCTAATGTGTTGCTTGCCAAGTCAATTTCGATCAAATTGTCTTCCAGCTGTAACCCTCCGAGGACGATGGAGGTTTCCGCATACTCTCCTCCGTCAACAAAACCCAAACAGATGACGTCACGGCTGACGCTCACCATGGAGTTAGCTCCGAGGATTCTCCACACGACGTCCTTGCTCTGCAGCACAAGCTGGATCTCTGGCACAGCATATCCAAGGCGCGTGACAACCACGTTCTTAGAGCTGAAACACGCGCCAAAAGGCTTCACCGATGAAACTCGAGTGATGTTCCTCGCGGTGGCTTCTCTGAGGAACGCCGACGTGACGGCCTTGAAAATAGATGTCTCCAACACAGTGTAGGGGTTCACCGTGCTGAGTTTGGTTCCTCCCAATCCGGTGGTTCCGTTGATCTTCAAGAGCTCCGTGTTGATCGGAACTGTTTTCTCGGCGATTTTGATCGCCGTTACGCCGATGTAATACTCAGGTGATTTCTCGCCGTATACAAACGGAGAATAAATGATGGGGTCCGCAACGAGCACTGGATTGAGGAGCAACGGCGTGGTGGTGAGCTGGGAGATCTCGATCCCCGGGAGGAACACGTAAGGTCCGTTACCGAAGAAGGCGACGCCTCTTCCTCCTCCAGAAGAAGAAGAAGGAAGACACACTGCGAATTTGCGGTTGAAACCAAAGGCCTTGGCGAATTGCGACGGTAGTCCGATGACGGGGTGGCGTCCCATTCCAGCCATACCGACGGTTCCATTAGCAAGTCCCTTAAGGAGATCCATTGTTCCCAAAGAGAGAATCAAACTGGGGATTTTCACCCGACCCGGATTGGAACCGTTAGTGGACTGAATAAAAACAGCTTCTGAAGCAATGTCTCCCGTATCAACCATTCCGTTGACGGGGTTTTTGAATGTTAGGGTGCAAGGGTCTGCGTTACAGCCAGGTCTGTAATCAGAGAAGCAACGGCTACATCCATGGGATCCGGCGCGGTAGCACATTGGGGAGTTGCAGTGGCTGGTTTGGAATGAAGTGGACCAGTAGTATGTGTCGGTTTCGACCCAGAGATGTCGACCACCCAGGTCCAATACAAGGGAGGCGGCCACTAGAGGTGTGCCTGGTTTGTCTCGAGACGTGCCGGTGTTGATGACGATCGTGTATTGGAGGGTAGTTTTGTCTTTTGTTATGGGGAGGACGAGAGCATTTGGTCGGGAAGATTGTTTAGCAAATGAGCTTGTTGGTGATGATGAGATTGAGAAGATGAAGAGAAGAAGAGCTGAGAAGATGATCCGAGAAGAAGCCATTAGAGATGATGAAGTGAGGAAGAAGATTGTTGTGTATATGAGTGTGACAGTGTGTGTGTATTTTTATAGGGGGAAAATTCGATATGTTTGATTACTTTGAAGAGAAGCGTGAGATATGGCTCCCTGAGTTTGATCCTCTTTTATTTTAAAACTACACAAAATCAAAACCATTATCTTTTTGGGGTTATTAAACAATTATATTTGACAAAAAGAGAAATTGCTATATTTGTTTAGTTCAACTCATACTACTGTACTTGTCCTCTTGGAGTAGATTGGATGTCCATTTCAAGTTACATAGTACATTAACTTTTCGAAAAGATCTAAAAGTTGCTGATGGGCCAATGGAAACTTAAGTAGAGAAAGTTGATACTGTTATCTGCAACGTGGATGCAGCATGGGATGTCCATACTAGAAACTGCGGTATTGGTGTCATCTTCTCAGGTTGGAGCCCGAGCTCGAAACCTGATCCTATCTGCGAGTCTCGCAGCTTTGTTGTATCGGCGTTAATGGCTGAAGCCCTCGCCATCCGTTCGGCGGTTATGTATGCTGCCTCTTCGAATATTCGATCCTTGATGATCCTGTCCGACTCTCAGTCCTTGGTTAAGCTACTTAAGGAAGGAGGATCGTATCCAGCATTGTTTGGTATCTTGTTCGATGTCTATCACTTTAGCTCTGTTATTGGCTCTGTTTCTTTTGCTTTTGTACCTCGTTTAAGCAATGTGATGGCTGATTTGGTGGCAAAATCAGCTCTTTCATTGCTTAACTCATCCTCCTCTAAAGGAGTGTAGACCTTTTATTTATGAATTGAATGAATGTGTGTTTGATCAAAAAAAAAAAAAAAAGTAGAGAAAGTTGAATGTGTTAGGAACTAGGATGCACATATGATTACTCAATAGCATGCTTCCTTGGTAATATTTATATTACTAAATTTATATGGATTAATGTGTTACTTATTCGTTATATTTTATATTATATAATACACTATGATAGAGAAAATAAACTAGTGGAAACACCATGGATGATGGACGTAGCGTAAGTGGTGCAGTGCAAGCCAGCTTGATGGCTGATGCGTTTTGACCTATTATTCTATTGAACTTTATTGTTCACAATTACGAAGAATTCGACTTTCAACTTTTGATTCTACTTAGTATCTTAAACTTGTTTACAACGTGATGTATTTGATTCGTCCTAAGACGAGCAATTAACACGAAATATTTAATGTTATCTCATGTGAGTACCGAGAAACATCATAAGACAGAAACAGATCTTGGCATATGGGATTTGATTTATTTGACTGGGATTCATATCTTTATAGATCGGGACCTACTTAAAAAATAAACCCAATTATGCAGTGCATATTTCTAGCATGGACCGCGGACACATTTCATGTACTTCAACGCGTCCAACAAGCTGGCCTCTGGACGTGTTCATACATCAAAGAATCATCTGGGAAATGATCCGTTTTTATGGAAAGCTTCTGGTAAAATGTGTATCTATTGTTCCTGATGGAATTGTCTGCTTCATTTAATTACTCATACATGGATGGCATTGTTACTATTTGCCATCCATTATCCATAACAAGAAACACATACTTAGAAATGACACTGGCATGTTATAACAAGAAAACATACTCGAGATTCTAAATAGGCAAAAGAACATGAAACTCTCTTATCCAAAATTGCGAAGTTTCTACTTTTTCTTTAGGATGACTACAACTAGAGTATAATGTTAGAAGAGCTAGAAATTTTTTTATTTTTGGAACAATTCTAAATCAGTAGTGCTGATTGTATATTTAGTGCTCTTTAAGAGATGTATCATATTATGTTATGATATGCTGAAACACGCTAGTAGCTTACGTCACAATCACATAGTCAATTGTCTTGTATTCAAGAGTAAAAAGTTCAACATCTAATGTGTCAACACAATCCTCATATCAGAATGGATTAGGCTGATTAGTTTAGTAATCTTGTGGTTTTTGAACAGAACACAAAATCATAGAGTATGTATTAATTTTATTCAAACATCACAACATGATCCAATATAAAGTAATAAAATTTGCCAACAAATTATCCATAGGCTCCTTTATTAACCACAACAAACATATAACCACTGAAAACATCTTTTGTTATTTATTTAGGAAACGATCAAATAAAATTAATCAAGCAGTGGAGGTGAAATTGAAGTTGGCACATGTAGTTTGACGGCCCAATAACGTGGAGCTAAACCCAAGCCTGTTACTCGCCAAATCGATCTCAATCAAGTTATCTTGCAGTTGGTACCCTCCGATTACCACAGAGGTTCTCGCGTTGACTCCTCCGTCGACAAAACCCAAACAGATGACGTCATCACTAACGCTGACCATGGAGTTAGCTCCGAAGATCCTCCAAATGACGTCGCTTCTGTGAAGCACAAGGTGAATCTCCGGCACAGCATACCCAAGGCGCGTGCTTCCGACGTTCTGCGTGCTGAAACACGCGCCGAAAGGAGCAACGGACGCAACTCGAGTGATGTTCCTCCCGACGGCTTCTCTAATGTAGGCGGACGTGAATGCGTTGTAGATAGACGTCTCCAACACAGTGTATGGATTCACCGTGCTGATCTTGGTTCCTCCCACTCCGGTGGTCCCGTCGATCTTCAAGAGCGTCGCGTTGATCGGAACTGTTTTCTCGTCAATTTTGATAGCCGTCACGCCGATGAAGTACTCCGATGATTTCTCTCCTGATGGAAACGCTGACGCAGTGCTCACAGGGTTTATGAGCAAAGGCGTGGTTGCAACGCTGGAGATAGGGATCCCGGGGAGGAACACGTAAGGTCCGTTACCGAAGAAGGCGACGCCTCTTCCGTTAGTGAGACAGATGGCGAACTTCCGGTTAAAGCTAAACGCGGCGGCGAATTGAGAAGGTAAACCGATGTTGTGGCGTCCCATCCCAGCCATACCGACGGTTCCACTAGCGAGTCCTTGGAGCAGAAACGTTGCACCGCAGACGAAAACCAAGTCCGGGATTTGAACCACCCGACCCGGGTTGGATCCGTTGGTGGACTGGATAGACACTACGTCTGTAGCGATTTCCCCGGAAGTCGCGGTTCTGGTGACGGTGTTGTCGGGAGTTCCGCTGCAGGTGTTGTTGTTGCAGCCGGGTCTCTGAGGAGAGAAGCACTCGCTGCAGCCGGATGAGCCGGCGCGGGAGCACACGGCGGAGCGGCAGCGAGGGGATCGGTAAGTGGAGGAGACGTAATTTCTGTCGCAGTCTACCCAGAGATTCCGACCACCGAGGTCGAAGACGACGGAGGCGGGGACGAGGGGAGTGCGTTGGTTGATGACGGTTGTGTATTGGAGGGTGGTTTGGTCTTTGGTGACAGGGAGGACGAGAGCTTTTGGTCGGAATGATGGTTGAGCGAAAGAGGTTGAGAGTGAGATGATCAAGAGAAGAATAAGGGAGATGAAAGGTGAAGACGCCATTGTAGATGATTTGAATTGAAGAAGAAGGTTTCTGTGTGGTTGTATTTATAGTGGGAGGTTTTGGGGTTGAGTGTCGGCAATATTTGAATAATTTGATAATGGTGTGACGTTATTGACTTTGATATTTTCATGTGATATGACATATATGGTTACGTGATTTCGCGTCTCTTTGTGTTAAAGTGACACAAATTCAGCATTTCTTTTGGGTTTTGGGTTTAGTTTAGATGAGTTTAGATTTAATAATAGTATAAGGATTCAAGCTAAAACACATTCGGATGCCATATTTACCTCTATTGTACTTGATGTTTTAATATTTTTGAGTTAGTGTTGTGCTTCTCAGTTGGCTAATCATACGTGATCAGCAGTAACTGAGGAAATAGATAGATAGACGAAAACACCGTGGATGTTCATAGAAGTAAAGGTAGGTGACGCAACGCCAGCCTGATGGGTGCCTTTCTTGACTTTTTGACTTCTATCTTTTTTTTTATTCGATTTATATTTGATTTTCGCAAATTATTAATCTTTGTTTTTGGGTTTTATAAACTAATGCATCCGTTGTTGTTCCGACACGTCCACAGACGTTTCTGGATAATCTAATCATCTTTAATATCATCTCTTATCAGCATCTAATTCCAAATTCCACGGTTTGAAAATTTTGTATTTTAATCTAACACTCCTTTTGAATAAAACAACCTGAAGATAGCATTACCAAAACAATGCATGCTAATCTAAATCCAAGAAATAAATTAAATATTATAGTTTGTCCACAAAATCAACTAGTCTTGTTTCTAATATATCTCTACCAACGTAAGAAAGAGTTTGGCTTGTCCAAACAAAATACAAAACAAAGGATGAGCAATGCATTAGTAAAATTTAGTGCATCCACTATTGAGTATTAAGAAAATAGAAGATTTTAATACACAATTATGAGTTAAGGTAGCAAAGTAAATGGTAGATTCAAGCCTACTAGTTAATGATATTCTCCATCCCTCCCTCTGTTTCAAAATGTTAAATGTTTTATAATTTTTACACATTAAAATTTTTTTTATGAATTAGTTTTTGTAAGTAACTATTTTCTATAACTTTTAACTAATAGAATTTTAATAAACACTTTCCAATTTACAATTTAATATAAATTGATGTTTTGAAAATGTTAAAAATAAATTATTTTGAAACAAAAAAAGTTTCTATAATATGGAACATATTGAAACGAAGGGAGTTATACAATGTTCTTCAAAGAGGCTACTATTAATGAGATTGACATTGTATGAAAAAAACCGACAACACACATTGATTGCGGGGTCTTATCAAATTAATGGATACTAGAGATTGACCCGCCCTCTTGAGGGCGGGTATATTTTTTGTTTTTAAATTTTTTTGCTTCATATAATATGTTTGTGTGTTTGTATAATCATATTTGTGTATGATATCAATTTAATATATAAGATAATTTTGTGTCATATACGTTTGGGTATCATATTTTATTAGAATTTTACTATTTATATAGTATCATTCTTTGTAACCATATTTATGTTTTTTTTTGTAATCATAATTATGTATTTACTTGCAATTAATATTAATGCAAAATAATTTTTTTAATTGATAGTAAGAATTATGATATTTATATTGAAATAATGATGTTGCATAACTATACACTTCATATAGCCATTTAACACATTAATTTTATATTATATTTTATTTGTTTTAATTTTGTTTATTAATCAAGTAATAATTAATTATGCAAATTATATGTTTTTTCAAAAAAAATCATTTTTTGATTCCATATATTATTATTACACATAATGACATAATATTACATGGGTCAAAGTATATTACACAAAAAAATATCTCTATTTAAATTGGCTTTTTTTTTTAAAAAAGTTGAGTTTAAATTAAAAATTAAAAAGTGTTAAATGGCTCATTGTTAATTTTTAAAAAGATAATATATATACATGGAAATAGTTATGACGTTCGTAAATATGGCGAACAGAAAAAGCCCACATGAGTCTACCTTCTTCCAAAGCCAGTCTGTTGCTTAAAGCTTTTTTTGTATTTTTATAAATTGGAAATCGAAATGAAGGCCCATGGGCCAATATTTTTGTTTTCCGACAGAACATGGGTATTGTCTTTATCTTTTTTTTTTGTAAAGTAATGTTAACCTAATTTTCTTGTCGGTGGAAGCTGAAAATGAGCTTCAGTATCTCTCATCTTTTCTTGTTCACAGATAGATCTTTTGAAATCCGAAGCTCCATCAAATAATTCTCAGTGATTCTGTTCTCAAAAGGAATCTCATTCTTTAGCTTCTTGTGGTCATCGACGTCATAAGGAATCTCATTCTTTAACTTCTTGGAAAGCAAACCTCTTCTTCGAGATTTGAGGTAGAGAGAGTGAAAGCAAACCTAAATTTGAGGGCAGAGATAAGGTAAAATAGGCTCTAATGTTGCTTCATCCATCCTGTATTTCTGATTTTTTATTTCTAATTCCTTGAATTTCTTTTCCAGCTTTCAAGGTCAGCGCTTCTGTCAGAGCTGGTGAGCCTCTAGCAGCCACTTCACATAGTTGATATTTTTTTCCTATTGTTTAGAATATGTTCGCCTTACATGCATCTGATTTTCTTGTTTTTAGGTTTCAAGAGGTGTTTTGAGCTGTGCTTCTCAGGAGGTCAACGATCTTTTCCATGTTTTGGATCATGAGTTTCACCCACTTGATCTTGGCTCCAAGATTCAGCCTTTGCTCGAAAAAATTTCCAAATTTGGTGGGAAGCTTTCCTCAGCTCCTTCTTTACCAGAAGTGCATCTCTCCCAATATGTTCCTTCTTTGGAGAAGCTTGATACTCTGAGGCTACTTCAACAGGTAAAGAGTGTTTTTTGTTCCCTACATTTTGGGGATATTATCCATTCCTACATTTTGCGTTGGCCTGGTAGTTTCTTTCCTTATACTCATATATTATTTATTTTTTCCAGGTGGCTAAGATTTATCAGACTATAAGAATTGAGAGTTTATCTCAGTTAGTCCCCTTCTTCGAATTCTCAGTGGTAGAGAAGATTTCTGTTGATGCTGTGAAGAACAATTTTGTTGCCATGAAAGCTGATCACATGAAGGGTGTTGTGGAGACCTCATTAGTTCTAAAGCGCTATGATGTGTCCTGTCCCAAGTAAAGCAACAATAACCGAGCATTTGTCTCGAACACGGCTATCGATCGAGCTAAGTTTCAGTTTTCATGTCACTCTCTTGGAGGCAATATTGTGTTCTTATTTATTTTTATTTTTGTCAGATTTTTGTTCTGATGCTGCTCAGTAGAGAACATGTAAGTCTTTCAAAACTCAACTTAGCTAGCACTTAGAAGTCAGGAATGAAATATAGATTAGAAGAGATCCATGTGATTGTTGGGTAGAATTGGATTTATCTATAAGTTATGAGACTCACATGTACATCAGACAAAATGATCTCCATTTGATTAGAAGAGATACTCAACTTATATTTCATTTATTATTTTTATCCCTTCACAATATAAAAATCCAGCGATTAAATAGTAGAATTGGATTTATCTATAAGTTATGAGACTCACATGTACATCAGACAAAATGATCTCCAGTGTTTCTCCTGAAAGTTTGGTGTAGTGCTTCCAGGTATGGAGCACCTTAACTTCAACACGCCATTCTGACTTGAATGGTTTGATGGCAGCCAAAGTTGTGAATTCCATGCTTAAAGGTATTTTCTTTAGCTCTTAACTTTGATTGTTCAGATTTTAGTACGTGTGTTAAGAGTTTAGAATGTAGTGAATATATTTATATGAGACTATGGCGATAGAAACTCAAGCAGTTAAGATAAATCTATGGATTTGATTCCTGGAATGTTCTTATTTGTTGGAATCAAATCTTAAGAAGAGTTATATTCCATATTATTAGGAAACAAATCGATGAAATTAATGTTATGCTACCGATTAGAAAGGAATTCAAATAGTATGAAGATCTAGAAAATAGATTTTAATGTGGTTAGATGGAGAAAAGCGTAGGTTAGTTATGGAGATCAATGTTGTTTAGATTTTATATTTTCCAGATTTGTATGAAGCAAATTTTTAATTTATGTTTAATGTGGTTAGATGCAAACTTTCGGAAATATTAAGTGGTGGTTATTAGGGGTGCTTATCCGGCGGTTACCATCACGAAAATAAGAGGAATTAATGTTGTTGCAGTTAAGATATAACATACCTTTATTGTCGTTGCAGTTATATAAATAAAAGGGTATATTTTTTTGTTTTAATTGTTGGACACAACCTTTTATCAATTGGTCACACTGCTGTTTTAATAGAATAGATGCTGAAGAATATACACACGTTTCTACCTCACGTTGTAATCACATAGCTATCATATACTACATCAAAAATCATTTGTCTTCTTTGATTGTCAAACAAATCAACATTAAAAAGTAAATGTTGAATGATATGAATTAAAAGAAGAGGGTCGGCGATGAAAAAGACGATTGTTTTCGTTTCAAAGGTTCTCTAATTTACGATGATATTTTGGCTTTCGTTTCACGATTTCGGGGATTATGGTTTTCTTGGGGATGCAGTTTTAAGAGGAAAAGATACGATTTCCGATTTGATCTTCACGGATCGAATGGATCTGGTGGTAAAGATGAGGAATATTGGAGATCCGATGGTGGTCTCTCTTTCGGAAGTTTCCGATTCGAAAAAAGAATCGTGTTTCCTTTTTAAATCAAGGTACGCCTTTACTTATGGCTCCCACTTGCAAGGCAAATCACGGTTTTTGATTTTTTTGGGGTTTACGATATCATTTGAATCTGGTGAAGATGGAGAAGGGAAGTTTAGATCTTGGTTTCTCTCTAGTGATAGAGATATGGAAAGGCACTATTGTCTTTCAAGAGGTGATGCGATTAAATGGTGGATTCTAAAGAATTTTCTATATAATATCTTTGATGATTGGTTTGTGTTAAAAGTATGGATTGAGTATCTTACGAGTATTTTGATTGATTGGTTCTGGAGATATGAATGTAGTATATATATATTGGTCTCGGGGATCAGAATTCTCATATCACAATCTCTCTTTTATTCTTATTCTCTTTGGTTATCTTTCTCCAACTTAAGTTTGGTGTTTTTTCTCGTTGTTTTTACCATGTCACAAGGTCAATGGGTCTCTAAGTTGAGATTAGATTACGATAAGTTCAGGTGTTCTCATTATGATCTATACATGGTTTATCCAAGGAATTTTTGTAATTTTCTTAGCTGGTACCGACATAAGAGGATTGGTTTTGAAGCTGTTGTATCTCCTAGCCAGCACATTATTACCATTATCTTGCGTTCCTGGCTTGAGTATGATGGTGTTTTTGGCAGGAATGTATTAGGTTTTTTTGATTCAAGATCACGAGTTTTTCCTTTAGTAGTTTCGGAGAAATATACACTAGTAGATGGGGTTCCAAGTGGTATGAATCTTGTTCTCAGTTTGTATGGATCTTGGTTTCCAAATTTTATTAACTTGAATGATTGCCAGGAACTTACAGTGATCATGGTGAGGATTTTAATAGATATATACTGGTGTGTAAGGTGTGGAAAAGCTACTGTTTTAGTAACAATACGAGTACTGGAGGTAGGACAGGAGTGGTTTTGTTTCTTTTTTATGTGGACAACTTCACATTCGACCTTATCAAATGGGGAGATGTCGAGTTTTTGTATAGGGTGGTGGGATTTGTATCAACATTATGATTATGAGCCTATGACATCTCCTTTTGGTTTAAATGTAATATTTGCTCTCCTATCTTTTGACACAGGATTCTGGTGCAGGGACAAGCTCCTCTCTTTTAGGTCTCGTGATTCTTTTAAGAAAGGACAGAGTTTTGATATTTTAAATGGTAATTATTTCAATGATAAAGTGGAGACCATGGATGGTGTTTTGAGTTCGGCTTTGTGCGGGTGTCAAACAAAGAATATAATTTCTTTTTGGATTTTTGGTTGGCTAGTGGAATATGGGTGGCTACAAGCCGGCAATGAAGTAAGACGTGGAATTCGTGAGCAGGGGCTAAGATTTCATGGATGTCAACATAATGTATGCCACGAACTTTTAATGGCAATATATATTGTACATGTATATGCTGAGTTACCCTTATTTTTTCAATTTATTTATTCAAACTGGTATGGTTTGGTGTGCTTTTCGCTGCTTGAGATTGGAGCTATAGTAATTGTAGTTTTGATTAGTATACAGTGCAACGCTGGGTGTGTTATGTGGTTTCGAGGATGTAATGAATTTTATGAATCACCGAATATATGGGCTTCACGGAGTCCCCTCATAAAATATATTTTAAATGAGTATATTTCACGGTTAATGGTCATTTTAATACTTTTATTTATTGGGTCCAGGATTTTGTTACTACAAATTTTAAATGGCGGACAATTTCTTTGGTACTGTCTTCGGTATTGTATAAAGTTTACAAGTCTAATGATTGGGATATCATTAACTATTAATCGGGGCTCTAAAGAGCTTCCTTCAAAATTATTTTTTTAATGAGTATTTTGAGTTGGAATTGTCGGGGGGCGGGTGGTTCTGATACCGTTCAACGAATAAGGGATTTTCGACGTCAGTTTTTTCCAGATTTTCTTTTCCTTATGGAAACTAAGCAAAAGTTAGCCTATATGGATGTTTTAAAATCAAGTTTGGGGTATGATCGGTTACACACGGTGGAACCCACTGGTCGTAGCGGCGGTTTAGCTTTAATGTGGAAAGGGTGTTACTCAGTTGAAATTTTAAATAGTAACAACAGAATTATTGACCTTCAAGTCACAATGGGGTCTATGAAATTTTTTCTCTCATGTGTATATGGAGACCCAGTAAGAGCAAGGAGACGATATGTTTGGGATCAATTAACGGATATAGGTGTGACTAGAGATGAGGCATGGATTTTGGTTGGAGATTTTAATGAGCTAATGAACAATGGTGAAAAACTGGGAGGGGCTATTAGAGATGAAAACACTTTCTTTGATTTTCGGAATATGGCTGAAGCCTGTAAAATCAGGGAGATGAGAAGTACGGGAAATACTCTTTCATGGGCAGGTATGAGGGATCACAACTGGGTTCAATGTAAACTGGATAGAAGTTTTGGCAATGGGGAATGGTTTAGACTTTTTCCACAATCGTCTACTGAGTATATGAGTATGTGGCCTTCGGACCATCGGCCTCTTCGAATAGAGTTTGCACTCGAGCCTGAAAATTTGCATAGAGGACGATTTTATTTCGATAAACGTATGTTTGGTAAAAGAGGGGTAGAGGAGGCCATTAATCGAGGGTGGGATGCGGAGAATATTAATTCCAACCTCAGTGTTTTAGATCGTATTGCCCGGTGTCGATCAGAATTGTCCAAGCTTAAAAGGACCAATGATTGGAACTCAAAAACAAGAATCGAACGGCTACAAATTGATTTGGACAAAGAAAGCTCAAAGCAATTTCCAATTTATAGTCTGGTACGGAGACTAAGACAGGAATTGGCTACGGCCTTTAGGGAAGAAGAAATCTTCTGGAGACAAAAAAGCAGAGAGGAATGGTTACGGGAAGGGGATAGAAATACTACGTATTTTCATAATATGGTTAAAGGGAAAAAAATGAGGAATAAAATTTTAATGCTTAAGGATATCTTTGGAAATGAGCACTATTCTGAAGGATCAAAAGGTCATATTGCTACTGAATATTTTAGAGATTTGTTTACTAGCTCCAACCCACGAGACTTGGAAACTTTGTTTGAAGGTTTTGATACTAGGGTCACCTCAGAAATGAACACTTTGTTAATCAGAGAGGTATCACCTGATGAAATTAAAAAAGCAGCATTTGGGATTAAAAGTAGCAGCGCCCCTGGAGAGGATGGTCTTACTGGTTATTTTTACCAGAAATATTGGCATATTGTTGGTCAGAAGATTATTGATGATGTTCAAAGTTTTTTCAAAACAGCTATTCTTCCTGAGGGTTGGAACCATACACAATTATTTTTGTTACCGAAAATTCTACACCCTACGGAGATGAAGGATATGCGTCCCATTAGTCTTTGCTCGGTCCAATACAAAATCATTTCTCGTATTCTTTGCGACCGATTGAAAGTAATTTTACCTAACATAATTTCGGAAACCCAAGGGGCTTTTGTTGGCGGTAGGCTAATTACGGACAACGTCATTATAGCACATGAATTGGTACATGGTTTGCGCACCAATGATAAAATTGGTAGGGAAAGTATGGCTATTAAGACAGATATGTCCAAAGCCTATGATCGGGTTGAATGGAATTTTCTTGAAATTTTACTTGAAAAAATGGGATTTGATCGGAAATGGGTTGTTTGGATTATGTCATGTATTTCCACTGTTACTTTCTCAGTATTACTAAATGGCAGATCTCATGGATTCATTAAACCTGAAAGAGGAATACGTCAGGGGGATCCTTTATCACCTTTTTTATTTATTTTATGTGCTGAAGCATTAGTACACGTTCTAAATAGAGCTGAAGGACAAGGAAAGTTACGGGGTGTAAAGTTAGCCAAAGATAGTCCTTCTGTGCATCATCTGTTATTTGCGGATGATAGCTTACTGTTATGTGATGCCTCTATCAAGGATAGTGTAGAAATTCTGAATTGTTTGGAACTTTATGGTACCGCTTCTGGACAAATGATTAATCCTTTAAAGTCTTCTATCATTTTTGGGAAAAGCGTCACTGACGATACAAAACAGGATATCAAGAGAATTTTAGGTATCGATAAGGAAGGAGGGGAAGGTACATATCTTGGTCTCCCTGAATGTTTTCAGGGTTCCAAAATAGATCTGTTAAATTTTATCAAAGAGAAATTAGAAGGTA
>CAKOAT010011115.1:107331-130395 GCA_932364175.1 Eruca vesicaria subsp. sativa
TTTTTTTTTTTTTTTTTTTTTTTTTTGGAAAAATTCTTATGATAATTATTCAATCAAGCAATTTTGTAATTTTGTATTTACAATTATCAATACACATCTAATTACTAGATTCTGATCGGTGGAATTATTAATATATATATAGTTTATGTTTTTAATTACAATTTTATGATTTGATAAATTTCGGTTTATATTTAGATAGTATTTTTTATTTTATTTAAGCATTCGTTTCGGATTGATTATAGTTTTTTATTCAAAAAAATATACTGATAGTTAGATTATTTATAAATTTGAGTTTGGTTTAAATTTTGTTATTTTAGTTTTTGGCTCCGGAGTGAAAAATAAAATTTGTGGAGACTTTTGGGTTAAAGATATATTTTTATTATTATGTTAGTTTTACTTTTAAAATACTCCTAACTATTTGTACTAAAACTTATATAAACTGTGTTAAAAAAAACTTATATAAATTTAATTTTATGGGTTTATTTAAAAGTAAATGAATAGATTTTTAAAATTTTACAGCTAACAAGTTCAATACTCCCTCTGAATATTGCATGTTTTAGAAGAAAAACTTTATTTCAAAAAGATATATTTTTTAAAAAAAATTAAGACATATTTTATCAAATAATAATGATTAACTACAACTTCCAAAAAATTTTAACTACATTTATTGAATTTTCATTTGTTTAAATTTATAGGAAAATAATAATTACAAAAAGCTATATATTTATTATGTGCTCTATTAATATGTGTAAACAAACTAAAATATACAACAAATTAAAACATAGAGAGTAAGGTAATAGAACCACAAAAAAAAAATAGCAGCACAGCACATCGGCTAGTGATAACAAAAGTGAAAATTCATTGGGGCTACTATAAAATGCAAGAATACTTGTTGTTTTGTAATTAAAAAAACTAATGAAACACTTATGTTGTAACGAAATTTTTCCTCTACAACGATACTTAATATGAAACGGAAAAAGTATTATCTGCGAAACCATTTAATGTCCTAAAAATCTCTTAGTTACTAATCTTTGTTTTCTAAAGATTAAGAGAGTAATCAAAGGCAATCAAACGTAAATCAAGTCACAAATAACAGTAATCTTTGTTCTCCAAGATTATTTCACAAACAATTTAAAGTCCTACAAATCTCTCAATTCACAAATGTATATCATGTTACAAATAATAGTAATCTTTGTTCTCCAAGATTATTTCACAAACAATTTAATGTCCTAAAATCTCTTAGTTACTAATCTTTGTTTTCCAAGATTAAGAGAGTAATCAAAGGCAATCAAACATAAATCAAGTCACAAATATCATAAATCTTTGTTCTCCAAGATTATTTCACAAACAAATTAAAGTCCTACAAATCTCTCAACAAAACTTAAAAAAAAAATCAGATCTGAACTTACCAAATCCATTAAGATTTTCACGAGAACACTCGGTTCCGTCTCAACCTCGCCGGACGTTTTGCTGCCTACTAGCATGGTGGTCTTCTTGTTTCGCGGTGTGGAGAACCAATCAGCCTCAGCTATCTCGGTTGTCTCCTTGTTTGGCGGCGTGGGGAACAAAGTTGATACTGAGAACATGGCATCATTGATACTAGTATCAAGCCTTAAGGTAATTCCGTTGTAGCCGACCTAACACAAAAAAAGGGATAAGACTCTCAACACTATAAATCAACAAAAATAGAAAGAAATCTGAAATTTCCTACCTTTCAAAAGCGCTCATCCACCACTAGATCTTACATTCCTCTAAAGACTCTGTTTCAACAAGCTACTCTTAGTATCAACTGATCGTATCAGGAAAAAAGATCATAAATCATAATTGAGTAATTTAATTTACCCCATGAAAAATTGGCATTTAAAACATGCTTTGACATACATCGAAATCATTCAAAAAACAATTTCATCTATCATCCAGACCGTTACCAACCACATGATTTTAATGGTTTTCATTTTCTCTTCTTTTTACCGTTGTTTCTTTGAGGAGGAAGAAGAGAACCTAGAAACCAATCGACAAATCTAATCATTTTAATTAATGTACAATTTTTGTTCAAACAAAGAACCAAGTCTCAAAAAATTGATGTACAATCCTCAAAAGGTTACCAAATTTTCATTGACAAATCACTATTTATAATGATTGGCAGAGTTTTGTATTGTTTCTATGCAATGCATATTTAGAAAACACAACTATATATAATTATTGTATAAAAGAACACACAAAAATATTTTCTTTTTATTCAGCAAAAATTTATTTTACTTGTCAGTAATTATAATGGGTGAGCTGAACCAGCTTGAGATCGTCGACAAACAAATATGCACACATGGCAGCCAAACGGAATGCACCATCAGTGGAGAAGAACGCGTGACATCGACGACAAACACCAGATGAATAAACTTCTGGACATGTGGTGGTAGAGGCAAGGCCAGAGTAGAAAAGAAGAGACATGACCTTTGCTAGCTTGAGAAGATGGTGTGACGGAGAATTTTCTGAAGAAATACAAATCCAAGGAACATAAAAGAAAATTAGCAAGAAGAAAATGAATATACGATGGATAATTAAAAGGACTGGCTAAGTTGGTACCAAATGAGATGAGGCTGTCACGACGTTTAGATAGATGAACCAACAACAAAAAAATTCAAATCAGTTTTATCACAAAATAGTATGAAAACTAGAAAACTATATTTTTTTGGAGAAGCCTTCCAAAATGCTGATTTTGTAGAATGTGATCAAGATAATTACTGCTAATAATAATAAGATTAAGAAAAATTGTTTGAATTATCATACGTTAGAAACTACTTTTCAAAAATACAACCAATCAAAAATTCTTTAACATTTAAGTTTAGTGTTTATTGATTTTTGCTGGGAAAAAATTAATTTCAAATTTGATAGCAATTTTTGAATCTACTTTTAAAAGATTGGTTGTATTTTTGAAAAGTAGTTTCTAACGTATGATAATTCAAACAATTTTTCTTAATCTTATTATTATTAGCAGTAATTATCTTGATCATATTCTACAAAATCACCATTTTGGAATTGCTGGGAAAAATTCAATTTCAAATTTGATAGCAATTTGATAGCATATCTTTTCAAATATTAGATATTTTTTGATTATGTATATTTTTGAAAATGGTAACCAATTCATGGCATTTCAAACAACTTTTCGTCATTGCTTAGAGTTTAGTATTTAGGAGTTGTATTTGAATTTATAAACTTCAATAAATAAATCTTAAACATTTATAAATGACTTAAGATAATTAGTTTAACGGTAGATCAAGAAATCCATCAAGTAGCATGATACAAGCAAGCTCATTAGCTACCATATGACTAATACATAAGTTCACGGTAGATCAAGAAATCCAACAACTCACCCATAAATGACCTTTTTCCACCCGTGAACTTATGTATTATGTCATATAACTCAAATTTCATTATTGAAATAAATAAAATTAGTTACGTTCCACCAAGTTACTGAATACAATGTTGCATTGTGATTCTCATCAAAGAACATTACTATGTATATTCAGGTGCACTCAACCAAGTTCATTACTCTTTTCCCTAAAAAAAAAAATAGCGAAAGCACTTAGTCCAAGATGGAAAGCTCATCACATAATCTTAATCATGAGATGTGTCATCACACATTACAATAATTTCATGAACAATGCTAGTATGTCAATCCTTGAACAAGCACCAACTACTACCAGGTGAAACCTTCACTCCTCTATCTCTCATCTCCATTCTAAGCCTCTCTGCTTCTTCTTGTCTTCCAACACTCATATATATCTTCCCCAGCAACACATAATTCGCTGGATTCTCCGGCTCTATCTTCCACAGTTCCTTTGCAGCAATCTCTGCCAGCTCAACCTCCCCGTAGTTCCTACAAGCTCCAAGCAGAGCCCCCCATGTCTTAGCCGTTGGCTTCTCAGGCATAGCTTGAATCACTTTGTAAGCTTCTTCAAACCTCCCCACTCTGCTTAAGACATCCACCAAACACGAGTAATGGTCCTTGCTTGCGCGCAACCCGTAACCATCCTGCATTCTCTTAAAGTAACCAAGAGCCTCATCAGCTAAACCAGCGTGGCTACATGCCTTTAGCACGTTCAAAAACGCTATTTCATCAGGTCGGACTTTAGCAGATTCCATTTCTTGAAATGCTCTGAGAGCAGATTCAGCTTCACCGTGAAGCGCATAAGCAGACACCAAGCTACTCCAAGCAACCACATCCCTATCAACCATGCTCTCAAATACTAACTTCACATAATCAATGCTTCCGCATCTCCCATACGCTTCTACTAACCCGCTTTTCAGTTGCGGATGCGGCTCAATCAGATTCCTAAAAGCATACGAATGAATCTCTTTTATCAACCGAAACGCCCCAATAACTGAACAAGCTGATACTAGCGCAAGAAGGGTAATCAAAGTAGGCTTGAATCTAAACTCAATCATCTTCCTGTAGAATTCAATTGCTTTATAAGACCCATCCTCTGTACTCACTAAACCCTTAATGATAGCATTGAAAGAAGACTCATTTGGCATAACATCCATCGCCTCATACAACTCAACCGCTTCCCTGATGTTTCCACAATGAGTATAATGTGAAATCATCGCGTTCCACACAACAGCATTCCTCTGGGGAATTTCGTCGAACAGTTTGCGAGCGTGAGAAACAGAGACGCATTTACCATAAACATCGAGTAGTGCGGATCCCACAAAGGGGTTGGAGAGAAAGTTAGATTTGACGGCGTGGGCATGGATGGATTCGCCGAGGAGAGGACGGAAGGCTGCAGCACACGATTTGAGAGCAAGTGAGAAGACGTGTGCGTCAAGAGGTAAGGCGAAAGAAGAGTGCATTTGGCGAAAGAGGTTGAGAGCTTGTTCATGCTTTCCTTGGTTCGCCTGAGAGCTCAGTTGTTTAGTGAGAGAGATCAGTTTAGTGTAGTTGGAAGCGTACGAGGAAGACATGGAGATGTATATCCTTTAGGTGTTTGCGTCAAGAAACTCCATTAATAACGTATGTTTCCCGCCTTGTAAACTAGACATAACAGTTGATTAGTTAAAAGGTTAAAATTTACTTTTCAATTTTACAAACAACAGGGTCGTTGTAGTATAGTTGTTAAGTATTCCTGTTTGTCAAGCGGGTGACCCGGGTTTGATCCCCGGCAACGGCTCTGTTTTTTAGCTTTTGTTAAAAGCTAAACTGGGCTTGTTCTTGGTGCCTAATAGGTCTGGGCGTTTTTAACTCAACCCGAAATATCGACCTTAACCCAAATCGGAAATACCGAATCCAAACTGTTTTACAAAAATATTCGAACGGGATTTATGAGTTTACTACTTTGGACTTTGGTTATATCCCGAACCGAAATCCGAATTAGGATCCGAAGATATCCGAAAATAGTTAAATATTTTAATGTTTTTATATATGTTAAGGTGATTTAGATATTTTAGAGTATTCAAAATATTTTTGTAGTTTGTTTTATTTGTTATTTTGAATATTTTTTAGTTAATTTAGATAGTTTAACTTATTTTTGATTAGATTTGTAAATAATTTATATATTTTGAAAAAAGAATTGTCAATTTTTGAGATTTAAAAAAAAATATTTTTGAACGATTTTAAATATTGGTTAGATCCGATCCGAACCGAACCCGGAAGGAACCGAACCGTATCCAAACCGATAATTAGTAAAAACCGAATGGTACTTATAAACATAACACCGAATATCCAAAAATTCGAATCACCCAGATCGATACCGAATGGACCACCGAAAGCCCAGGCCTAGTGCCTAATATCAATGCTAACTGCACTTGAGTAGAAAAACGTCAATATCCTCGGCAATTACTTCTTCTCCATAGCTAGTCTTTGTTTGTATAGAGATTATTACTTCCTTGATTCACTGAATTTTGTTTTTTTTTGTTTTTTCTCGTCTGAATGGTATATGATATTAAACACTTTCCTCTTAAGCTTGTCTAAAGACTATGTTTGAACAAGCTCCTCTCAGCATCAGGTTCTAGTTTCAGAAAAAGGATTATAAATATTAATTGAGTTGATTAATTTACCACATAGAAAAACTGTCATACAAAACAAAATAAAATAAAACTTGCTTTCAACACACATCAAAAGGCTTCACAAAATCGACTCAGCCAGACTGTTGCCGACCACAACCTCGCCCACGTCCAAACCGACCACGGTGGCCTCTTCCTCGTGCAGAAGACTGTCCGGTGCTAAACCCTTGAGACCGTTGTTGCACTGGTGACTGTGTGTTAGTTGGTGACTGCATGGCTTGAGATTGTGGATGTGTTTCAGACTGTAGTTGCATTTGGAACTGCGGATTCATTGGTGACTGTGGCCTGTTGTTGTTGTTCAACACTTGGTATTGCGGGTTCACTAGAAACTGTGGCATGTTGTTGTTCAGCATTTGGAACTGTGGGTTCATAGGAGACTGTGGTCGCTGCATCTGAAGACCTTGAGAAGCTAACAGATTAAAAAACAGCTCATTCAGTAACTGCGGTGGCTGAATACCACGACCCATCCCAAACGGTTGTTGGTTGAAACAGTTCTGACCAACTAATGAAGGCCATGGCTCTGAAGCTTGTCCTGGAAAAAAGTTTAAGCCACCCGGCCCACTAGCCATTGGCAACTGGCCACCACTGAACTGTGGTTGGAACATCATTTGATTTTGCATTGCCATCAAAGGTATCTGCATTGGTGGTGGTAGATTGGGCATCACCATCTGATTAGGTATAGGAGGAAGCTGATATGAGTTCTGCTGGGGTCTCCATCCTCCACCGTTTGGAGGAAAACCCTCCATCTGAGGTCGGGGCTGATGATTTGAAACAGGACCACCCATTTGAGGATCAGAAAGGTTTGAGGATAAAGAACTAGACCCATGGTTCTCTGTCAATTCCCCTGAGTAACTGCTTGTAAACCTTTCTCGGTCTTGTTTTTTCTTCTTCTTTTTTCTTGTGTTACCGGTTTTCTGGTCATTCATCATCTCTCTCTTTTCCATCTTCCGCAATCTTCTGCATTCGGCTTCTTTTTCATCATCTGAGAACTCAACCTCCTCTGATATCTCCTCGTCGTTATCTCCAGACGCATCGTAACCTTTCTTCTGCAGTTCCTTGATATTGAGAATATGCTGAGCGTACTCAGCGACGAATGAGACAGGTGTACCTTCACTAACCCCCTCCGGCACTTCGTTCTCTGAATTGAACCTCACACTATAGAAAGGGCACTCAACTTGTCCAAAGATCTCATCTACAAGCCCCAAGGGAGTTCTTCTTTCCGTTATCCATAGGATAGAACCTTCAGCCAAGGGACTATGCTTTTCCATTCCCCCAACTATTACTTGTGTGCTCATTACCTGGAATATCAGAAATCACAATGGTTTAGGTTTAGCAGCGGATTGACAAATACATCAAATAGAGAAGCAATAGGCGCACACAGGTAGAGTTTATTTTATGATACCGAAAGAACAACTCCAAGAGGAAGCGTGACATGATGTGGTTCCAGGGTGACATCCACAGGTGGAACTGGAGGAAGCTCCTGCAAAATTTTATAATAGTTAACCAACAGAAAGAAGCCTTCTATGCGCAAATCTGAACCAGTACTCTACAGTCTACACTATAGCGGATCGTACTTATTAATCTACAAAGATAATGGATCGTACTTCTTTCAAGTAAACAAAAGACTAAGAAAATTGGAGTTAGTTACAGTTAACCAAGGCTTAGAGACAATAAAAAGAACACCACCACCAAAAGCTATAATTATGAAATTTTAAATGCTGAAGGATAAGTACCTTGAGCTCATTCTTTGTCCTTGTAGGCTCTTTCGTTTGACAACCGAGGTCCTCATCATCCTCATCATAGCTCCAAGCAACCATCTCATCCACCTCATCTTCGTCATCATCATATTCTTCAACCTCATGCTCCTCATCTACACTCTGTATCTCGCCCTCTTCAAGTTCTCCTTCCATATCTCTCCCCATGGCCATCTGATCCTCAAACTTCTTTTCCTTATTACTTTCTTCCTCGTCACTCTCATCTTCACTGCTGCTACTAGCACTAGAGGTGGAAGAAGAGCTAGAGGTTTCGCTCTCAGACTCAGCAGAACTAGTTTCCCCCTTCTCCTCATCATCCACCGTCAAATTAACCATCTCCAACCCTACTTCTATAGAAGAAGCTAAACCCAAATCTGTTTTCTTCAACTCTGGTTCATCCAAATTCATGGTGAGACAAGCGACAGACCCAGTCGGATCTTCCACTGGCTTAGAAACAACAGGTTCTGACTCTTTCACAGCACCGTCAAAATTTGCTGACATGCCACCACAGAGCTTAGGCTTTACCTCAGTTATAACCGAGCTCGCTCCAATACCCTCAGGCCTGCCACCATAAATCTTAGGCTTTACATCAGTCATCAACTCAGACCTAATCGAGCTCACTTCACCACAAAGCTTGGACGTTACCTCTATGGACTCAGACATAACCGTATTCTGATCCAGTTCCATACGCGTTTCCTCGCTAACAGTAACACCACCTTCCTGACCAATCTCCATCTCTTGCTAAAAAAAAAATCAAATTCCTAAACCCTCTAAGCTCAACTCCTCAATGAATGTTCGTATGATTACTCCCCCAACACAGTTGCATGACTCAAAACCCAGATAGGAATCGAAGGAAGGGAAATCAACAGTAGTGTCCTTTACCCCTTGTTGGGGTCTTGATCTATAGGATAGGTAGCTCCTCCACTTTAAGACCAGAGCCTCTCCTCCCTTCTTCTCTTCTTCCATCTTTCCTTCCTTTTTGTCCTTTTCTGTTATTTTAATGTTTTTTTTTAATAAATAATTTTATAATATATAGTTTCACAGTGTGTGTTGTATATGACATTTCTAAATAAGAGTAGATTTGTGACAAAAAAAAAAATAAGAGTAGATATTAATAATAGAGTAATTTTCACTGAAGGGCAGATTCATGTTTTTTATTACACGAAAAGGCACTTCCTGCTCCTAGAGCAGTTATTGGTGTGAAAAGACTCAAGTTGCCCTTAAAAATGTGTAACTAAGGGCAGAGTATTTAGTTAGGTATTTTTTTTTTTTTTCGTGTTCTAATTTTGAAAGAGTGAAAACCTTTTCCTTTCCCCGAGAACGAGATAGAAAGAAGCAGTTTACTTTCTGGGTTTTCTAGGGTTATACGACGACGGCGATTTGGAAGGCGACGGTGATTAATCAAAGTTGAAGGATGTCTAGGAGACGAAGCTTGCGACTGGTCGGGAACTGCGACGGTGAGTTACCAGAGACTCTCTTCTATTTGGAACAGTAAACAATTGCTTTTAAGCGTCAGAGTCTAGGATTCGTAGATGTCGTTGCGAAGGAAAAGGCAAAAGGCTAGTCTATATTTTGCTTCCATCTCAATCGATTAGGGTTTTGAGTTGTTTTCTTAAAAAGGGTGAAATTGGAGATTTTTCTAAAATCCTCGATATGGGGTTTAAGGTTTCAAAGTTTGTGGCTAAGTGTTTGGATTTTGGGATTTCGATTCTCGGATTAGGATTTTGGGTTGGGTATTTTTGATTTTGGGATAAAGGTTTTAATTTCGAAGTTATCTAAGTTTCAAATTTTGGGGTTGTGCTTGAAGGTAGTGAAGAGATGGAGACAACTAACTTCAGATGTGGACGTTTAAAGCTATACCAGCCTTGATGTACATGTGTACACATTACATATGATGTACATGTGTACAACAAGAACGTATGTGTACATGCGTACTTTGCATATTATGCTTGTATAATTTGCGGTTGAGGTGTTTATTGATTTTTCTTTGGTTTACTGTGTTTCTATGTTTGCAGCTTCATGTGCAACCAGCCTTGCTTAGGCGTTTAGAAGAGAGGGGGGGGGGAGACGAGCTGAAGCTGTTGAGTTATGTGGTGAGAAACTCCCACAACACACTGGGTTGGTTTTGGTGGAGGCGCAAGAGGCTGAGCATGATCCTCAGATAAATATATATACGCATGTACACGTTACATGTGATGTACATGTGTAAAACAAGAACGTATGTGTACATGCGTACTTTGCATACTATGATTGTATAATTTGCGGTTGAGGTGTGAATTGAATTTTGTTTGGTTTGCTGTGGTTCTATGTTTGTAGCTGCATGTGCCACCTACGATGAAGTGTGGTGAGGACAAAAAGGACGGATGGAGGGAATTTGATAGTGGGATTTTGATATTTGTACACATGTACGAACGTTTGAGGTGGTTGTACACATTGTTACATGTACAACAAGAATGTATGTGTACATGTACAACAAGAATGTATGTGTACATGTGTAAATAAAAGAATAAGATTTCACTATGTTTTGAAATGTCTATGTGTACGTTATTTACACAAATTGTTTGTAATTACAAATGTAGACACAAATAAGAATATCCATATGGAGACCTTATTTCATGTACACATTTTGCATTGTCCACAAAGATACTATAAATTATTATCTATTTTTTACTGACATTATCAATATGAATGTGATTGTCGATACCTTTGTTCTTGAGTGTAGAGAAAGTACAATAATAATTATTTAGATAATAACTGAGAATTAGATTTAAATTTTTTATATTTACAGACATGGGTATTTACTGTTATAATGAATTTCTTAATCTCATAATAATTATGTATTTTGATAGATACATTTCTTCATTTTTTACTCAGTGGCATAATTGTAAATTTTTTCATCTTCTTCATAAAGATTTTAAGTTCTTTGTATCCTTTTAATGGCTACCTTATGTAGATATATCATCATTTTTGTGTTTTTCGTACGTTTTATGCCTTGAACCTATGAATCTAACATGAAAATTAAGATTTTAACATTTTAAAACCTAAAAATCAGATTGTTTTGAAAATTTCTATTTTGACAAAATTGATACGATTAGGCTCTACTGAGTGTTTCACCGCCACGTGATCGCCCTTCAGAGCTGTGTTTTCGAACGATAAGAAAATAGAGGTGTGGAGATTACTTTGTGTTAAAAGTATAATCTTTCGATAAGATCTTGTTATCGGAATATACGAATGGATCGAGTTGCAGTGGCAAAGGATTAAGAGTGTCTATGGAGGAGGGAGTGAAAAAGACGTTGTCGGAGGTAGGTTTCTCCGTCCAGATATTGAGAAGATGAAGAAAAAAAGAAAAAGAAAATATTTATTTGTCCTAAAGATTAGTTCCTGGTTTTCGTGAAAGACTTAACTAGAATAGTTAGAAAACAAAGAGAAGTTAAAGAGTGTTCTAACTAAAATGACTTTAAGAATAAGTGTCCTTGTATAAGAAAGTGTCTTATCTTGACATTAAAAACACTAAACTGCCTTTGAGTGATATATTTTCTTAATAATAATACATTTGTTCACCGGTGATTTATGGCGTCTCCGATGAATCTAATACCGAAGCGCCATTTGAGTCAATGTCTTACACCGTCAATCTCATCCTCTTCTCCGACAAAACAATCTCGGATCCTTGAACTCTGTAAATCGGGTCGCCTCACTGACGCTATTCGGATCCTAAACACAACAGACTCGAATGAAATCTCTACAAAACCGAATCTTTACGCGTCTCTCCTTCAGACATGCACCAAATCCATGTCCTTTATCAACGGTCTTCAGTTCCACGCCCACGTCCTCAAAACGGGTCTGGAGACGGACCGTTACGTTGGGAACAGCTTACTCTCCCTCTACTTCAAGTTAGGACACGATATGAAAGAGACACAGAGAGTTTTCGACGGAATGTTCGTCAAAGACGCGATCTCTTGGACTTCGATGATGTCTGGATACGTAGCGGGTAAAGAACACGTTAAGGCGCTTAAGGTGTTCGGTGAGATGGTGACGTTTGGTTTGGAGCCAAACGCGTTTACGTTGTCTTCGGCGGTTAAGGCTTGCTCTGAGATCGGAGATGTTAGATTAGGGAGGTGCTTCCATTGTGTTGTCATCACTCGTGGGTTCGAGTGGAACCATGTTATCTCCAGCACGTTAGCGTATATGTACGGTGAGAATCAAGAACCAGTTAATGCACGGCAAGTGTTCGATGAAATGCTTGAACCGGATGTTTTTAGTTGGACAGCTGTTCTCTCTGCGTACTCGAAGAACGACTTGTATGAGGAAGCTTTGGGGCTTTTTTACGTGGGGAATAGGGGAAAAGGGTTGGTGCCTGATGTGTCTACGTTTGGGACTGTTTTGACTGCTTGTGGTAATCTGAGGAGGGTGAAGCGAGGGAAAGAGATTCATGGGAAGCTTATTACGAATGGGATAAGTAGCAATGTGGTTGTGGAGAGTAGTCTTTTAGATATGTATGGTAAATGTGGTTCGGTACGGGAAGCTAGGCAAGTGTTCAATGGGATGTCCAAGAAGAACACTGTATCATGGTCTGCTTTACTTGGAGGATACTGTCAGAACGGAGAGCACGGGAAAGTTATTGAGATGTTCAGGGAAATGGAAGAGAAAGATCTCTACTGTTTCGGGACTGTACTTAAGGCTTGTGCTGGTTTAGCCGCGTTAAGACTTGGGAAAGAGGTTCACGGCCAGTACGTTAGGAGAGGATGTCGTGATAATGTGATTGTGGAATCAGCTTTAGTTGACTTGTATGGAAAATCTGGTTGCGTAGATTTTGCTAGTCGTGTGTTTTCCAAGATGGCGATCAGGAACATGATTACGTGCAACGCAATGCTATCTGCGCTGGCTCAGAACGGAAGAGGTGAAGAAGCTGTCAGTTTCTTCAATGATATGGTCAAAAGGCGGATAAAGCCTGACTACATAAGTTTTATCGCGGTTCTCACTGCATGTAGTCATACGGGTTTGGTTGAGGAAGGACGAAACTACTTTGCGATGATGACTGATAGTTACGGGATTAAACCAGGTACTGAGCATTACAGTTGCATGATTGACCTTCTAGGCCGTGCTGGTTTGTTTGAAGAAGCAGAGAATATGTTGGAGAGAGCAGAGTGTAGAGATGATGCGTCTCTGTGGGGTGTTCTGCTTGGACCTTGTGCTGCAAATGCAGATGCCTTGGCTATTGCAGAGCGGATTGCAAAGAGAATGATGGAGTTGGACCCAAAGTACCATATGAGTTATGTGCTTTTAAGTAACATGTACAAGTCGATTGGTCGCCATGGTGATGCACTCAAGATTCGTAGGTTGATGGTGAGAAGAGGAGTAACAAAGACTATTGGACAGAGCTGGATTGATGCTCATTAGAAAGCTATAAAGGTTCATATACCTTTAGGGATCTTGCTTTTAGCATTCATGAAGAAATGGTTTTGAGTCAAAAGTTTTGACAATTAAACCACACATTTTTCCTTGAGGTCTCCATGTAGTAGATTCAGTCTTTACAAAGTGTTTCAAACAAAATAAATTGCCAGCCTAAACTTTGCAGATAAAAGGGGTTGTAACAAATGTTGTGTGGAGAGTTCAAGGTTTGACCTCAAGCCACCGTTTGGTAAATTCTCCAGTGAGGAGTGTTGTCTTCATAGTGCACGCATCAAGGTCGATTTTGCAGCTTCCCGCTTCATCTCTGCAGCTTTGCCACTCCCTCGGAAGTATGCATATACTTGCTGAAAATCGAAACTTCATGGGTTAGAGAAACAGACAGATTGAAGTGATTCAGAGTGTTGATAAATTTGGGAGTACGAAGAAGTTTCAAAACCTGAATCACCCAGATATTGAGGAGTGTTTCGACGCAGAAGAACCCCGCTCCAATGAAGTACATTATCTGTGAGGGAGAAAAATAATTGATAAGACTGTCGCAAGCAAAGCCTAAGTTAAGTGTTTGAAAAGGAGCAGAAGTAATACTTACCCCAACCGCAGCATTAGTCGTCAGAAGCTCAAGTGCTGGCAAGAAACCTCTGTGACCAACAATACATGGAATCAGATGGGACTTCATCAGAGGCTCGAAAGGTCTGATCATCTTTATTATAAGACAACTGGGTAAAAGGTTCATGAAGAAGAAAACTCTTACGTGAGTGACTTTCCTTGAAAGATGAATGGTGGAGCTACTGCAGCAAAGCCGCAGAATGCAATGTGAAACTGAAAAGTGCAAGATAGTGTAATCATCAAAGCGTAGTGGTTTTATTTTTACATGGCTTCCTGAAAAACCTATGATGCAGAGGAAATCAACAATTGGGGATACGATTTATCTTACCACGTAAAAGAAGAAAAAGGCTCCAAACTTCAGGGCACTATCAGTTCTGCAATAGGTACGTGTACACATTGTCTTAGTGACTCTTTTAACATCTAAGAGATCCTTTCCCGATGTATTGTGTTCTAAGCAAGTTCCAGCATATACATTACTTATAGAGCTGATTTTTACCTGGTAGCTCGGTAAAGGGGACGATACCATAAGACGTAAGCCCCAGGGACCCCAGCAATGAAGTAGATGATTGACATAAGCCATATAGTGGGACCTGGTTACATCAGATGAGTCAACATGATCCGAGGAAATAGCAATATGAATCTGATCATTTTAGGTAAAAACAGTAACCTTCTCCTTTGATCCAAGCTACGGTTACTGCCACAAAGTTCCACAAGAGACATCCTACTAATCCTGCATAGTTACAATAGTTTTAGTCTATTAACTTTTGTCTGTCACATATCCAGGACTTGATTGCAGCAGTCTAAGGTGGCCTTTACGTTTACCTAACATAGTGGTGAATGCGACATATTGGATCTTCTGTAAATGAAGCGGAATCTCATTTGGGATGTCATGATGGATTATAGGGAAAAAGTCGGGCCAATTCTTCTCCTCAATGACAACTCCAGCTGCCAAGCCAACCGTGTAAGGTTAGCTACAAAATAACTCTTAAAAGTGTCAATGGAAAGTGTAGAAAAACATATATAGAAGATTGTCTACTTCGAGCTATTGCATCTTCTCTTCTTTTAAGCTCCTGCATTTATGACAACAATAAGAAGACTGATCAATACATTTCACGTGGAAACTGTAGGTCTCGAAAGCTGTAGGTCACATGGAAGCCAAAATTACCTGTTCTTTCCTCTTCAACTCGTTCTCTTTAGCCTGGAGTTCCATCTCTCTAGCTCGAAGATCCTTCAAACAGAAACAGCGAAAATGAGATCCATTGTTACATTCTCACCAGATTTTGAGCAAAAACTGAAATGCAAAATGCAGAAGCTATTGAAGGTACTGGTACCTTGGCGGAATCCAAAGGGATATCAACGGTTGCACCACGATCATACGGTTCCGGTGGAAGCGGCTTGAGATATGAGTTGCTTGCAGGAGGAACATTTGTATAATTCTATAACATTATAAAGTCAGAGATCAAAAGGGTAGGCTTACAGAAAGATCAGTTAATTATTCTTGATTCAAGAACACAGAGCTCTTACCGCAAAAGGATTGATCTCTTCATCAGCAAATGGATTAGGATCATGTCGTGCCATCTTTGAGATTGTTCCTCTTTTATCAAATCAAGAAATGGATTCAAGAAAGAGTTTTGGAGATTGGGAAGGTCGTTGACAGAAATCAAAATGCGGAGAAAGTGGTTTCAATGAGAAAGAGAAAACAACGTATGTGCGCGCCAGAGAGATCCAAGGCAATTTAAAGGCTTCTCGCTTCGTTTTGTAACCAATTTGGTTTTCTTTGTCCGGTTTGCTAAATTTTCTTTGGTTTTGTAACTTGTAAGATTTCAGTTTGTTATCAACGGCTAAGAATTGGAGACGTGTACTTTTAACGACCAGTGAGTTTATAACTAACCATATAAACTTAAAAGGTTTGAATCCGAACTTTGCGGCAAGTGGTTAGTATGTAACATGCCACAACTTTGCATGTAACAGACTGACAGATCATTCCATTGTTAGTTGTAGTCACCCAAATAAACTAATTGTTTAAATCATTATTATAATGTTTAGGTTAAAACATGTTAACATGTTACAAACAAAGCAAGCACGAACCAGTGACTTAAACTTAAGGATTTAATACAGGGTCAGATTTTTCAAGTAAAGCTCTAAACTATTCATCCTCTCATAACCAATCCCAGTTTTGCTATGCATTAGCTTCATAGCTCAATCTACCTCTGCTGCAGAGGCTCTGCAGCAGCGACATTTGTCAAATAGTACTCGACCATTATGTTTGAATTCAGTGTATTGGGCATAGTGAATATCGAAAGGTCCCATGGTCTAGCGGTTAGGACATTGGACTCTGAATCCAGTAACCCGAGTTCAAGTCTCGGTGGGACCTTTTTACGTTGCAAAAACCATTTCCCTCACGAAGTTGAAACTTTCCACAGTTTTAACATCAAGTTTGAGGCAAGAAACAAAAAAAACCTAAGACATTTACAGTTTATGAATTGATGAACCCAATGAATCTCCCAGTGCTTTAAGCATAGATGCAACCAGAAGACTTTTCTTTTCATGGGATCAAAAACCAATTCATGAAAACAATCAAAAGTCATGTCTCAAGTCTTGGTTTTGTCTCCAGAGAATCTCGGAAGCTGAACAAGTGAGTTCACTCTAGTAACGCCTTCTAGTCCTGACCAGTTCTGTTCTCCTTCCGTTGCTTTCTCCTTCTCTGCATCATCAGTCTCTGCATTCACATTACCACAACTGTTGTTTTCCACTGATGATTTAACGGTAACGTTTCTCTGAAGACACGGCTCTGTTCTCTGGCTTTCATCTGACTCTACTGCGTTTGTTGCCGAAGAGGATCTTTGTTCTTCGTACTCTGATGACTCTGAGTCCATTTTCCCGTCAAGAAACAAACACACAACTGCACAATCATCCATTTTCGAAGTCGGGTACTTTAGTTTCCATTCGCGTGCAGCTGAATCTACCACTAGCCTAGCTGCCGATGCTCTGCTTGAAGCTGACGCCACGACTTCAACCACTTCTTCGTTGCTTAGCACATCCCATATCTATTCAACACAAAGCTTGAGTAAAAGCAATTCATCTAGAAAATCTCAATGCTCAGAGAACTGAAAATAATAAAGTTTCAGCACATTACTCCATCTGAGGCCAAGACAATGAACTGATCTCTATCTGTAAGAAGACGGTGAGAGAAGTCGGGTGTTGAAATCACACCGTAGTCTTTCACACAGAAATCACCAAACGCCCTAGCCATGGCTAATCCTGGAGCATTATCAAATGGTAGCCACACTCTTGACACCTCTGGCTCGTCTTCAAGCGCAAACACCCGACCCCTACACTGCTTGATCCTCTCTGCTTCCCCTATCAGAACCAAACCAGCAACAGCATTTCCAAAAATCAAACAAAAGTAAAAATAAAAGTAGAGATGGAAGAAAATATCGTAAAAGGTTGTTAAAGCATTTATACTTGGTAAGTCAGGCTTCAAGTCAACTGTTAGCTGAACTGCAACCATTGAATCGTTGCTGTCTTTGGATCCAAGTACTGCCCGAGAGTCCCCAATGTTTCCCATGAATAGATTTGACCCCTGAAACACAATCAAACACACATCAACACCAATACTTAGAATCGTTGCTGTCTTGTCAAGATTACCTGTTTAATGATTGTAACAGCAGTGCTGCCGCTGCAGTAGCATTCCACATTGGGATGGGATCGCAGTTCCTTATCCATAGCATTGAATGATTTCAAGAAAGCTTCTTCCCATAGGAGCTTCAGTTTATCCCCCTCGCTAGATTCTTCCTTGTCAGTTTCTTGACTATCTGATTTGCTTGCACGAGTTCCGGTTGATCCGCTTTGCTTAGACTGAATCGAATGCATGAAAGACAGTAACCTTACAGGCAATGATTCTCTCACTTTCCGTGAGACATGATGACCATTAGGCCCATGTCCATCAAAAACACCGCAGAATGTCATATCATTCGACATAAAATCCTACACACACACACACACACCAAAGCCTGCTTACTAAGGGACACACAGAGATCTTATAAACATCATTGACTAAGAAGAGAAGGAAGGAACTCACTTCCCACACGATCATCGAGTCCTGATTGATTCCTTTGCGTCCCTGTTGGGTGAAAATGCAAGAACTCTTGCTCTTTCCGCTGCTGGTGATCCGGTTGGGAATAGAGACCAAGTTATCAAGAGAAACGATGCGGCCTGAAAGCGTTCTCCTCCCCATTTTGCTACCACAGCATCCCATCCCGAGAAGCGGACGATAAATAGGCTCTTCATTGCTCTTAGACACACAACCGCCCATTGGTCAATGCAAGCAAGCACAAGATATGAATCTGATCGCAGAGATATTGTAAAAGAAAAGACTCCTCCTACTTTTATACCAAAACCAGATCGCTGATGTAGATGCTTTACCAACACATTTGGTCAAACCAAAGAGCTTTCACACAAGTTTTTTTTTTTGTTGAATTAAATACACTTCGTGTGCAAAACCTTTTCTTCGAATCTTGGTCAATGATGATGTAATGAACCGTGAGCTGAAAACACTGAAGAAAAATGAAATAGAGAATAGTTTATAGCAAAGTTCCAAAAGAGAAAAGTAGACTCCAACAAGTCATAAAGAAGAAAACCACAGCATGTGATCTTTGCAATAAAATAGTAGTATATCACAAAAAGTCAGTCCTAATTGTTTGTCATTGGACCAGCCTTAGGACTCTCTTAATGTTCCAATTCACTAATCCTTGATAATAAGTTAATCAACGTAAAGATAGAATCAAAACACAGGAAACAGTAAGGGCCTAGGAAACAGGAAAGGCATACAGATCAAGAAGAGAGAGTTTTCCAACGTGTGTTATAGGCACATGAATCCAGATAGTTTTCCAAAATCATGAAACAAGTTCCAATACAACTATTTTGACCCCAAACCAAACAAAAATAAAAGACAAGAGGAGAGAAAGAGAGATAAAACAATATGTCAAGAAATCATGGTGGTGGGTTTATCATATTTACTTCACAGATGTTTTGTAAAGAAGATTCACTTAACCATTAACTACATTGTTCATTTCTCATACAATAACTCCCTTGAATCATAAAATTTACAATTACATTGCTCAGTGAGAAACAAAAAACTGCTAAATGCAAATCCCAAAGCTTTATCTGAGTAGTGAGAACTGATGACGCCAAAAAAAGGGATCATCTTAGATAAGCTTTTACATAATAAATATCATAAATTCAAATAACACTTGGTTAATTGGACGTGAAAGTAGATATTCTAATGAACAGAGAGATAAAGGCATTGATTGGTAACCATACGGAATGGCGGAATGGCTTATGAAACGCGATTCCGCAAGAATTTTGCCAATCAACAAAATGTTGCGGAATGAAAAAAAAACGCAAAAACGCAAGTTTGCGTTTTTGCTGACAAAAATATAAAGAGAAATTTTATTAAGTGGAAAAGTGAGTTTTAGTAGATTATGGTGGAAAGATTTAAAAACTAATATTTTCATATTATTAAATTATATGCTAATACTATCTTAAAATATAAAATACATATCAATAATTTTTAATGATAAATAATTATGTTGTAAATAAAGTTCTATTATAATTTATATATTAAAAAAATCTATTTTTAAAATGTATTGAAAGATATGTTAGATATTTATAATAAAAACTAAAATGTTTTTAATAAATTTTAGTTGTTTTCACTTTTGTAATAATTAGTTTAATTATTACTAGTTGTTTTTTATAACAAATTAAAAACCATATAAAATATTTTANATAAAAACTAAAATGTTTTTAATAAATTTTAGTTGTTTTCACTTTTGTAATAATTAGTTTAATTATTACTAGTTGTTTTTTATAACAAATTAAAAACCATATAAAATATTTTAATCAATTTAATATATATTCCGCCATTCCGCAAATTTTAAATTTTTCCACGACTTAATTAATTTTTTCCGCAACTTAACTATTATTTTCGTGATTCCGCGATTACGCGATGGTTACCAATCGGAGCCAAAGAAAAAAAGGTGGGATTTTTAAAAAAGAGGGGGAAAACAATTCACTTTTTTTCAGGAATCCGATTTTTAGATAAAAATGAGATCTGAGAAAGTTTGTTGGAATGGGCAAACGAAAAATATACAGAAGAGATTCACTCGAACAAGACAAACGAAATGAGATCACACACACAGACAGACAATACGAGTGAGTGGTCAAATCAGAGAGCAAAAAGGACGAACCTTTGGGTTTAGGGTCGTTCTCTAGTGGAAATAATTATGATTCAGAGCAGAGAGGCTAATCATTAATTGAAGAAGAAAGTAGAGATTTAACAGGAAGACTACCTATTTTCCCACATGAACTATGGCATAATAATAAATATACAAAAAGTTTCCACCCGGACGTAATTGCACACCACATAAGTATAACAACACTCTTCCACATACGATAAAAGGTCGAGTTGTACCGATACTAATTGGTTTACTATCGGTTTCGAATTTTCATCGTATGTGGAAGAGTGTTGTTATAATTATGTGATGTGCAATTATGTCGAAGTCGAAACTTTGTGTACATTTATTACTATGTCATAGTTCCTGTGGGAAAATAGGTCGTCTTCCCACAATAAATAGCTTAAACTTCTTAATATAGCATTTTCCGAGAAACTCGATTTTCTGTAGAGCTTAACCCACATATTTCGAGAAAAATTAAAAAATATTAGAATTTGTTTTTAATGCATATTTGCATCATTAACTGAAATAGTATGAAAGATTAATAGTATTTGCCGGGGAGCTACACCCCCTTGTGGTGGAGAGGATCCAAATGCAAGCGGCAATGAATGCCATGACCTATAATCGCACACCATTAACCACAAAGAACGCCGCCGACGGTGTGCTGAGCAAGAGGATCTTAAAGCATTATCTTCCACCACTTAAACGACTCGTTCCTTTCCATCAATGCTACTCATTGGCGTCAAGAGATTGGAAGATCGCAACACAGCTTCGCGTATAGATACAAGGAGAAACGTCAGTTTCTGAGCATTATCTTAAAACATTTTAAATCGACAAATTATCGCTTAACAATTTCTTATGATACTTATTCAATCATCTAATGAAAAATGATATTCCATCTGATATTTTCATTATGACTAGGGACGAGAGAGAGTCAGTGACGTTGTTGTACTTCTGTACAAATGATATTCCATCTGACATTTTCATTTTTTGTTTATTTTCATTTGGTAGTTGTAGTTTCATTGCATGGCATGATAACACATTCATAAATATATATATATATATATATATATATATATATATATTAAACGATAAGAGCAAATACTCAATTATTTTACTACTTCTTTTTCATAATATTTTTCACTTCATATCGATCAAATCATCCAAACCAATTAGTTTCTCGGAAATCGAATCCAAAAAACAACAATCATGTTATGCATCCTGGCTATGCAGGGCCGTCTAATAGTATGTGCAATCTAACCCCTATAAAAAAACCTGAATTTTCTAGTTAAATAGTATATATACGATTTACCATCTTTCGTGTTCTTAAAAAAAATACCTAAACCCACACCAAATATATATATATGTTTGCTAAACTTATCCTTATGTACATGTGAATCATTTAAAATTTTCCAATCTTAATTTGTTTAACATTCAAATATCACTTAATATGTGGATTAACCCCAATAAAAATCCTATTTTATGGAGAAACGAAAACATTTAAGGTCTCAAATCTATTTAATATTCATACTATGGCGGTGTATGATGCATCTATGCATTAAAACAAAAATTCTATTTTTGATAATTTTTCTTGAAATATGTGGGCTAACCCCCCCTATGGAAAAACCTGAATTTTTAGTTAAATACTATATATACTATATACCATCTTTCGTGTTGTTTAAAAAATACCTAAACCCACTCCAAATATTTATATATGTTTGCTAAACTTATCTTTATGGTACATGTGAATCATTTCTAATTTTCCAATGATTAATTTATTTAACATTCATATACCACTTAATATGTGGATTNAGTTAAATACTATATATACTATATACCATCTTTCGTGTTGTTTAAAAAATACCTAAACCCACTCCAAATATTTATATATGTTTGCTAAACTTATCTTTATGGTACATGTGAATCATTTCTAATTTTCCAATGATTAATTTATTTAACATTCATATACCACTTAATATGTGGATTAACCCCAATAAAAATTCTATTTTCTAGAGAAACAAAAACATTTAAGTTCTCAAACCTATTTAATATTCATACTATGGTGATGTATGATTTAGCTATGCATTAAAACAAAAATTCCATTTTTGATAATTTTTCTTGAAATATGTGGGCTAACCCCTATGAAAAACCTGAATTTTCTAGTTAAATACTATATATACGATTTACCATCTTTCGTGTTTTAAAAAAATACCTAAACCCACACCAAATATATATATATATATATATGTTTGCTAAACTTATCTTTATGGTACATGTGAATCATTTCAAATTTTCCAATGATTAATTTGTTTAACATTCAAATACCACTTAATATGTGGATTAGCCTCAATAAAAATCATATTTTATGGAGAAACGAAAAACATTTAAGGTCTCAAATCTATTTAATATTCATACTATGGCGGTGTATGATGCATCTATGCATTAAAACAAAAATTCTATTTTTGATAATTTTTTTGAAATATGTGGGCTAACCTCCTATGGAAAAACCTGAATTTTTAGTTAAATACTATATATACTATATACCATCTTTCGTGTTGTTTAAAAAATACCTAAACCCACTCCAAATATTTATACATGTTTGCTAAACTTATATTTATGGTACATGTGAATCATTTCTAATTTTCCAATGATTAATTTATTTAACATTCATATACCATTTAATATGTGGATTAACCCCAATAAAAATTCTATTTTCTGGAGAAACGAAAACATTTAAGTTCTCAAACCTATTTAATATTCATACTATGGCGGTGTATGATGTAGCTATGCATAAAACAAAAATGGAATTTTTGATAATTTTTCTTGAAATATGTGGGCTAACCCCTATGAAAAACCTGAATTTTCTAGTTAAATACTATATATACGATTTACCATCTTTCGTGTTGTTTAAAAAATACTTAAACCCACTCCAAATATTTATATATGTTTGCTAAACTTATCTTTATGGTACATGTGAATCATTTCTAATTTTCCAATGATTAATT
>CAKOAT010012226.1:6393-130301 GCA_932364175.1 Eruca vesicaria subsp. sativa
TCTGTTCGCGGGATTCCAGTTCAGCTTTAGTCAGTGTAACACGAACGTACACTTGGCCATACTCAAGGATACCCATTTCATCCATGCAACCTATCAAGATCCGTCCTTTCGGTACAAGTATCCTGCACCTACTCTTTAGTTCAGAAAGCTGGCTCTCATGGTGCACACGAAGCATCATTGAGAGGTAAGGCTCTGAACTGGGTGCATATCCTTGTAGCAGCATCTTAACTAGCAGATTCTTGGAACTTTCTCCACTCAATTTCTGCAGGACATTCAATGCCGCATTGCGGTCTTCAAGCATATTCCCCAGTATAGATAGATGCCCCGCTTGCATCTCCTCAAACACCGCATCTTCTATTCCGAGCGTGGACAAAAGACAAATGATCTCCCGGTTTAAGAAGCAAGGCATCGACTCTGTCCACCTGGTCACGTTGAGCATCCTGTTGTTGGAGTCAAACTTTAGCATACTATCACGCAGAGACAGCTTTCTGAAGGAACTGCGGTCAACTGCAATCACACCTTTGTAGCCACCATATCGAATTTGAAACGCTGAAGGGATATGACTCAGTCCGCACTTCTGTGCAACTTGCTTAGCAAATGCCAATGAAATTTTCCCTATGCCGTCCGAGAAGCAGTAATCAGCACCATCAGTAGTCACTTCGATGTCTGGAATCTGCTCCACATCTTGCGCACGGACATTAAGTGTCTGCCGGGAAGCACTGAACAACTGGCCCATCCTAGCTGCACATTTCGAAATGCTTCGGATCTTACGGAAACAGCCCATCCATTCTCTAATATCTTCAGCTTTTACTTTCTCGTTAGAAGCAAACATCCAGACGGAATTTCCTCGCAGTTGGCTCGCTGAGAAAGCCAAGAACTCAAACTTTTTAGGCCCCACGGTGATCCCTTCTCCAAGGATTGACAGCACCCTGTGGTAGATGTTGGTTCTAAAGGGTTTCACAAAATAGCCTTCCTTGGAGTTCACAGAAAGAGCATTCGCTGGAATCTTGCTCCAATCTTCTTCCACAAAAGTAATTCTCATGAAATCCGAGGCATGCTCTGCAAAGTTCTTCACAACGTAATTGGCAGTCTCAAGCTCTGGACCCAACAGATAAATCTTTGAGGGTGTGACATAGGCTCTCTGACAACTCATTATGTTCTGCTCAGTCAATCTCTTATAGGCAGATGCAGGGGAAAGCGCCATCTTCTTAACAGCATATTGCGACTGAGCCTTGACAAATGAGATAGGATCATAACAAATAGAGGTTTGCTGGTGGAGTTTCTTGAGGATCGCCAATGCAGTTTCTAAGCTCAAACCACAAAGGATGTTTATCAATCCCATGTCTGAAGCGGCGAAAAGACTGATTTTCTGGGCGTGAACGAGCGAATTGAGTTGGAAAAGGATCTCATATGGAATCTCCATCCCCAGATTAGCTGCATTCAAGAGGGGAACAATTTGGTTCCCAGAGGCAAAGGTATTATTCCCATCCACTGTGGTAAGGCTCAAAGTGTCTTCTCTGTAGAAAGGGAAGCTTGAGAAGATGTCGCCATTGTCGACTTGCAAACAAAAGCAAGTGGATGTACCGATTGACTTTACACCGGAGAAATCAGTAGAGCGAATCCAGATGAAGTCAAAATCCTCCTTGCAGAAACGGTACCGACCAGATTTAAACTTTGTGGCTATATGAGGTCCTGAAGCTTGCTTGTATATCTTCGGTCCATATTTCAGCTGAAAATAAGACAACAGGTAAACAAACCAAAGCAAATATAAAAACAAACCGCAAGCAAGATAAGCTCAACACAAACTCAGTTCCATATCAAACCCTAAGGTATCCTTGCATTAGAAACTTAAGCAGAACTAGGGTTTCACCAAGTTACTTTCAATAATTCAAGGAAACAAGAAAAGGATGTCACTTTACAGATAAAACAATGAGAGCAGAGAACTTTTCACATGCACATTGTCACAAACATGAGTCCAAAAAAAAAGTTTACCCTGAGAAGAAAAGCATTGATCTCAGAGACGCCATTGACGCAGCAAGGAACAGTTTCAACGATATCTTCAAACCTAACCTCAAACTTGTAACACTCTCCACTTTCCCAAACCCAAAACTCAACTCTCCTCTTGTCCTCTAAAACCCAACACCTCACGCCATCCCATTTCTCCAGGGCACAAAACCTCCCTTCCTCCGCTTCGGGGAAACCCACCGTCAAAACGACGCCGTCGAGCCTTCTCTTTGGATCCACGGGGCGAGGGATGATGTCGTCGTAGGCTTCGGAGACTCTTAGGTTACGGGACTTGAAGAGGAGGTTGCTGTGGGAAGAGAGGAGCTGAGCGCGGGACTTGGCTTCGAGGGAAGTGAATTGGACGAGAGCGAAGTCGCGTGGCTTCCAGTTTTCGCGAGAGGTTGGGATTTCGAGGGCGAATACGGAGTCTGCGCCGACGTGGAGGTTTAAGAAGCGGACGAGTTCCTCGGCGACTATGGTTTGAGGGATGTTCGTGAGTTTGACCGTCGATCGCGTTGTCTCTGAGACCATGACTGATTGGCGTGGAGAGCAGATAAATCAAGAGAAAGAGAGAAAGAGTGTGAAGAAGAGAGAGTGAGTAGAGAGAATCAGAAAGTTTGCCTTTTTTTGAAAAAGTTATTTCTTTTCTGAAATCATAAAGCTTCAATGCTTCATCAAGAAAAGAGAAGGGGTTTATTATTCTATGTTTTTCGTAATACTGAATGTTTAATACAGCTTATTATAACAACCGTACGATAGTAGATTTAGTACCAACCGTAGAGTGCGAATACTTCATCAGTGTAGCTTGAAATTGAACAATCAAATTGATGCATCATGGATCCCTGCCATCCTTGGAGATCGAGAGAGGATCCTATGAGAACCCCAGAACCCCGATCTGCCAAATTGATGCATCATGGATCGATCATGGTAGTGTTAGTGGGCTAGGGTGGATACTCAAGGATCATGTGGATTATGACTGGATCGGACAACGGGCGTGCAGGAGGACGCGCTCAGCCCTTCATGCTGAGATGGAAGGACTTCTTTGGGCAGTCTCATGCCTAAGGGATTTGCGGATTGTTTCGGTGGTGATAGAGACGGACTGCGCGGATTTAGTAGACATGTCTACTAATCCGGAGGAATGGCCAACTTTCGCAACAGAGATTGAGAGGTTCCGGAAACTACAAGAGCACTTTGAGGATATGAGGTTGTCGCATATTCCTCGAAGTAGGAATAGTAGAGCGGATGGACTAGCGAAAGAGGCGAGAAGAAGAGGATCCACCTTTTCCCATATAGATCAGACCAGGCCAGACGGGGATGCTCTTAGGAGGATAGACTCGTTTGTTCACCACTTGATCTAGATATTATGGGCTGATGTCAAAAAAAAAAAAAAAAAAAAAAAAAAACAATCAAACATGGTCGCGAAGATGCGCATATAAATCAAGTCGAAATTAAAAGTTATTGAACTCTATAATTACGAATTCTGAACTAGTGATACGCAAATAGACCGATTCCAACAAACCTAACCGATCGAACTTGACCCCATAAAAATATATCTCAGCCGAACCGATTTGACATCATATTCGAGTGAGTCTGATTATACGTTACTAGGTGTTGTGTCCGCACATGCGGGCTTAGTTATCTTTAAATCAATTTAAAAAAAAATTCAAAATATACGATTATTTTTTTTCAACCAAAAAACATTAAACGTTTTCACATGATAAAGTTATTCACAAATTAAAAAAAAAAAACAAATCTACTTGTTTCCTTTAAAACTTTGAAATATTCATTTCTATGAAAAAAGATAGGTTAATTTGGAAAATTTTAATTGATAAATATAAATTCAAAAATTGATCTTACAAAAAATAATATTATTTTGGCTAATAATACAATATATTTGAATTTATTTTTTTCAAATATGTGTTTTCTTTTTTAAATAATTTTTTTTATTATGAGTAATTTATGTTTAAGGGTTAACTATATAAAATATCAAAACAAATTTAATTTAACGTGTGAGTTCAGAGGTGAAAAATAACTTCACAAATAGATATCATCATATTATATTATTACATTTTAATTTGAAAATTATTATGTATTATACAATTTTCAATTTTCTCATTTCAATTATATATAATTAAAAAATTTTACTTTATGAATATTTATTTATGTGTTTTCTGTTTTTGAATTTTTATTTTTTTATTAAAAGATATTTGTGGGTAACAGCACAATATACAATGGAATTATATCTTTACTATTTGAAAATATATATTTAGATTATGGATAATTCTTAACATTAATATTAATTTTAATTATTTATTTAATCAAATAAATATTAAAATTGTTTTTATTTTTGGCTGATTTATATATTTTATTAAAGGTGTAAACGATATTAACCACTCCCAAAATATCATTCTTGAAGAAAACATGTATATATTTAAGAAAATTTTAAAAACTAAGTAATAAGTTCTGCCAAATAAATTTAGTGAATCATGTTTATTAAATATACATATGCTAATTAGAAGTTACTAACCAATCAAAACATCATTCTTAAAGATCCTAGAATGAATCTCTGTGAAATTCTTTAGATACTTGTTCGGCAACTAAGAAGGAAAATCATCACAAGGAGAACATGCTGTTCGATAAAACGTCATCTTATACGGAAAAGGATTAGTCCTATATCCTGTTGCATAGTTCACAAGTGTAAAATTACTTATAAAAAAAAGCAACACCCTCAGACACTTTTGCTTCATATATTTCTATCAAATCCTCATCAATGGATGCATGTATCCTTGTTCCCTACAATTGAAAGTAAGATAATTTAACATTAACTAATAAAAATCATCTAAACTAATATTGTAATGGACTTACAACTGTATCTTTTAGAACCATCTCAATGGAGACAACTTTTTGCGATCTCCACAGCTTCCACAATCTTGTAACCTGAACCTTTAATTTGTATATATTCTTGCCTGGTTTAATATCATCATTACAAGAAAACTAAGTATTTACTAGGAAACTTTACTAGGAAAATATTTCCTTGTAAAAGTATTACGAGTTTACTTCGAGTTTACGAAGAAACCACTTTTCCTCATAAAGTTCTCGTAAACTTACGAGAAAACAGTTTCCTCGTAAATTCGAAGTAAACTTACGAGCCCCTTACGAGGAAAAAGTTATTTTCCTCGTAAACTCATAGTAATGCTTTTCCTCGTAAAGTCCTAGTAATTGTTTACTACGAAATTATGAGGAAAAGATTTGTTACTACGAAATTAAGAGGAAATGGATAGAAAATATCGAATTTAAATCAAAAACGTGTTTTGTACCTACTTTTCCTAGCAATTTCCTAGTAAATTCTCAGATTCGAAAATTTCTATAAATACCACCATATGTGATTCATTTGAAACACACCAAAAATAAATCAGCTATAAGCTTGATCAAACAAAAAAAATGTCCGGTCCGGGAAGTATTTTCGAGTTGCGGAAGTGGATGTATTCACACAGAGATAATAACGGGAGGGTGACGAAAGAAATTCTTGAAGGGTTGGAGACGTTTATGCATCAAGCAGATTCTACACCACTCACGCAGGAAAGTGGTAAGATGTTCTGTCCTTGTCGGAAATGTTGCAATACCAAATTAGGCCCTCGTGAAAATGTTTGGAAGCATTTAGTAAATAGAGGTTTCATGCCATATTATTATATTTGGTATCAACATGGAGAAAATGCTAGTTGTAGGAATGAAGGTAGCAGTAGTAATAGCAATTTTCAGATTGAACTGGTTGAGCATTTGCGTAATGAAGGTAGCAGTAGTAATAGCTATCATCACCAAGAGGAACAAATGGTAGATTGTGATAGGGTTCATGATATGGTAGGTGATGCCTTTGTAACTCATGATAATGATGAAATTGAAGAACCTAACTTAGATGCCAAAATTTTTTATGAAATGTTAGATGCTGCGAATGACCAATTTACAGTGGTTGTAGAGAAGGTCTGTCTAAATTGTCGTTGGCTGCTAGAATGATGAGTATTAAAACCGATCACAATCTACCTGGAAATTGTATGGATGCATGGGCAGACTTGTTTAAAGAGTATTTGCCAGAAGACAATGTGTCTGCTGAATCTTATTATCAGATTCAGAAATTGGTATATAGTCTAGGGTTTCCCTCAGAGATGATAGACGTTTGCATCGACAACTGCATGATTTACTGGGGAGATGATGAGAAGTTAGAAGAATGTCGATTTTGTAAGAAGCCACGATTCAAACCGCAAGATCGAGGGCGTAATAGGGTACCGTACCAAAGGATGTGGTACCTACCAATCACAGACAGATTAAAAAGATTGTACCAATCTGAGGAGACTGCTGGAGGGATGAGATGGCATGCCGAGCATACTCAGACGGATGGAGAGATGACTCATCCATCAGATGCAAGAGCCTGGAAACATTTTAACAATGTACATCCACATTTCGCTAGAAATAGCCGGAATGTGTATCTTGGATTATGCACTGATGGATTTAGTCCATTTGGAATGTTTGGGAGACAATATTCATTGTGGCCGGTCTTTCTTACACCGTATAACTTGCCACCGGAGATGTGCATGCGACGAGAGTTTCTATTCATGAGCATATTAATACCTGGTCCAAAACATCCAAAAAGATCTCTCGGCGTTTTTCTACAACCACTGATAAAAGAGTTGCAAGATTTGTGGTCAACAGGGGCGAGGACATATGGTTGTTCAACGAAAACAAACTTTACGATGCGAGCGATGCTTTTTTGGACCATAAGTGACTTTCCTGCATATGGTATGTTGTCTGGGTGGACTACACATGGGAGATTAGCTTGTCCGTATTGTAATGGAATGACAGATGCGTTTCAGTTGAAGCATGGTAGGAAGACTAGTTGGTTCGATTGTCACCGTCGATTTCTTCCCATTCACCACCCACACCGAAGAAACAAGAAATTGTTCAGGCACAAAAGGGTTGTTAGAGACACTCCTCCTCCATATTTAACTGGAGAACAAATCGAAGCGCAAATCGATTACTACTGTGCTCTGGAAACAGCTCCTCGTGGTGGGAATTGGCATGTTCCCAGTAATATGTCTGATTCTTATGGTGTTCAACACAATTGGCACAAAAAGAGTATATTTTGGGGATTGCCATATTGGAAAGATCTTCTTTTGCGCCACAACCTCGATGTGATGCATATAGAGAAGAACTTTTTGAGAACATCATGAACACTATATTGAATGTCCCAGGGAAGACGAAAGACAACGTAAAATCAAGGTTGGACTTACCCGATATCTGCTCAAGGAGTGAGCTACATATAAAAAGCAATGGGCAAGTTCCAGTTCCAATATTCAGACTGTCATCAGAAAAAAAGTCTGTGTTGTTCAACTGGGTGGCTTCAGAAGTGAAGTTCCCTGATGGGTATGTTTCAAATCTCTCAAGATGTGTTGAGAAAGGGCAAAAGTTCTCCGGGATGAAGAGCCATGATTGTCATGTCTTTATGCAGCGACTACTTCCCTTTGCGTTTGCGGAGCTACTGCCGGAAAAAGTACATGAAGCACTTTCAGGTAATTAATTANTCCCTGATGGGTATGTTTCAAATCTCTCAAGATGTGTTGAGAAAGGGCAAAAGTTCTCCGGGATGAAGAGCCATGATTGTCATGTCTTTATGCAGCGACTACTTCCCTTTGCGTTTGCGGAGCTACTGCCGGAAAAAGTACATGAAGCACTTTCAGGTAATTAATTAATTAATATAATACGATGACATGATTAATTTATATATATATATATATATATATACTAATGTGGATAATTTTCGTGTATATATAAGGAATTGGAGCATTTTTCAGAGATTCCGAGCGGATCTACAACGAGCTTGTTACCCGAGTTGACGAACGCCAGACCCAGCTGACTCAGCAGACTGGGTCTCCAGTCATATTATCCACTGTTGACGTGGATAAGATTTACGAGGAGGTAAATAATTTGTTTTACTATTAATTTTTAATATTTTTTAAATTTTTCTTAATGTTATTAATATTTTTATTTTCAGGTCGTCCCTAGGAAAAAGGGGCGTGTCATCGGGATTGGCTCGGTTAACGATGTCCCTGCAGTGACATCGTCTTATCATCAGGAGCAACACGATGTCAATGTTCAGCTGCGCTCGGAGCTGCAGGCGACGCAGTCTCATGTGACTTCGCTCACCGAGAATGTCACTTTTCTCACCGATATCCTCGACATTATGGCGGTTGGAAACCCGCAAGTGCAGGAGATGTTACGTCAGAGACGGGAACGTGCAGGGATTCCAAGTACCCAACATCCTCCACCATCACAGTCACAGCCGGCAACCAACTATGGAGAGGATTTGCCGAGCCAGGACGACGACCGGTTCGTTCAGCAATTTCACGACCAGCATCCGTAGTTTCTTTTATTTTTATTTGTATATTATGAATTTAAAAACTTTTTGTATATTATTTAGTTATTTATAAATATTTTGTTTTTTATTTTTTTATTTATAATTTGCTTTTTTTATTTTTTAAAAATAAATTAATTATTTGTAATTATTTTTTTCAATATGAAAAAAAACATTTCTAAGCAAAATCCTCGTAAAGTATTCCAAGTAATGTCCTCGTAAACGGTTCTAGTAATTTCCTCGTAATATATTACTACGACCTTACGAGGAAATACTTACTACGAGCTTACGAGGAAAGCTTACGAGGACCTTACGAGGAAAATGTTACCACGCCTTTACGAGGAAAGCTTTCCTCGTAAATTCGCTAGGACCTTACGAGGAAAATGGCTTTACGATGAACGTGTTTCGAGGAAACGCGTTTCCTCGTAATTTTCTAGTAAAAGGCCATTTATTAGGAAATAACGAGGAAAATCCAATGGACGAGTTTTCTTGTAGTGCATTAATCAAAATTAAAGTAGTTGGCTTCCTACGTAGATAGGACATGTTTGCACTGAGTAAAAAATAGTTTATTTAGATATTAAAAAGATTGCTTTTGAAGCTTTTAAGGACATGAGGTTTAACTTAACGTACATATAGTATATATACAGCCTTGTTTAATTGGTTTGTTTAGAAAGATAAGTCTAATGATAATAAGGATAATAATGAATAAAGATAAAAACCAAACAATGTTGAAATAAACTAAATCATATTAGCAAAAGGAGTTATACCTCATTCTTTTAATCTTTATATACTATTTAAATCAAAGTCAATCCACGTAAATTTTAAGTGATCCATTAACGTACTATCTTTTATACTTTCTCCATTCTTAAAAGATCCATGTTTTGGAAAAATATTTTTTTTCAAAAAGATGTATTTTCTATGTTTTCTATGAGAAAATTATAAGTTTAAAAAAAATAATTGGTTTTATTAGATTACTATTGGCTAAAAGTTGTTGAAAATTGAAAATTACTGAAAATGATAGTGATTTAATGTGTTTTCTTAATATGTGTGAAAACACTAGAAAGTATATCTTTTAGGAACGGAGAGAGTAATATATTAAACATATGGGATTCTATATTTAATTAAATTGTATAATAAAAGTAAAAATAGATTATTCAATAAGGGTATTATAGATATTAACCACTCCAACTTTTAACGTGGGAGTTCTGTTGCGAAAAATCACTTTGCAAATAATAGTATAGATTTCAGAGGTTTATAAATATTACCGGAACTAAAATCTGCACCGAATCAATTCCGAAAATTTTAAATTTCCATAAGAAACTTATAATAAACCCGAACTCGAACTCAATTCTCAAATAAATATAATCAACGTTTATTATGTATTCTTTATTTAACCGTTGCTTTTCAATGTTTTATTTTGTTTTCATTGGAGATGCGTTCTGATTTAACAGTTGTTTTTTAATGTTTTATTATAAACATATTTGATTAATTTTGAAGTTTAATAAAGGTTCTTCGAAGATTTTCTTTTCATCATTACAAAAATTTCATTTGTTTATTTATTTGAGATTATGTTTTTCTTGTTATGTGTACTTGTGTTTTTAGGTTAATAATGCATAAGAATGAAGTATGTTTTAGGTTTTATCACTTGTGTTTTCACATAAGATAGCTCGTTCTGTATACCCCTTATTTTTTTATGTTCTATGTAATGCATAAGACTAGGTTGGGTACAAATGCTTGATATTCGACTTGTACTTGCTACTTGACTCGGTTTGGTTTAAAAAAACAAATACTTGCTATAAACAAGTCGAATAACAAGTAAGCGGATTTTATTACTCACAATTACAAGTCAAGTATCAAGTTCCTTTTTATTTTTAACTACTTGGCTTATTACTTAATTTGTTACTTGATATCCTCTACTTGTCCCATTATTTGTTATATATTACTTGGTTTATTAAATTGTTGATGTCCATTTTATTATTTAATTAAATTTATGTATTAAATATTATTAGTGACCGTACAAAATTATTCGTTACTAGCTTCCTCTTCGTTACTTCATAGGTACATGATCTTTAAAAAAATGAGTACTTATTCACCAAATTAAATATTAAATAATCTATTTAAATTACTTATAATTATAAAACAAATATAATAAAATAAAATAAAATTAATTACGTTTTGTTTGTTAATGAACTAAGATTCATTTTCCTAAATCATAGTAAAACAACTCGTTTATGTTTTCACTTTCGTTACTGCATCAACATAAGTTTTAAATATATATAAACATCCTTAAAATTTTCTATTTTTTATATAATCTAATTTTTTGAATTGACTAAAAGATAAAAAAGAAACATCAAAGAATTTACCGTTAAATTCTAATGAATCATCAAATAATTTACCAATAATTATCCGTTTAATTGTAAGTAATTACAAGTAACAAGTAATAAAAAATAAGTAACATGCAAGTACGATAATTTTTTGCAAGTACTTGAAACTGCAAGTATTCTTTTTTTAACAAACCTAAATACAAGTAAAAGAAATTACTACTCGTACAAGCCAAACCGAGTACTAAGTATACCAAAAATATCGACTACTCGGCTTGTGTCCACCCCTATATAAGACAGTTTATGGCGCTGAATGTTGATTAATGACACTGTGACATAGTCTAGTTCTAAGTTATACATACCATCGTATATGTTACTTGTGTTGTAATGCATCTTTATTTTTAGCATATGTGATTCATGAAACAAAAAAATGCATCTTTATTTTTTTTCTAAAAATAAGTAATTTCAAGTAATACAAAGAATGTAAATAACTCAAATCTAATTTAGATCTGATCTCAAAAATTAAATAGATTCAATTGGGTTTAAGATATGCTATCAACCCCGAACCGAATCCAATTAAATTTAAACTGACACAAAATTTTATAATACTCGAATTGGATCGATTTTTATAAATCTAAACCCAAAACCCAGTTAGTACAAAACCAAATCCGAGTGATCACCCGATTGTCAAGTTTATATGTCTTTCTTTATATACTAAATATCAAAATATCTTTGTGGAAGCACCGTAGCGTAGTGGTTAATGTTTAAAGGCTTCTACATCAGGTTTGGGGTTCGAATCCCGGGCTACGCAGTTTCTACATCAGGAGGGTTTCAATTCCCGGAGAAGGTGAATGGCTAATTACGCAAGATTGGAGAAAAAATTTACATGAGATCTTCACCATGGCGCAAGACGTACCGTCAGAAATGGATCTCACAAGGGCGGCTCAGGATGATGCAGTTAGACATGAATCCGCATAAGGCAGATAATAATTTAGGTAGGTTTGTCCAAAAATAATGAGGTAAGGTTCTGACATGTTTAGTTCGTCTCGTTCTTTTGGGTAAATTTTGATAATTAGTGGATTATTTAAATATTTTAGAGTTTGTAATGCATAGTTATCCAGTGTTTAAAAAAAAAATCAAAATATCTAAATAGAATTTGAATAAAAGCCGAATAAATATTTACATACATAAATCAAATATATATATATACTTTATATTAAATTTTAAAAGTATATGAAAGTATTATTTATAAACTAGAATTACACAAAATATGAAATGATCTGAAATTACTAAACACACTTTATCTGAAAATTTTATAATTATTCAATATTTCTTTTATCTGAAACATTTAAATAATCCACTAATTATCAAAAATTACCCAAAAGAACGAGACGAACTAAACCTGTCAGAACCTTACCTAATTATTTTTTGGACAAACCTACCTAAATTTCATAAAAGGTCAAAACTGTTAGATAATATGATTATCCAATTAAGGATAATGTTTATCCTTTAACATTCAAATATAATTACTTGTCGGTAAAGCAAAGAGTTACCGACCTCTTTACCGACTCATCACATATTTTATTAATTCTGATGTACTATATATATATATGAGTATTCACTTGTTGTATGAGACATGAAGAATAAGATTCACACTTCCATTTTCTCTTCTCTCTCGTTCAACAATTACACACACAACATTAAATATTTCTTTATCTAATAATAAATATTCAATACGTTATCAGCACAAAGCTCTGATCCTATATCAAATAAGGTTATACCGGTGAGGTAAGGTTTAATTTATGTTTTTCAATAATTTTAATTATCTTAATTTTATTATTGTTTCGGAGTAAGAGGCTAGGCCTTCTCCGCTTATTTTTTTGGGATGATAGGCGTTGCCTTCCCCGACTGATCGATAAGATGGCTATGCCGTCACGATCAGAGAAACACGTGATAGGCTTTGCCTCCGTGAATAAAAAGATCAAAATGGATAACTATGTCACCTCGGATCTTTAATAAAAATAAAAGGTCAAAAATGGTAGACTAAGTCTACTCGGACCTTGAATAAAAAGAAAAGGTTAACATGGCAGAATTTGTCTCCTCAAACCTTGATAAAAGTGATCAACATGGTAGACTATGTCTCCTCGGATCATTTGGAAGGCTAAGCCTCCAATTTTATTTATGCTTTTAAATTTCTGCGATTTAAATTTATGCAATTTAATTTATGTCTTTATTTTATGCCTTTAATTTCTGCATTTAAATTATGCATTTAAATTCTCGTCTTTATTATATTTTTAAATTATTATTCTATTAATACAGTTATCATGTCGAATCTGACAAAGCTCGAAATAAATGTCCTGGATATTACGGGAAATAATTATATGACCTTGGCAGTGGGTGCAAAGATGCACCTGAGAGGGAACGGGCTTTTGGAAACCATCGATAAACAAAAATGGTGTCAGATGAGAAAAAGGCTAAAGCCAGATATTTTTACGACACCACATACATGATGGTTTAAAAGATGAATATATTACAAAAGAGGAACCTTTGGACCTCTTGCAATCTTTAAAAGAGAGGTTCGATCACCAGAAATATGTGATCTTACCAAAAGCTAAACACGAGTGGATCCATCTCCGGTTCCACGACTATAAAAGTGTTAGTGAGTTTAATTCCGCTATGTTCGGAATTACATCTAGGATGATGTTATGTGGGGAGAAAATAAGTGATTATGATATGATCGAGAAAACTATCTCCACGTTCCATCCTGGAAATATAGTCCTGCAGCAACAATACCGGGCGAGTGGATATACCCGTTACTCGGAGTTGATGCAAGTCCTCCTTGTAGCGGAGGAGAATAATCAACTCGTGACTTTAAACCATCAGGCTCGTCCCACTGGATCTGCTCTATTCCCTGAAGCGAATGTTGCATCATCCAGTTATGATAATTCGAGAGGACGAGGTCGTGGACGCGGTCGAAACCGTTATCATGGTCGTGGAAGAGGACGAGGAAGAAGATTCCGTCCATATGATAAAAGAAATAATAAAAATTTCCACGAAAATGAAAAAGGTGAAAGAGGCCTGGATGACAAAAAGCAAACAGTTTGCTACAGATGCGGTATGAAAGGGCATTGGGCACATGTTTTCCGTACGCCAAAACATTTAACCGATCTGTATAAAGAATCTCAAAAGAGAAAAGAAAAAGGAGGTGAAACAAACTTCATCTCTGATGAACCCGGGCCATCCTTTCATGGTTTAAATGATGATACTCATCTCGACGTATCAGACTTTCTGGTTGAACCAGAGAGTATCGATGAGTAATATAAAATCGATGTGATATAAGTTTACTGTATTATAGTATCTATATCTTTTGTTGTAAGATATATGTTATGTTTCTTGTTTAATAATGCATGTTTTATGTTATGTGATATAAGTTTAATAATACATGTTTTCAGAAAGAATGCCAAACTTTGAGACTATGGATGGAGATATGTGTTTGGCAGATAGTGCTACGACGCACACGATAATCAAAGATAAGAACTATTTCTCCAGTCTCAAAATAAAAGATTACGCTGGAAGCGTAAGTACAATATCTGGTAATGCAAAGATTATAATGGGCTCTGGAAGAGTGAAATTTTCAATGCCAAAGGGGACGATATTTGAAATTAGTAATGCATTATACTCCCCCGAGTCTAATAGAAACTTGTTAAGTTTCAAGGATATCCGAAGAAATGGATACCATATTGAGACTATGTGTAAAGATGGCATTGAATTTCTTTGCATTAAGTCCGAGGGGAAACATATATTAGAAGAGTTAAAAATGTTATCCTCTGGACTATATTGTACAAGAATACACATGACTGAGTCCTATGTTGTGGTAAACATGAAGTTTACTGATACATTTAAAATCTAGCATGAGAGGCTAGGACATCCTGGTTCAGTCATGATGAGAAAAATAGTGCAAAATTCAAATGGCCATCCGTTGAAAAACGGAAGAATTTTGCAGACGGGCGAATTTACATGTAAAGCATGTTCTCAAGGAAATTTATTACTCGGCCCTCACCAGCAAAAGTAGGCAATGAATCACCAATGTTTTTAGAAATAATACATGGTGATATATGTGGGCCGATCCACCCACCGTGCGGACCGTTTAAGTATTTCATGGTATTGATTGACGCATCTAGTAGATGGTCAAATGTGTCTCTTTTGACGACACGAAATACGGCTTTCACAAAGTTCATTACCCAAATAATAAGGCTGAGAACACAGTTCTCAGGATATGCCATTAAGAAAGTAAGGCTTGATAATGCTGGTTATTTTACATCGCAAGCCTTTAATGATTATTGTATGTCAGTGGGGATTGATGTGGAACATCCAGTGCCTCATGTTCATACACAGAATGACATGGCCGAGTCATTAATTAAACGGTTGCAGTTGATTGCAAGGTCGTTGATCTTGAGGACAAAGCTCCCAATTTCAGTATGGGGTCATGCTATTTTGCATGCGGATGCACTAATTCGGTTAAGACCGAGTGCATATCATAAGTACTCCCCATTACAATTGGCGTCTGGGCATGAGCCAGATGTATCCCATCTCCGTGTTTGCGGTCTATGTACCGATAGCTCCGCCACAAAGGACAAAAATGGGCCCACAGAGGAGATTGGGAGTATATGTGGGTTATGTGTCACCAAGTATAATAAGATATCTGGAACCAGTAACTGGTGATATGTTTACGGCACGATTTGCCGATTATCATTTTAATGAAGAAGAATTTCCACCATTAGGGGAAGGAATTAGAGAAATTCCTAAAATGATTACTTGGTGTACACCATCATTGTTACACCTTGATCCCCCTACAAATCAAAGAGAGCTGGAAGTTCAGAAAATTGTGCATTTGCATAATTTGGCAAACCAGTTACCAGATGCGTTCACAAATATGAGAAGGGTGACAAAATCACATATACCCGCTGAAAATGTCCCATCAAGAGTTGTTGTTCCTAAATAACACACTGATGGAGATACAATGAATGAGCCTAGGGCTCAGTTAGAGAGGGGGAGACCTGTGGGTTCTAAAGATAAAAATCCCCGAAAGAAAAAGAAATTGATTGAGCAAAAAGAGAAGGTTCTAGAAGAACTTGATACTGAAAAATGTCTGAAAGAAGGTATAAATGAAAAGGTTCAAGAAGAACCAAATAAAGATAAGGATCCAGATGACAAGGAGGGAACAAAAAGGTATGAGATTTCCATCAACTACGCCCAAGATGAAAAGTTATGGATCAGAAATAAGATAAAAGATGTTGATGGAATATTCTCCTTTTCTGTGTCCAAAGAAATAGATCACGAAAGTGATGATCCTGATCCAAGATCCATTTTAGAATGTATGAAAAGACATGATTGGGACGAGTGGAAGAAGGCCATTGAAATTGAATTACTCTCCCTAAATAAAAGGAATGTCTTTGGACCAATAGTCATAACGCCTGAGAATATAAATCTTGTTAGGTATAAATGGGTATTCGTGAGAAAAGTAAATGAAAAGAATGAAGTAACACGATATAAAGCCTGATTAGTAGCCCAAGGTTTTTCTCAGAGATCGGGAATTGATTTTGAGGAAACGTATTCCCCGGTAATGGATGAAATTACGTTTAGATTTTTGATGAGTCTTACGGCGTCAAAGAATCTTGAAATGCATCTTATGGACGTTGTGACTGCATACTTGTATGGATCATTGGATAATGATATATACATGAGACTCCCTGAAGGATTGAAAATGCCAGAAGCATTGAAAGAGAAACCCAGGGAGATTTGTTCGGTCAAGTTACAGCGATCACTTTACGGATTAAAGCAGTCCGGACGCATGTGGTACAATCACTTAAGTGAATAACTCTTGAGAAGAGGATATGTGAATAATGTGATATGTCCATGCGTTTTTATAAAGAAATCGTCATCTGGCTTTGTGATCATTGCTGTATATGTTGATGACCTGAACATTATTGGAACTAAAAAGGAGGTTGATGATGCACGAACTCATATGAAAGAAGAGTTCGAAATGAAAGATCTCGGAAAGACAAAGTTTTGTCTTGGGCTCCAGATTGAGCATCTCCGAGAAGGTGTATTTGTGCATCAATCAAATTATACGAAAAGGTTATTGAAACGCTTTCGTATGGACAAAGCAACTCCTTTGAGTACTCCAATGGTTGGTAGGACTCTCGATGTTGAGAGAGATCCTTTTAGACCCTGTGAAGATAGCGAAAAGATGTTAGGTCCAGAAGTACCTTACATGAGTGCTATCGGTGGGTTATTGTATCTAGCGAACTGTACTAGACCTGATATTGCCTTTGCCACTAATCTTCTTGCAAGATATAGTTGCGCTCCAACTCGCAGGCATTGGAACGGAATAAAGCATATATTTCGTTACCTCCACGGTACAGTTGATTTAGGGTTAATGTATTTTAGAAAACCCGAGTTTGGTATGGTTGGTTTTGCAGATGCAGGATACTTATCAGATCCTCATAAAGCTCGTTCGCAAACCGGCTATGTTTTCACAATTGGTGGGACAGCGATCTCTTGGCGTTCACAGAAGCAAACTCTGGTTGCAACATCTTCGAATTATGCAGAAACCATTGCACTTCACGAAGCATGTCGAGAATGTGTGTGGCTTAGATCAATGAGTTACCACATACAAGAAGCAAGTGGAATAATTGGTAAGAAAGAGCCGACGAAAATGTTCGAAGACAATTCGGCATGTGTTGCTCAACTTAAAGAAGGTTATATCAAAAGCGACAGAACAAAGCACATGCCTCCAAGATTTTTCTCATACATACGACAACTCGAGAAAAATAAAGAAGTGGACATAGAATATGTACGGTCATGCGACAATCCCGCAGATTTGTTTACAAAGGCCCTTCCTACTACGACGTTCCGAAAACACGTCTACGGTATCGGAATGCGGCATTTGCGTGACTTATGAGGAAAAAGTTATGTCCATTATGCTCAGGGAGAGATTACATCAATGTACTCTTTTTCTTTTTTCATGGTTTTTAACCCAACGAGTTTTTCCATGACTAAGGTTTTAACGAGGCCCTACGTAATACAAATTGGATAATCAAGGGGGAGTATTAGATAATATGATTATCCAATTAAGGATAATGTTTATCCTTTAACGTTCAAATATAATTACTAGTCGGTAAAGCAAAGAGTTACCGACCTCTTTACCAACTCATCACATCTATTATATTAAAAGAGAAGTCATGACTTCTTATTTATGTGTGATTTTTTATAAAATGGACTATCTACTAGAGTTGGTCACATTATATATTTAATCATTAATAACATTCATTAGATTCACTAATAACATTTATTGGGCTTACAATAAATTTTTATTGGGCTAATAAAAATTAGATAATCCATTAAATTTTAGATAGTATAATAAAATACATGTTTAAATTAAACTTATACAATTTAATAATGTAATAGTATAAGTTAATTAATTATATATTTCGATGTTAACTTTAAAATTATATAGTTTATTTTTAAAAATGACAAAAATATCATTTTCTAACAATAATTATCTATATTATATAATAATTAATCATCCTTTTCGATATACACACCTTATATAATATATCATTTTTAATCTACACACCTTATATAATATATACCAATTTAGAAGTAAAAACAAAATGTTTATATAAAAATAAATGAAAATAAATACCCGCGCGGTTGCGCGGGTTGAGATCTAGTATTTTATTAATTCTGATGTACTACTATATATATGAGTATTCACTTGTTGTATGAGACATGAAGAATAAGATTCACACGTCCATTTTCTCTTCTCTCTCGTTCAACAATTACACACACACAACATTAAATATTTCTTTATCTAATAATAAATATTCAACAAAAACAATACGTACATTGTGAAATATACGAAAACCAAAAGAACCAAACCAACATACAGTATCCAACATCCACGCCTAGGCCAATAAGTGGAGGGAGAAGTAAAGGTTTTTGTTTGATGAACTTATGTAAGAAAACTCACCAAGTACAGCTTCCCTAGGCTGTGTAGCCAAAGAGTGAAGAAGCAATGTGCACAATCACAAAATTGATCTTATTGGCATATTGTATATGGCAAACTCACGTTTTTTAACAACAAAATATGGGAAAAGAAAGCCTAACATTCTGTAATCTCAAGCCGGTAATAGAAATCATATGGTGAGTGATAGGTATTCAACCATAGAAAGAGGTCTCTGGACCTAAAGACCACATTCATCATCTTCAAGCAGTTTGAGCAACCGGTTCATCAGATGCTTCAAGCCTTTTATAAACAAAATATAATACATGTTCATTAGCCCCTAATCTAATGAATAAAGCCATCATCATATATACAGAACATGTATGAGCCATTGTTGTATTTATTTACCTCTCGATTCCTTCCCCAACTTCAACTCTCAGAAAATCGGCAACCTTCACAGGAGAGCCCACCTCCTTGGACAGATTATCCACCAGAGTCTGTGGAATATCATAGAATTATCGAGAAAAAATCATTGTCTTTATTCCATTAAACAAGTAATAACAAGCAATGCAGATGTAATGAACATATACCTTTACGTTTATAGCATCGTTCACAATGAACTTTTGCTCCATTAGAGCAACTTCTTCATAATATTTCCGGAGACGGCCTTCCACCATCTTCTCTACAGCCATCTGAGACTTGGCTGTACTCTCCGCCTGTCATAAACCACATACTAATAAGACAAGTTTTCATTACAGCTCAATTTCATAACAATGAAGTGGAGGTGACCTGAGACTTGAGAATCTCTCGTTCATTTTCAATTGCTTCTGAAGAAACAAGATCTTTGCTTAAAAATAAAGGCTTTGCTGCTACAACATGCATGGCCAGTTCTGAGCCTACACGTTGAACAGCTTCTAGTTGAGTATTTTCACCTTCTACTTCGAGAGATACAATCCCAGCTATACGACCCAACCCTATTACATACCAAAGAAAAAACCAAGTTAAATGATGCACCGAGATGAATCATGTAAAAGAACTATTTAATTATTTGTACCTGGTTGGGGACTTGTGTGGAGATATGCTGAGAGGACGCCTGCTGAAGATTTTGAGAGCAGGAAACCTCTCCTAAACTTGACATTCTCTCCCATTATCGCGGCTACTTCTGTAGCAGCGTTTGAAACCGTTGTTTCGCCGTTTACTTTCGGATGATCAAGGTTGAGCTTCAACTCCTGAATGGCAATTGTGATAGTGATTAGAAATGAAAACATAAGAAATAACATGGGGCGAGGATGTTAAGGATACAAAAGAGAAAAACAGGTGAGTACATGGAACAACTGACCTCAAAAAGCTCAGGGCCAAAGGGGAAGACACCAGAAACTTGCTGAGAAGTGTTTTCAACCAGTAAAGCACGCTTTGCCATAGCTAAAGCCTGCAGACATGTTGATACTGTAAGAGAAGCAGCAGTAAAAACAAACGTAGAGCTCTCATGTGCAATTGCTAATGGCACTAACCAAGTACTGGAAAATGTCGTTTCTAGCCACAAAGTCTGTCTCACAGTTCAGTTCGATAACAGCAACTTTCCCCTCGTTTTGGGCAACCGCAAGCATACCCTCTGCAGCTGTCCTTGAAGACTTCTTCGAAGCCAACACTTTGCCTCTCTTCCTCAAATCCTTCTGAGCAGCCTCTGTGTCAAAAAAAATTAAAAAAATAAACCCATTTTAGAGCAAAAGAAACAAAAAAGAAAGACGCAGCATTAAAAGAAGAAGAAGCAATGCTTACCAATATCCCAGTTGCATTCAACAAGAGAAGCCTTAACATCCTTAATAGGAGCACTAGTTCTTTGTCTCAGTTGCTTGATGAGGCTCATCTGATCAACTACAGCAGGAGACTCCGAACTAAAACTCCTCAAGAAATTCCCAAAACCACAAACAGGGCTTGCGTATCTGTACTGAGACAGACTTTCGAATTTGCTTGACACCTCATTTCCACAGCTAAACCTACCACTAGCACTATAAAAGAAAGCTCCAATGGGTCTTCTCGCTACTCTAGCAAACGCCATTTTTGCAAAACCTGGTCGAATCATAAGCAAACCAAATCAGATAAATGAAACAACTTTGAGACATCAGTAAACATATGTAATAACTCTAATAAATCTGTTCCAAGAATCTGCAACTACTCTCACCAAACCAAATAAACTCGGACAAAAGTTAAGACTAAAGTAACAGAAGCTTCGTCGTACTGTTTCACTTCAGCTTCATTCAACGACAAAAAAAAAACGAAGAGAGTTGCTTGACTAGTTGATAAAAGGACACAAAGATTTTGAAAATCCAACATCTAGTAATGATCCATAGAGTTTTTAACCGAACCAGCAAGAATATGGAGAAAACAAGAACCATTCGACAGGTAGAGCACTGTAGAACATCAAACATTAGAAAGAGAAAAAACCGGAGACTCACTGAGTGTAAAAGGTTCTTGCGTTGGTGAAAAGCGATCCTTAAAACTTGACTAGAAACAGATCGAGATCATAAAGAGATCAAATTGGCTTAGAAATGGAGCGTACAACGGCGATGAGGGATTGTTTGGTTACTGAGTTAACGGAGGAGGAGACGACGGCGATGGGTTTGGTAATATTGGGAAAGGGTTTTAAGCTAAAATGAGTATGGGCCGGATACATGGGCCATTAAAACACCTTACGGTTTAACCTTCTTAATTTTACTTTCTGGATTATAGTTCTTGGTCGTTTCTTTTTTTTTTTTAACGCTTGTTTTATTAAACTTAGAAGTAAATTTGCTTAGTTGTCAATTTCTCCTTAATTTTAGATAAATTTGTTTATTTACTTTATTTAAATAATTTCATATAAAATTTATTATTTAATAAAAACAAATTTATATTAATAGTATTATATTTTCGAAAATATGTTAATTATTTTGTATTAAATTGTTATCTTAAAAATATATTTTTCTATTATAAAATTCAAGTGAATTTACTAATTGATTTGTAACTTCTCTACGGTTTTTATAATTTTGCTTAATTTTTATTTTTTTAATAATTTTATGAATAATTTATCATATAATAAAAAAAATTTCTATTAATAATATTAGACTTTTAGAAAATAAGATAATTCTTATGTATTATATTGTTATCTTTAAAATAATTTTTTTAAAAAGTCATAGAAATTAAAAATTAATTTAAAATATTAATATTTAAATATAAAGAAAGCAATGTTGATTTATCAACTTCTTCATGGTTTTATATTTTGCTTATTTATCATATTTTAATAATTACATATATAATTTTTTAAATAATAAAACAAATGTATACTAATAACACTAGATTTAAAAATAAGATAATTCTTATGTATTAGATTGTTATCTTGAACATATATTTTCTGTTAGAAAATTTAAGTGAATTATCTGATTTGTAATTTCTCCATGATTTAGATAATTTTGATTAATTGTCATATTTTTAATAATTTCATATAAAAGTATTATAAAATAAAAACGAATTTCTATTAAAAATTATATTTTGAGAAAATACGATACTTCTTATGTATTATATTGTTATCTTGAAAATATATTTTTATTATAGAAATAAAAAATTAAGATAGAAAAAAAATATAATTAAAATAAATTAAACCAACACATTTGTAAAAATATATTTTTAAAAATATTTTGTTATCTGAGTGTTGTCATTTATAATTAATTTTAAAACATAAATCATAACTTATTATATTGGTTTGAATTAATAAAATATAGACTAATAATTTATTGTACAGAAATTATGCCCGCATGTGCGGACAAAACACCTAGTTTAGAACATATTACATCATCGGAGAATAAGATAGAATGATAACGAGAAGCTAATGGTCTTTCCACACTAGAAAGTAGAAACTAACAAAGACAAACATCATTGATGACACATTAGCCATACAAACTAATCTTATTTCAGAAAGATATATTAAATATTTCCGTTCCAACAATAGCAGACGGACTTCTAATACCTTCAATCGAAACATGAAAATATCTCATCGTCTAAAATAGATCTTCTTAGATTGCCTTGATCAATTTTTTCACAAGTTAGCTTTGTTAAGCTACTGAACAAAATTGAAAAGCAAAGTATAAATAAGATAGGTAGTTGGGATTGATGGTTCATATACAATATAACCACCCCAAAATCCTAATAGACAATGGAAGCAAACCATTCCTAAATCGAAACTTGATCACCTCCTTGCCTAATGATTAGAAAGACGAAACCATTTCAGCACCAATAACTCACTCCATCGAAGACCAAACAATTAATCAAGGAAAAAAAAGAGGCTGCAAGATGATAACTCATTAGATCTTTAAGCCGGTGCAAATGAACTTTTCATCAGTAAACCCGTTGCTAAGAGAACATCTCTGCCCTGAATTAACTAACACCATCAAATCAGACTAAACAAATAGAAAACCATAGATCCACCTTAAATCCCTTTTCAAAAAGGACAAGAGCAAAGAAGGAGAGCCATCCACAGAACTGGACAATAAGAGGAGAACGAAGAGGCAAGCAAGAATACAAAGCCAACATCGTTCAACTACGAGACAAGGACTGTCAACAAAATCACTGCACAAAACGTCCAGATCCAAAAAGTAATATATGAAACAAACTAGAGAGAGAGTAGAGCCTCTCCGGCACTGGCGAAGAGCGCCATGACGCCGGAGAGACTGGTTTGGTTGATTTAGAAGAAGGTTGGGAGGCGGCTGCGAAGGTTTGCAGGGAGAATTAGGATTTCCTATACTTTTCCTTTTGGAGAGAACTTAAGAGTCTGTATAATAGGTCGAGTTCTTGGTCGTTTCTTGTCCCAAACTTTTTTTCACACACTCAATTAAGATTATGTTAACCAAAAAAAAAGATTTTTGTATTAGGGGTGAAGAAAAAAGCAAATCAAACTGATCCAACCAAACTTAAACCAACCTAAATCAAACTAAAGTATATCTCTTATCCATTTAGCTAAAGGTTTTATCAACCAAAGTTGTTGGATTGGGTTTAGTTTTAAACCGAACCAAACCGATAAACTGAAGTATTTATTTAATTAGATTAACTAAATATGTTAATAATATTAAAATTAAGATATTTAATCACCTAACTTAAATAAACACACATACATACATTTTACTTCTAAATGAAAATATGAAACACAACTAACAATAAAATAAAAAAATATGAGTTTCACACACTATCATCAAAATTGAAAGTTACCTAGATATTTATAATAAATTATAAAATAATGATATAGAATTATTAGATTATATCTTCTATATTTTTATGTTATGTTTTGCTTTACATTTTAATATGAAGAAAATAATAATTTAATTTTAAATGAAGATGTGTTATATGTTTTATAAATTATATTTTCATAACCAAACCAGAACAAAACTAAAAAACCAACTAAACTGAACTCAACAAACACAAACAAACCAAACCGAATACAAATCAAACCGAAGTTAAACAAAACCAATGATAAACCAAACCGATCACAAACCAAATCAAATTAGTAACAACTGATTTTGGTTAAACTTTTCTTAAACTAAAATGTTCACTTTTACTATGTATCTATATGAACAAAATAAGATGTTTGACTTCGAACACTGTGTGCGAGATTATCCACTCTTCTGATTGAATCCGGATTACGTGTTTGAATTGAAAGATTCTGAAACTTTCCTTCAAATTTTGTATTTCTTTAAGATAAGTTACAAAACAAACCGTTCTTCTAATTCTATAATAATCTTGCCAATTGGGAACAATCTTCCACCATGTCCCATTGAATTGTAGATTTTTCATCATTCCATCACCCAAATTAAAATCTTTTTCTACTATTTAAATAAGATATTTTGGAGGCTGTCTACCATTCTTTCCATGTACGATTGGGCTTACTAGTTTCACATATCATATATATAGCCTATGGAGATACAGTATTATCAGCCTAAGTATTGTATGTTAATTCGAATTTTCAAAATTTGAAGATGATCCTGAGTACCTTCAATAGCATAGCTAGCTATTATGAGCACATCTGGTACTATGCCATTTACTAATAGATTTGGTCAAAAATCTCGATTTTTCATTTTTGATTCATGTTATGTTGTTTTTAGGGAAATTGGGCTGTATAACATAAAAAAAGTATAATTCACCAACTAACCAATTTCCCTAACTTTTCTATACACACTGTTATATTTGTATAATAATACTATATTGGTCTTCTTTTTCACCGGTACAGCCTGCAAAGAAAAAAAATCAATTAATAATTTTTGATTGTGAAATATATAACGTGCCTTTTTGTTGCTCACACACAATCACAAAATAAGTTTTTCATTGCAAGTATTTGAAAAAGTGAATAAATTCCTCCAATACAGATTTGAGTGACGTTGCGGACTGCGTTCACGAAAAGTTTTGTGGAGGAGGAGAACGGTGAAGGCTTTGTCACCGCTTTTTCAGTGACGAAACGGAGAAGCTTCTCAGATTCTAAAAGCGACAATAGCAAATACACCGGAACAAGTACGTATCTAAATTTACAAGAATCTATGTTATATGTGGGAGAAGATGAATAGTTTATGTTATTGTATTATATTCTATTATATGCATATAGAATAGAAATGTAAACAATGTGTATTTTCATATTTTATTTTACGTTTTATTTTGTTACTATACTATTTTATCATGTCCATTCCATTTGAAGATTAATAAAATACTCTATTTTATTTAGTAATATAGTTTGTAATTTTCTTAAATTCTATCTATCTTTACATGTTTTTGATCTGTAAAAATCGTATTATGATATATATTGTATAGTTTAATATTACATAATATAATTTAATATTACATAATACTATTTATTTTTTAGATTTTGATATTTGAGTTTATGGTTTATATTTGGGTTAGGGCTTAGAAATCAAGGTTCAATATTTAGAATATGAAGGGGTATGGTTGGGGTCAACATTAACTTCTTACATGCAATCACAAAAAAATTCATAATTTCTGAAATATGTACTATATTATTTATTTTGTTCCATTCTATTTGGATTTAGAGTTTATATTTGGGTTTATGATTTATATTTGGGTTCAGAATTTATATTTAGGTTTAGAGTTTACTGATTAGAGTTTAGGGGTTAATATTTAAAGATTAAGGGGATTAGGGATAACTAGAGTTTCATGTTCCATTCCATTTGACGGTTAATAAAAAGTGCTATATTTTGTTTAGTAGTATAGTTTGTAATTTTCTTAGATTTTATCCATCTTTACATGTTTTTAATCTATAAAAATCATATTATTATATATATTTTATTGTTTAATTTTACATAATATAATTTAATATTATATAATAAAATTTATTTTTTAGATTTTAATATTTGAGTTTAGAGTTCATATTTGGGTTACGGTTTAGAGATTAGGGTTTAGTATAGAAATTGAAGGGGTGGGATTGGAGTCAGCATTATCTTCTTACATGCAATCATAAATATTTCATAATTTCACAAATATGTACTATGTTATTTATTTTGTTCCATTCTATTTGGATTTAGAGTTTATGTTTGGATTTAGGGTTTATATTTAGGTTTAGGGTTTAATATTTAGGGATTGTCATGGGATTAGGGATAAGTAGAGTTGAGATATATTTAATATTTAAAAGTTATAGATGAAATTATAATCTTATAATATTTCGGTGATATGGAATAGAATACTCGGTGATATAGAATAGAATATTCGGTGCTATGTATGTGGTTAATAAATAGATACGTGGATGATTTCACCAAAGGAAAGACGTTATCTATTTTCTCACTTACAACTGAAAACCTTTTAAGTGTGAGGGCAGAACTGGATAAAATGAGACACAAATATCTGACATTTAATTATGTCAACATCAATGCTACTTACTTAATTTATCTCTCAAATATGGCTATTACACCAATTAGCCCTTGTTTTTATGTCGCAGAAAGTAAAGAAATTCTCGATACCAAAAAGAAGGTCATAGCTAGGGCTGGGCAAAAAACCCGGATCCGAAGAACCGAACCGAATCCGATCCGAAAAAGTAGTATCGAACCCGAACCGAAATTGATTCAATATCCGAATGGGTTTAAAATTTTGGTATTTAAAGAACCGAAACCGAACCCGACCCGAACCGAAGTATTTCGGGTACCCGAATATATCCGAAAGAGATTTATATACCTATATTTATTAATTATTCTTAGATTTAATGTATAAAAAACATTCACTAAATATAAAATACTTTAAAATTGTTCAAAATACTTGTAGATATATGTATATAGTCAAACATACATGTCTAGAATTGCTAAAGTGCACTCAAAACATCAAAAATATTTTTAAAAATTATTGATTCACAATCCAAATATTCAAATCAAACTAATTTATATGTTACTTTTAGGTATTTTGACTTATGTTATTTAATTATTTGTAAAATATTATTTTATTTTATAGATTTTTAGAAATCTAAAGTATGTAATCAATTTTAAAATTTTATAAATAATTTAAATGGGTTATCCGAACTCGAACGGAACCCGCAAGAATCCGAACCGAACCCGAACCGAAATTTAGAAATATCTGAATGGGGCTAAAATTTGCGAACCCGAAAATCCGAAACCCGAATAGATCCGAACCGAACCCGAATGGGTACCCGAACACCCACTCCTAGTCATAGCTAAGAAGATGGAGTAGTTTCTTCTTTCTTTTTCTTTTTTAAATAATTAAGAAACTTTTAGCCACTAAAAACAGAAACAGAAACAAACATTTGTATAAAATATTTACCCTTACTGAGTCTTTGCACTTTTGTCAGTAACACGAGATGCAATAAAACTGAGCAAAAACCGCAAGAAAAGACAATTACGAAAATAATAAAATAAGTATTTTAGAATAAAAAAAAAGAAAGACTTTGAAGATCTTCATCTTTAGGATAAAAGCTCATATCAACTATAGCCCTGTTCTTTTGGTAAACGCTGCGTCTAGCGTCAGAGTCTCTTTTTAGCTCTCTATTTCTGATGCTGTACGAACAAGAGATCGGAATATAATGACACGCTGAGTTAATAACAATAGACGCAGCGGCAGTTTCCGAACGATAACTGATCGCTTAAAATTTCAGCGTCAGTCGCGCGCCAGTTGCGTCTCATTCCGGTGATTTTTTTCACTGCTATGGCAACGCTTTTTAAGCTAACAACATCCTCCGCGTCGTTTAATTTGCTGTAGTCGCAGCGTCTATTCTCCGAACAGGGCTTATGTATATACACATCAAAAACAAAAGTGGATGATGGTCTGATTCTCTGTAGAAGGCAAATTTACATAACAAAAGTGAGATCTGGTGTCATAACTATAGGAGGCAAATAAAAAAATAAAAAAACTTAGAACACCACCAAGAAAAGGTCTTACCTTACTACGTATCCTCATCACCTGTATTACCCAAACCGCAGCTACTAATCAACACTGTACATTAGATTGAATTACTGATCATCTCTCTTCTGTGTTGAAAGCTTTGTTCATCATCTCAACCTTTTTGTCTGAGTCTTGGCTTGATGGTTCTTTGTTTTACCCTAAACCAAGGTAAATAAGATGTACACCGGCTTTTTCTGTTTGTATTGATTTCAAACCAGCTGTAGAACTTTAATAGACCCATTTGAGCTAGCTGAAACAACCATATTCGATCTTTTTCTCCAGCAAACGCTTGAAACAAATAGGTTGTTGTCTTCCTCAATCTCCTTTCCTGATATAGGATCAATCGAACCGAACTTGTACGAGGTAATGGGCATTGGAAGAGACCGGTGATATGCATATACCTGAGCAAGGAAATAACAAAAACAAAAGAAAACCCGTTTGTTTTAGTCAGAGAGATCACTAAACAGATATAATATGAAATTATTTTACTAATGTCAGTAGAAACATATTAGTTCTCCATTAACATGGAACTCTATCTGCATAGGGAATACGTAAACTCTGGAGCTAATGATTAGGTTGATGTATCAAACTATCGACATGTGGTTATGGTTTGGAACAAAAAGTTCTGCAGGAATCACAATGTGTTCCCAAGTTTAGGGTCATACCTCATTTGTCTCAGAGCCACAAGCTATATATCCATCGGCAGTAGACAAACCAACAAAGTTCTGAAAAGACAGGAAGATGACCAATCAACCATAAAGAAAATAGAGGAACATTATAAGGATTAACAAAGTGTCAGCATTAGCTACCTTCTCGTTTGTATGGCCACCAAAAGTTAAGCTGCAAGCATTTGTGGAGAGGCCACCGTGAGTAGTTTTCTTAAGATCCCAAAGCTTTAACGTGTTATCAGTTGACGCCGTGACGAGGGTTTCACTATCCAAGAATTTTGCGTAGCTAACTGCTTTGTTGTGTCCTGACAGTATGCACCAAGGAGTTCTTAAATTCCGTAGATCGTAGCAGTATGTTCTGAAATCTGATGATCCAAAGGCTAGCAGATGAGAGGACTGTGGAGAAAACTGCACGCAACAAACGTTTGCAATGTTCCTGATTGTTCCTAAGCAGTTCCTCTGCACATTCATGAAAGAAGTTTGCGTATTAGCTACAAAGCTGAACAGATGGATGAAACAACATTAATGAGTAACCCCAAGTGCTGCTTGTTCATTTATAAATATGCAGTATGATGTGCTTATGCATGTAAAGGTGAAGAAGAGCATGCCTCATTGATGTTCCACAGCTTCACAGAACAATCATCGCTTCCACTGGCTAATTTTGTCGGACACGCTTCAGAGAAATCAACAGACCAAGCCCTCTTCTCGTGCTCTATAAAATGTGAAATGGCCTGTCCTGTTGTCACATCCCATAACTGGACCCCATCATAATACACTTGAACTCATTATATCAAAGAAAAATCAAGGCAATCAAGTGATAACTATAACTCAATAAAACTTTGAAGGTTCAAATTACCTTGATGATCCCATCATAATCGGAGGAAGCTAAGTAGTTCCTGATATAGTTGTTCCAGCAAACGCCGCTAAGCTTTGATCTATTTGACATTTCAACGGCTGGATAATGAATGTCCACAGATTCGTTGAATAGGGAATTGAACTCAAATATCTTGATTTTCTTTGACACACCAGCCGTGGCAAAATAATCTTCGTCCCGATCAAAACCCAGAGAACAAATCACATTTGAAGTGTTGTTCAACTCCCCGGTTCTCAGAACACCTCGAGTTTCAAACTTGCTATATCGAGCATATTTGCATAATCCATCAAAGAACGCTCCAACACGATCATCTGAGCTCCACGTCTCACTATTTTCTTGTTCTGATATAACATTCTCATCACGGTTTCTTAGCAGATCTCTATCCGGGCGTAACCTATAACGTGCTTCAGGGAGACGTGCATCTATCCTTGCTCCGAAATAAGCACTTTCAAGCTGTTTAATGTTCGTGACCAGTCTCATTTCAGGTGTATTTGAAGCAGGTAACGAGCTAGAAGCTTCTCCCACAGACAGAGGCCTTATGGCACAGCGTCTCTTGACAATTTCTTCAATATCAGCTTCTAAAGACCCAATTTCTTCCATCAACTTTCCTGCATGCTTCTGCCTTTGCTCTTGGGACAAAACGAGGAAATGCTGTAACAGTTCAGAGTCTGTGTCCTCTTGTTCAATAGCTAAAGACAAGCCTTCAGCATACAAATTTGGAATTCCATTAACCACTTCAGACTGCAAGATATCCCTGATACAGAACAACATCGAACTTACAAAAGTTTAGACATTAATCCAACTCATGATACTGAGTCAATTCAAGATGACAGGAATGAGCTTATCAACACATACGGGGAGCTCGTTTACAACGAAGACCATATTATTCTGAGTAGAACCTAATAATCCTATCTGACAGGAGAACACCTCCACGTTTGGTGCATATTTACATTTCATGTATAATGGACCAACAAGACTATCTTCCAATAACCCCAGTTAGAAATATGGGCTTAACCTTCTACAGAATCAAGTATACAAAAAGTTCGATAACATGCTTTTCTATTACTTGAAAATTAATGCAGCAAAAGAATTTGCATTGCCTGGTTGATGGTCGGCATGAAGGCTCTGGATGAAGTAACCAGAGACAGAACCCAGCTTCCTTTGGATTCTCCGACAGAAACTTGGGAGGAAGAATCCGGTGACGGATATCAAACATTGCAGCCTCACGAGCTCTTTCACTTTGAAATTCACTAAGCAGCTGACGCAAAAACCCAAATTAGAATATTAACTACAATCATTCGTTTGACCAAGGAACAGTCGAATCAAAACATTAACCTAAGAGCCTAGAAGTCAACTATACTGTCGACTAGAAACTGCACTGATAAAGAAACATGAAAAAAACATGCAACACTATCTAAACCTATGCTATAATCCACAATTCTGCACTTGTCATACAGGTAACAATGTCGTTAACATGTAACATGAATCAAATTCAAACTAAAGTCGTAACAGGTATACAGAAAACTTTACTTTTGGCAAATAGCATAAGATTGAGAGATACCTAACACAGCCCGCTCATGCTAAGGCCCCACTTAAGAAAGCATTATCCCATGAAAAAATTATACTAGTATGTCAAAGCAAGGGGCAATGGGGTTTCACATTTCAATTTCAATTCATGAACGAAAAATATTTACAATTGCAGCAAAAAGCTACAATAAAAATGTCATCCCTCAAGTGAAATTAATAAAAACTTCTCCATACCTCGAAAAGAAGGATACCCATACTATAGATGTTTGAAGAGACTGAACGGGCCTCACCCCTGAGCTCCTCAGGACTTGCATACCATTTCTCCTCCAACTGCTCAGTCATTGACGTAAAAGAACGGGCAGATGGACTACACTGAGGTTGACTCGATCTTAGACCAAGCTCCTGTGTTGCGCCAACATCATTTTCAGTTTGGATATTGACGTTGCCAGCTCGTTGAAACATAGGCCACTGTCTGGAGCTTGGTCCACTTGACTTCTGCTTCTTTGCAGGGACGCCAGGACTAGAAGCAAATCCTGTATCTCCTAACCGCCTTCTAACCAGAGGTCTCTCGAGTTGACTTACAGTTTTGTTCATGTTACTGTCAGAAGACGCTTGCTGAAAACCTGAACCAACATACTTGACTTCGTTTTCCTTAGGAATTTTAAACAAAGATGGCCGTAGGTCACATAAAACAACTCCTTGGGAATGAGAATCATCCACATGCTCCACGATCTGCCTAAAGATACGCAAACATTCAGCTTTATTAACTTCGTGACGCTCTGACTTCAACCAGTCTCTCAGACTTAAACCCTCACCTCCACAACCACCATCTGAAGGGTTAGTACAAGAGGAAGGATTACCGCCTTTAAGAGGCAAGTAAGGCAAAACATCACAAGCCTCCACCGCCAAAGGAGTGTTGCCCGAAACCTTTGCTGGAGTACTATTCGGTATTACTAAAGGGCTACCAGAACTAGTTACATTTTGCTGATCCATATTACTAGCTTTAGATCTACTATGTGGCGGTCCCCTGAAAGTGACTCCCTTTCCCTTCAACGTTTTCTTAACAAAAAACTGAGAAAAACCAGACTGCGACAACATCTTTGTCTTGATGCCTCCATGGGCCAATGCCTCTCCCAGTACAGGGTTCCGTTCAACATTAGCTTCAGCATTAACAGCAATGGCAAGCTGATCAACACCAGTTGAAGACTTGCCTGCATTCCTCAAGATACTCGGAGTTCCTTTGTCACCTTCCATCTTACTCATAGAAGTGCTACTAGGTAAACCCCCATCTAGAGGAAAGCGATTGATCTCTAATCTAGCTGCTCTACTACTTGAACTACCAACTATAGCAATGCTCGACCCATCACAGGTTTTAACAGTCAACTCCTCAACCACGTCACTCACATCATTTGCGTTCTGTCGGCGGCTAGAACACGGTTCATTCTCCGTCTCATTCAAATTCTTTCCATCTAGAAATTCTGCTATCACGCCAAAGGAGCTATCGGGAGAACCGGGATCATCCCTCTGAACCTCAGCTTGAACTTGTTTTGTTTCCTGGATTTCGTCGGGTTTAAGAGATTGCTGACCATTTTTGAAATGAATGTGCGCAGCTTCGGCTTCATTGATACTGCTACTCACATCACCCACTGAGCTTTCATCCATCATTCACTATATCAACTATCAAAAAATAGAAAGCCAATAATCAATTTAACTATGGATAAATAAAATACACATTCAAATAAGCGTTTTGGTTCCAGAATCATCTCTAAAGCTCGAATCCAGAAACAAAATAACAAAGGCGGAACTGAGGATTGGCTTCTATTGATTCCAGAAATATAAGGAGTCTTCGTTGTACCTCAGAGACGATTAAGGAGCCGCGAGAATCGAATCGGCGAGAAGCCAATCATTGACGAACGAAGATCCACCGACGTGAAATCGGAGGAGGTTGAGAGAGAGAGAGCAATGAGGCGGTGGGAGAAGGGAAGGGAAGGAGATGAAATCTGGAAAACGGATATTTATTTATGTATTTTGACTGTTTTTTAGTAAGCGACAGATTCGAACACCACAGAGATAAAGTATTTTAACTCAAAAAGTAATAAACTAAGAGGGGCGGGAGTGTCTTTGTTATCCGAATTGGCCCTTTTAGTTTCTCAATGTTTACAATTATATCTGACATACTTATCTTTCTTTTCGAAATTTTGAGATGTACTATTTACCAAAGTTTAGAAACCGATAATATCTTATCTCTACAAAGCAATAGATGCAAAATATATGATTTGCTTATTAACTCAAATTGATTGTTTTACAACGACAAAAACGTGACAAATCCACATCTCACAAAACGCTTAATCACATTTAAGATAGGAGCCTATATACTTTTTTTTTTTCTTTTGTTTCTCAAAATTGATTGTTTTACAACGACAAAAACGTGACAAATCCACATCTCACAAAACGCTTAATCACATTTAAGATAGGAGCCTATATACTTTTTTTTTTCTTTTGTTTCTCAATGTATTATATGTGCATCGTTGTTATCGAGCGAAAATTCATTTTATAAAAAACTAATATCGGTTCGCTCTACAGGTGGGATATATTTTACTTGTAATTTTGGTTACTATTTTTGTATGTTTTTTATATGATAATGATTATTACCTTTTATAAAATTTTAAGTAAAAAGAAATTATATGTGATAAAATATATTTTGCTTATTTACAATAGTTGTTTCTACATTAAAGAGTTGGCATTTGTATGTTGTAATGATTTCAAAAGATATTTAACAATATTACTATTAGGTGCTAGTCGGATTCCTCTCAAGACATCCAAATACCAGGATCATCAAAAAAAAACATTACCATTATTATAAAAATATAAGTAGCTGAAAATTAATGTGTATAATTTTTTTTTGTGGTTCTTGCCAACTGTACATTTAGAGTACGATTATCGCATTTGTTTCTTAAAAAAGTTTTTATTTTTATTTTTTTCTAAAAATAAAAATAAAGCAAACCAATCGCGGGCCACCACGTGTCGATGGGGGCCCGCGAACAGTAAAAAATTCATATCTAAGACATGTCTGAATTTGTTTTGAAATTTATGTTGTAGTTTTTTTTTGGAATTTACTCATGATTATATCATAAATATATATTTTTCTTTTTGTTTTATATTTAATGTTTATATGTTTTATTTTTATTTTGTTTATTTTGTTTATTTTATAAACCATTTACTGTTTTAATGAGGATATGTTCCTTTTTGTAGTATAGATATTTTGATATATTTATTTTATTCTAGATCATTTATTTTTAATTTTACTTTTATATTTTTTTCAGATTGTTTTTATTGTGACTCTTTCATACCTGGCAACTAATGTGTTTTTCCATGTCTGAGATATGTCTGAATTTGTTTTGGAACTTATGTTGTAGTTTTTTTAGAATTTACTCGTGATTATATCATAAATATATATTTTTCATTTTTTGTTTCTATTTAATTTTTTTATTTGTTATATTTTATTTAATTTTCTCTATTTTATTATATTCTATTTACTATTTTTTTTATTATGTGTAAATTAACTGTTGTATTTTTTAGTATCCGATTAGTTTCTTTAACTTCAGTGTCATGATTAAAAAGGGAAAAAAACCCTTTTAATTTTGGTTGGCTTTATTTTGATAAAAGTGAAGAGATAATATATTAATCTATGCTTTAAATTTTACTAGATTTTGACCCGCGCTTGAAAAGCGCGGAAAATTTTTATGATTAAAAATTTATATAATTGGGTTTTGTCTTAATTTAAAGAATATTTTGATATAAAATCAGTTCACAAAAATTTGTGGTGATGATTGTTTTTCATTAGTTTTAGTTTCAGTTTTATTTTTAGATTTTGGTTTTTGGTTTTTGGTTTTTAGTTTTTAAGTTTCTACTTTTCATTTTCAGTTTTTGGTTTGGGTTTTTAATTTTTAAACCCGCTGAGTTAGTTTGAACTAATATTACCAACAAACAAATCTCAAATAATCAATTATCTAATTTAAAACTGAAAAGATGATAAATTTTTTTTAAAAAATATTTGAAATAGTTTATTTTGTAAATAAACAAAGCAAAAAAATATAACATGTATTTTCAGCTTTTGGTTTTGGATTTTATTTTTTAGATTTGGTTTTGCTTTACATTTTTTAATTAGTAAATTATCTAAGAAAAATATAACAATAAATTATTTAAAAGTTACCATTGAAATTTATCAAAACAAAGTGATTGTTATTTAAAATAAAAAAATACATTAACATGTTTTAAAGTACATGATTTAAAGAAATGATTAATAATAGATAATTTTGTTTTGTCAAAAATATTAAATATCTTTTGGGTCTGAACATAATAATTAATTTTTTGATCTTTTAAGGCGAAAAGTTTATTCAATGTTTTTGGAGTTTTTTTCTTAATACGAAGCCCAAAAACCAAACTATATAATTTGTTCAAACAACAAAAGTAAGCCCAATACTATATTCCAAAAATAACCACTGGTTTAATTTAAGTATAATTAGTAGATTTCCATATTCAATATTTTGATGATATATATTCTTGTAGAACATTCCATATTTGTAGGAGAAAATATATGTTTTTGGTATACACATAGATACCTGCCGTATTTTGAAGGTAGTTTATATTAAGGTCGTCTCTTTACATTAATTGTGTTGGTTTAATTTAAGTAATACTGTTCAATCAATTATAAGACTTATATTATTTGTAACATTCTAGAAAGGGTCAAAATTTAAATGACAACTTGTATCAGTAGATAAAAAGAATGACTTTATTTTAATAGAGTAGACTAGATTTTGATCCGCGCTTGAAAAGCGCGGAAATTTTTTATGATTAAAAATTTATATAATTGGGTTTTTTCTTAATTTAAAGAATGTTTTGGTATAAATTAGTTTACCAAATTTTGTGGTGATAGTTGTTTTTCATTAGTTTTTAGTTTCAGTTTTTATTTTTAGCTTTTGTTTTTAATTTTGGTTTTTGGTTTTTAGTTTTTAAGTTTCTATTTTTGATTTTGAGCTTTTGGTTTGGGTTTTTAATTTTTAGACCCGCTGAGTTAGTTTGAACTGATATTACCAACAAACAAATCTCAATTAATCGAACATGTAATTTAAAACTGAAAAGATGATAAAATAATTTTCTAAAATCTTGAAATAGTTTATTTTGTAAATAAAAAAGCAAAAATATAACCTGCGTTTTCAGCTTTTAGTTTTGGATTTTATTTTTTAGATTTGGTTTTTGGTTTTGGTTTTTTTTTTTTAAATCTGTAAATTATTTAAGAAAAATAAAACAAGAAATTATTTAAAAGTTACCATTAAAATTGATCAAGATAGAGTGATTGTTATTTAAAATAAAAAATATTAACATGTTTTAAAGTACATGATTTAAATAAGTTATTAATAATAGATGATTATGTTTTGTTGAAAATATTAAATATTTTTGGGCTAAAAAATATTAACATGTTATAAATTACATGATTTTAATAAGTGATTAATAATATATAATTTTGTTTTGTTAAAATATTAAATACTTTTGGGCCTTAAAATAATAATTGATTTTTTGATCCATTAAGGTAGAACGTTTATTCAATGTTTTTTTGGAGTTTTTCTTTAATACTAAGCCCAAAACTCAAACTATATAATTTGTCATAAATACAAAAGTAAGCCCAAAACTATATTCCATAAATAACCGCCGGTTTAATTTAAGTAATGCGGTTCATTTAACTCATATGACTTGTATTATTTGTAACACTCTAGAAAGAATCCAAATTTAAATGACAACTTATATCAGTAGATAAAATGAATGACTCTATTTTAATAGAGTAGATGCTAATTAATTTTTGTTAATATTTCTTAATTCTATTTTTCTATTATTAATTTCACTAAATGTAGCTATTCAATTATATATATATAATCTAATGGTTATTTTATTTTATTTTTTAAAATATATATTAATTATGTATTTAACATTTAATCGTGGATTTCTATCAAATTTGCAATTTATCTAAGTTTAAATTTTATGAGAAAGGAACTTCAGATTCATTAATGTTTCGTTGCTTAAATTTGATGAAATTCAAAAAAAAATACCCCAAAAAGATTTTCTTATTTCCTTAATTTTTCTTTTAAAGTTTTATGTTGTTGTATTTTAAAATTATATAAGGTATATTTATTATATTATTATCTTCTAGTAATTTTATCACCGAGTTAAAATAACATCATAATATATGAATTAAAAAGAATCATGAAATTCTAAATTTCTAAAAGCCTAAGCAATTTTTTTAGAGTTTAGGATTCTTGTCTGATTTTGCCTATTAAGATTACAAAGGCGAGAAAGAGTGAGAAAGAGTACAAACATTTTATAAGAACGCCTTTTCTTGGGAAAGAAATATGGTTACATGGTTAGAAATTTCAACAGTAAAAAAAAAAATCTATTTGAGTTTGACTCATGTATAATTTATGGGTTTATGCTATTTGCAACTACAACTAATATTATTAACATGAAGACGTAAAAAAAAAACTAACATTATAAAATCCACATATTTGTTTATAAGAGTAGCAAAATCATGTATAATATTAATTCTAATAGTATCTCAATTTCAGTGGTAGAGACCGCTTCTTCTTCATCTTCCTGCTCACTGCACATCACAAATCAAACAAACAACATATAATTCATGTATATACACTTAACTGAAACATTTGGACAGTCAAGACAATACCAGACTTGACTAAAACATCACAACAGCCACACCACCACAACTACTTCAGTTTAGAGGTCACAATCAGTCATTCATGGCTTACTATATCTATCTTATAAAGGCACTTCTAAAAAACAACATCATCAGCCTAAACCCAAGGAGTTATTCGAAATGGTTGAATCTGACATAGCATTTGCAAGAGGATTAAGGTTCAATGGACCTGTCCTTGACCGTATTCTGCATCAATCATGAACTCTTAAGACGCAGACCAGGTGAAGTTGTGCTTGGTGGTTGGTGTTTTGGAGATTCTGGTAAGAGCAGCAGCTCGTGTGCTATCTGGGATGACTCGGATCTTCGTAGGCCTGGTTCTGGTTCAGAGAGGCTGAAGAGACGGATTGTTGAGTTATTGTCTAATGACTGGATCAGATCAGACAAATGATATCCTAATAATCATCATGACCAAACGTCCAAAAGAGTACAACATTGTTGGGAACAAACATAATAACAAAAGTCATTAACGCTTAACATCTAACATCTAATCTGGAAAATGGTAGGACACAGTTCAATTGGTTTATTAGGGTAATATTAACCAGCAAAAATCATGGGATTTATTAAATTAAATTCAAATTGTATCTTAAGCAGAATGTAATAAAAAGAATGGAGCTTTGGGTGTAGACGCACCTCAACAGAAACATCATCCAGAGAGGACATGGTTTCTCAACCCTATAGTGATCGCTTCAATCTTGGCTTTCTTCTAACTCTTTCTCAAAACCGGAGCTGCTTCTGTCCTTTCTCGAGTCCAAGATGAAACCTAAACCCAAACCCATCTCTTCCCTCTGTATTGGCGATTCATTCACTCGATTCTGGATCCGCCGGCGATGAAAGTCTCTCCACCGCGTTTGACCGCTTACCAGAATCTGAGTAATCTTACCAGAAAAATAATTGATGAATTTTATTGTTTCATAGTTCAGATGATGATATTTAAAGAAAGATATGGTTACGTTTTAAGTTTTATAGGAGTAGCAACACCGACTTGCAAAAGAATAAGATGCAGTTAATGAAGGATCGTGCTTGAAGAGGGATGATGAAATTAAAGAACATGATAAAAGAGATGAATCAATTAGAAGAAACTTTCTATATATTTGAAAAAAGACAGAAGGTTAGATGCCACATAACTGAGTAGAGATTGGAAAAGAAAAACTCTTCGATTCCATTTGGGAAGAAGAATATGGAACCCAACAAAAATTTGCAGTTGATGTTGTTCTCTTTTGGGCTGAATCACCTAAATCCCCCTATACATTAAAAGAGAAATACATTTGCCACATGACACTCATACAGAACTTCTTAGAAGAATTCTCTTAATCTTATTGGTTGATTTTTTTAGAATTTCTTTTTTGATTTATTTTTATCATCGACAACCTAATAGGAAAGCAACACTAATTACTAACCTCATTACATATTACTTGCACAAGAATATTAATTAATACATGTATTAATAAGTTTCCTTATTACAAATATGGTAAACCATTTACTCGATATCATATTGATTACATTGAATAATGACATTTAACAATTTGTATCTAATTAGGAAACTTATTTTTTATTAACTTACCTTATTAATATTGATTACTTGCACAAGTTAAAATCATATCATATGCATATCATTTTATGACAATACACATTTAATATCTTTTCTTAAAGGATTTGATTATTTATTGTAAGAATATTACATTGGCGTCATTAATATGAGAACATTCACTTTATATATATAGAGGTGAATCTAGAGGTCTTAAAACAAAAACCAACTTCTGCAGACGGATCATGAAGCTCAGAGATGTCAAATCCCTTGCGATTTTGTTCTCTTGAAGAGGTAAGCTTCACAACTCTACTAATTCTTATTTGCTTTTCTTGTATAATGTGACATGAAGGGTGAATGTTTATTTTGAGCTTTTGAAGGATTTAGCTTGTGTTCCACATTATTTTTAACACCCATTGCAGCTGATCCTGAGGTAATATTTCGTTTGTAAGTTTTTTCNACTAATTCTTATTTGCTTTTCTTGTATAATGTGACATGAAGGGTGAATGTTTATTTTGAGCTTTTGAAGGATTTAGCTTGTGTTCCACATTATTTTTAACACCCATTGCAGCTGATCCTGAGGTAATATTTCGTTTGTAAGTTTTTTCATTTTAGCTTCAAGTATCAAACAAAGTGCAAATACCTTAGTTTGACGTAATATTGTCTTTAGACTCTGTTTTTTGTAATGAACTCATTGTTTCTCATATAACACAATTCTCGGCAACAGTGGACAGATGAGGTGACTGCAAACTCGCGGGATACAAGTTGTTCACTCGTCCTGGAAATCCAGTACTGCTCATTTGTTCTGAACTCATTGATGCTGTAGTGATCCCGTAAGTCTTTTGGACCACAAAAAGATCTGGCGTTAATAACATTTTGTTTGCCTTGGTAGTGATTTACGTCATAAACATTAACAAGTATATTATAAGCCCATATATAATAGGTATCTTAATGTTGTAAGATCACTGTTATTAGCCCATTTAGCCATATTTTCAATTAGTTATTTTTTTATAATAAATTACACTGGTTGCATAATTTCAATCCAAAGAGTATTTACTTCACGATTTTAAATGTAATTTACCATGTTTGTAATTTGTTAATTTTTTATTAATAACTTACCTTATTTTCATTGCGGATTACTTGCGCAATTTGGTATCATATTTATTGCTTTGTTTACCGTTAGTTAATTCGGTTTTAATAACTTACCTTATATTGAATACAGATTACTTGGGAAAGTTGATATCATATTTACTGTAGAGTAATTTATGACAATATAATAGGTATCTTAATGTTGTAAGATCACTATTATTAGTGCATATAGCTCATATTTTAATACTTTCAATTAGTTACTTTTTTTATAATAAATTACACTGGTTGCATAATTTGAATCCCAAGAGTATTTACTTCACGATTTTAAATGTAATTTACCATTTTTGTACTTTGTTATTTTTTGTTAACAACTTACCTTATTTTCATTGCGGATTACTTGCGCAACTTGGTATCATATTTATTGCTTTGTTAAAATAATTTACCTTTAGTTAATTCGGTTTTAATAACTTATCTTATATTGAATACGTATTACTTGGGCAAGTTGATATCATATTTACTGTAGAGTAATTTATGACAATAAAATAGTTATCTTAATGTTGTAAGATCACTATTATTAGTGCATATAGCCCATCTTTTAATATTTTCAATTAGTTAATTTTTTATAATAAATTACACTGGTTGCATAATTTGAATCCCAAGAGTATTTACTTCACGATTTTAAATGTAATTTACCATTTTTGTACTTTGTTATTTTTTTATTAATAACTTACCTTATTTTCATTGCGGATTACTTGCGCAACTTGGTATCATATTTATTTCTTTGTTAAAATAATTTACCTTTAGTTAATTCGGTTTTAATAACTTATCTTATATTGAATACAAATTACTTGGGAAAGTTGATATCATATTTACTGTAGAGTAATTTATGACAATATAATAGTTATCTTAATGTTGTAAGATCACTATTATTATCCCATATAGCCCATCTTTTAAATATTTTCAGTTAGTTAATTTTTTTATAATAAATTACACTGGTTAAATAATTTGAATCACAAGAGTATTTACTTCACGATTTTAAATGTAATTTACCATGTTTATAATTTGTTAATTTTTTATTAATAACTTACCTTATTTTCATTGTGGATTACTTGTGCAACTTGGTATCATATTTATTGTTTTGTTTAAATAATTTACCTTTAGTTAATTCGGTATTAATAACTTACCTATTGATTACGAATTGCTTGGGCAAGTTGATATCATCTTTACTGCAGACCAATTTATGAAAGTATAATAGGTATCTTAATGTTGTAAGATCACCATTATTAGCACATATAACCCACCTTTTAAATATTTTCATTTTTCAGTTAGTTAATTTTTTAATAATAAATTACACTGGTTGCATAATTTCAATCCCAATAGTATTTACTTCACGATTTTAAGTGTAATTTACCATGTTTGTAATTTTTTAATTTTTTTATTAATAACTTACCTTATTTTCATTGCGGATTACTTGCGCAACTTGGTATCATATTTATTGATTTGTTTAAATAATACCTTAATGTAAAATCAAGTCTTACTGCTAACATCAAATTTATTTTATTTACTTTGCAGAAACTTATCAAGTCTTGAGCTTTGGAGCGCTTTGAAACATACTTGATTGATTGNATTTATTTTATTTACTTTGCAGAAACTTATCAAGTCTTGAGCTTTGGAGCGCTTTGAAACATACTTGATTGATTGAGTTCTCTTACAGAATCTGTCAAATTATATATACTGTCAATTATGTTCGTGTTTCTATGAGATTATTTTAATTCATAATTGTTCTTCTTATTTTATATTACTTATGAATTATATTTAAATTTTTTATCACATTTTCTATGGGATTGTGATATCTATGAGATTTTTATCACATTTTTAATGTCACTGTCTCCTGTATATTTTTCTTACATTTGTTTTTTAATAATTAAATTTTATTAAAAACATACTAATGATGTTAAATTTTTTTTACTTTAGTTAACTTTTATTTTTTTTATTCTTATATACTTTTGTGACTTTTTTATTTTTTTGTTTCAGTTTAATATTGAATTTATTTCACATACTTTATGTGTATATGTTTTAAAACATAATTTTTCTTTTAAAAAATTAAGCGACAAAGAGCCTAATTAAACCCGAACTGAATATAAATTGAACTGGGCATAAACAACACTGAACCAGACTAAATAAGGTTTATTTCAGTTGAAAAATATATTAAAATCGAACTAAGCAAACCAAACCGAAAAAGTAACGATTTGCCCACCCCTACTACATCCTAGAGATTTGCGCTAATCTTTTCTCAGCATTGAAACTCTCAATTGTTCCACTAACTCCCACATTTGAACTCAATAGATACTCCTGTCTCAGCATTATACTATATTTTTATCGCACAGGGTGCGGGCCGGTCACCTAGTAAACATTAAACCCACTAAATTATAAGAAAGTACATAAATGAAACGCAGAGTATTGCTATGCTGGACATGTGTCATTCCAAGAAGAGAGCAATTGATGACGTGGACGAACATGAGGCAGGAAAACCCTCTTTTATATTATTAGATAGTAATAGACCTGAAGTTGTTATAATGTCTTAAAAGAGTGACTGTTATTGTATTACAATATGTCAAATGAAAATAATATATATTTTATATTTACACTTAACTTATTGAAATTTGAATCCTAAAATACGATTTAAGTGTTTGTAATTAAATTAAAACAATCAAGAATAAAAAATTTCAACGTAATTATTCACTAGTTTGATAATGTAACTCATAACAACAAATAAAACAATCATGTTAAGAACCGTTTGGTGGTTGACCCATATCCGGACGGGACTAAACCGGGCCGAGCTCGTACGCAGGACCAGAAGCCCATTCGAGGTTCTACTGGATCATCTTGGGTCTATCCGAGTTATGCCATAGGCGGTTGAGCACATCTTATCCTTATCCTCGTTTAATCCTTATCCTTATCCTTGTTGTACATGGTTATCTTTATCCTACTAAGATTATGATTATCCTTTTGTTTATGACGGTTTACAACATGTATATATATGGATCTTGATATGAATAATACACAACACAACCTTTTATTCACGACACGTTATCAGCACGATAGAACCTACCCTAAGCTAAAACAAAAATCCGACTTCCAAAACAAAACCCTAGCCGACAATAAACCCTAAACCTGGAGGAACCCTAATTCCGATTATTCTTCCGGCGAGAAACCACCCTCTTGTTTCCGGATCAGCTCAATCCGACGATCATCCAGCTTGTCCAGCTCTCGTCTCAGCTCCAATCCAGATCGCGGTTCTTCTCCTTGGTGGTCCGGTTTCAACCTACTTGAATTAAGGTAAAATCGAAGCTCTAAAAGAGAACCCACATCGAATTGGTTGCTTGATAAGGATTTGAACCATAAAATCATGAATTGATAAAACCCTAATCTAGGATAATAGAAACCCTAATTGATAAGGAACTAGGTTTTGGTTAGATTGATTGTATGTTAGGTTGATAGATCAATGGTCGCTAAGTTGCTAGAAGCATGAGTTCTTCTCTCCTAAATCGAGATTGATTTGATCAATTAAAATCAAAACCCTAATCGGTTTTGAATCTCAAAACCTAAAATTAAAATCGATTTTGTTTTGATTATTTGATTGTTGATTGATCATGTTAATAACCTGAGAGCTAGGGTTACTAGATCTATTGTTCTGGAATCTTGAAACCCTAATTCTTGATTGAAACCCTATAACCCTAATCTGAAAATTGCTTGAATCCGTTTAGTATTTATGATTTTGGTAAATCTCTAATATGATTGACGTTGTTGATTGAGAGTTAGGTTGATAATTTGATTGATCTCATAATCTGTTTTCTAAAAACCCTAATATCGAATATGAAACCTTAAAGGCCTTGAAACCTTAAAATCGCACACTGCTAAATTTAATTGCTAGTTTTCTAAACTAATTTGAGGTTTAGGATCAGTGGCTAGATTAATTGTTTTTAAACGCCAATCTGAAAGCCTAAACCCTAAGTTGACCACACTTGTTTCTGAAACCCTAAATCCGCATAAACCCTAATTCTGATTCATTGCCTTTGATTGAAAGTTAAGTTGCTAGATTTCTTGATTTTCATATTCTGAATTAAGAAACCCTACTTGCGGATTGTATTTATTAAACTATAAACCCTTAGTGAATTCGTATGCTAGTAATTGCACTGTGGTCGTATGGCCTTTTGTGCATAATAATCTTGCCCCATACAGATCATCTAAATCCTAAGCTTGTTTGCATCATATGATAGAAAGCCGTGGGTTAGTACATATTTATGTGGCTGTGTGGCCTTATATTCATCATCTTTGAGATTACTTGTTTTGATTGATGCATTGGTTGTATGAATTCTAAATCTTGAATTGATTGATAATATGATTTCAGATGTCAAAATTTGAGCCCTTGGATTATGCTGCCCTAAATCTCTCTGGAGATAATTATCTAGAATGGACAATGAACACTTCAGTTGTCCTGAAGTTAAGAGGACTCAGTAGGAGTATCATTCAGGATAATTATGCAACTGAAAGTGAAAATTATAGGGCTAAGACAATTATGCACCAAAATCTCACTGAGGATATCAGTACCTAAATATTGAGAATCCTCGTGACCTTGGACAGAATTAAAATCCAAATACACAATGGTGTTATTACCAAAGGTCAGGCATGAATGGATGAGTCTCAGATTCCAGGACTTTGAGTCTGTGGATGAATATCACTTGACTTTGACCAAGATACACGTTTGCCGTGTATTTACTATCTAGACTTAGCTCATATCCGACCTAAAGGCACTGGGGCGGGATTAGACGTTTTCTATCAAACTTCACATAATGTTTTAGGTCGTGAGCATGTCCTTGTCAAAAGCTGCGAGTGCGTTGCAGGCTGTGAGTGAGCATGATACTGTCCCTGAGCCATGTCATTGCAGCAACATCAGGCAGCAATATCTTAGCCATTCATGGGAAAGTTGTGGGCATGTGTGGACAAGGTCCATGACCTAACATGTATGTTTCAGTGCGCGGTGTGGTCCACGGAAAGGAAGGTCATGAGACGCCATCAAGATATAAGTGTGGAGGTCCATGAATCAATATGGGTCGATCAGATTGCAGCATGGTCGATGCTAATTAAAGGACCAACTATCATGCCATTGGAGAGGAGAAGAAGATCACCCCAGTCCGTGATCAATTCAATAAGAAGCTGCAAGTGGTCCACATACAAGTCTGGAAATAATCTCCAATCAGCCAAAGTTCTTGTGTGTATGTTATGTCGACGTCCGATCAAAGCATGTAAAGAAGCACGTCCGGTCCAAGTATTATTCACTCACGAGTTTCCAGAAGTCATGAGAGGTCCAAGCATTACAAGATCGTTCAAGTGAGAATTCAGCTGCTATCTTTACCAAGTCACTCCCAACCTTGACCTTCAGGAAGCTCATACATCATATTGGAATGCGTCGATTGAAAGACCTTCAGTGATGCATTCATCAGGGACAGCTCTCTATACTTCGACTTCAGAGGAAATAGAGTGGAGCTTTTTAATGGCCAAGCTATTAGGAGAGATGGGTCGTCCCAAAGACGCACGCCAAGTGTTCGAAGAAATTCTCCAACGAAACCCGCTTTCCTTTGAGGCTTTGTTCGAGAACGCGTTGCTCATGGACAGGTATGGGGAAGGAGACGTGGGGCTGCAGAGGCTGGAAGATGCGTTGGCTGTTGCTGAAGATGAGAATATGGTGAAGGAGATTAGGGATGTGAGGCTGATCATTGCGCAGATACAATTCTTGCAGAAGAATGTGGATGAAGCATTGAAGAGCTATGAGCAGTTGACGAGAGAGGATCCTAAGGAGTTTAGGCTGTATTTCTGTAGAGGTATGATTTATAGTTTGCTTGATAAGAATGTTGAAGCTAAGGAGCAGTTTGCGAAGTACAGAGAGCTGTCTCCAAAGAAGATTGAAGTTGAAGGGTATGCGTCAACTGAAAACCTTTAGTATATTGGCATAGTACTGATCTGGACAGCTGTAATCAGCCAACATTCTGGGTCGAGCAGCCTCGTCTGCAGCTTCTACAACTTCTGCAGATTCAGTATCAGGCTCATGGATTGCAGCCCCCTGAGCATTTATCCTTTGATCTGATTCATTATGCAGATGACCTTCTAGGTCATGCAGGTTTCCATCCTCATCATGTCTTCGAATTAGTGTTGTAACCATGTCTTGCGGCTGAGTATCGATTGATGTCCAAACTTAAGTGTCGATCGATGTCGTGTGGAGAATGTCAGTCGACGGTGGTAAGCGAATGTCGGTCGACGAACTAGTGTTGCTTTCCCTTGATGTGATTTTTCCTTGCAAATAGAACATTCCCAACTTTCAGGATCCTCTGAGAATAACAGTGATTTTTCCTTGTTACTTCTGGTACTGTTGGGCATGCACATGAACGACAAGAAAAACATTTGTGTCAGAAAGTGGTTTAAAGAAGTAACCAACACATACAAATAAAAACTTACACAAAAGTTATATTTTTAACACAAAGCAATACATCACATCTTGTGTTTAACGATAAATTAACACTGTTATGATTTTGATTGAATCAACCATAATAAATTCAAACATTTATACTTTGTGTGTTATGACATTTGGATAAGCCGTATTCATTAAAGAACTAGATCATCACTATTAAAGTTTTCTTATTTTCCTTACATTTACTTGATGAAAATCCTTCGAGTTTTACTTAAATTTTCAATGTTTTTTTCTGATATCTGGTCGGGTGTTTCATAATTTATCTAAACCTGATTAAATGTTTTGCGATTTTATATTTATAAACTAAAAATCTACAAACTAAAATCTTAAAAAGTGTTCTTTGAATTACTATCACAGCAAATTCAAATGGAAAAATGATAAGTATAGTTTATTTTATGAGCGTTTTGATTTATAAAATTTTAATGATTAGAAAAGCTCATGTAATTATGTATAGGTGCAAGTAGGCCTCGCGTTCAGATACTCGTTCAGATTCAGATAGGGTATTTAGAGGTTTTGGATTTTCGAGTTTACTCTTTTAGGTCTCATTCTAATATTTTATTAGTACCATCAGGTTCAGATAATAACAATTCGGGTTTGGTTCAAATTTCTATGGCATCCAAAAACTCATAAACTAATCATATATCGTTTTTATTCATGTTATATCGGTTCGATTCAGATATATCTATATAATATTATTTGAGAAGTCAGTTTTCTACTCTTAAGGAATTCAAAATATTACATTTAATTACCATTATTTAATTTAGTTTCCTTTTTATTTGATAATTTATTTAAATTATATTTTAATTTAATTTCCTTTTTCTTATTTCTCAATAACACATATAATAATAAGGAAAAAAGTTATTTTTTTTAAAGCAAAAATTTAATAACATTAAATAATTTGATTACATAAAAAAGGAAAGTTAACAAAAATAATCATGCTATTAATAAAAATAAGAAACTAAATATTCTATATTAATTTTTTATTATTGTTTCTACATATAAATTATAGATACCTCTAAGCAAATTAAAATAAAAATAAAATATAAACAATTTTAAAAATTAATCTCTTTTGTAAAATATATATGCATGAGATTTAAAATATAATGTTTATATTTTTAATGTAATCTTTAATAAATCCACAATTTAGTTTATTTTATCTATTGGATTCTCAAAAAAAAAATATTATGTCATACAAAATCTCACTAAAATGTATTTTAGCAAACAGTCACCTAAAGTAAAATAAAAAAAAATAAAAATGTTAATATATTTTGAGAAACAAAATATTAGGGTTGAAAATATATGAAATATAATAGGGAAAATTTTACTTTTACACATTCTCTAGTATCACTATTCAATTTTATCTTCCAAACAAGCACATTTTCATAAATACCTAACTTATTAATATGCAAATGACTAAAGTGACCCTAACTTATTAGGTTTCTTCCAAATCACCATCTTTCTCTGGAGAAAGCTTCCGCCGGCAGTACAAAACATCTACTCTCTCACGACAAGAGCATTCACACTCTCGATTACAGAAAATGAAGACTCAAAACTATCCGTGCTTTATCATCACCACGATTCTCTTTTGACTCGTGACTCTGAGCGTATCTTCTTCACCAACTCCAAGCTTCATCTTCATCTTCGAGTATGGAGATTCATCTTCATCTTCGAGTTTCAAATCTGTTCCTTCTTCATCTTCATCTTTAAGTTTCGATTCTTTTACTTTTGTTGTGTCACGTTTAAAAATTTAGATCAAGATTCATAATCCAAAAAAACTCTGCTTTTCACAACTCGTATCTTCATCTTCATCTTTAAGTTTCGATTCTTTTACTTTTGTTGTGTCACGTTTAAAAATTTAGATCAAGATTCATAATCCAAAAAAACTCTGCTTTTCACAACTCGTATCTTCATCTTTATGTTTATAGTGGTAGTGATTTACGAGTTTAGGAGTTTACAGTAATAGTGATTTAGGAAATTCAATCTAAGAGGAAGAGTATTCAGTTATCTATGGAAGATTGTTCTAAGCATATATTGTGCAGGGATGCTGCTGCTCTAGCTCATTTCTGGGCTTGTCTAGAAGAAGAAGTGCACAAGAATGAAAACTTAACAGAGGTAGATGTCGCTAACAAGCTCCTGGAATTCCGTTCAGTGCAAGATGGATTTATGGAGACAAGCTTCGATACGGTAAGTGGTATGGTTACTGTCATCCTTACTGCTGGAGCTTGCCTCTCAATACAGAATATATATTCAGTTACTGATGTGCACTCCTTTCCTCAAATTATTCCTGCAGGTTTCGGTGCAAACGGAGCTATTATTCATTATAAACCAGAGCCAGAGAGCTGCAGTCGTGTAGACCCTCAAAAACTTTTCTTACTCGATAGTGGAGCTCAATTTGTCGATGGAACAACAGATATAACCAGAACAGCGAATTTTAGTGAACCTTCTACCCGAGAAAAAGAATGTTTCACCCGAGTTTTGTAGGTGTGGCACTTGGCTCTTCTTTTAACCATCTTTCTTGATTGTAAATATTGAACAAAGAGAGCTCTGTGGGATGACTTTGTCTGATTGTTTTTTTTTTGTTGCAGGGTCATATAGCTCTTGATCAAGCCGTGTTCCCAGAAGGTAATCCTAGCTTTGTACAGGATGGGTTTGCACGCTCTTCTCTATGGAAAATCGGACTTGATTACTGCCATGGTGACTCTGTTCTCTCATTTGAACTTTCTTCACAGAACAATTTTTTTTGTTGAAGGAACCCATGTTGATCTAATATTTTGCCTGCTTAACAGGGACAGGACACGGTGTAGGTGCTGCATTCAATGTGCATGAAGGTCCTCAAAGTATTAGCTTTCAGTATGGAAACATGACCCCTATTCAGAATGGCATGATAGTATTAGCTTTCAGCTTTTGGAATCAGAATTGAGGTGCGGCTTGGTGTCACCAGTCCATGATTCTCGTTATAAGATTGTATCAGATTAGTTAGGTAACAATTATATGGGTTGCTTTTGCAGAATCTCCTTCATGTGAAAGATGCTGAAACACCGAACCGCTTTGGTGGTGCTACGTACCTTGGATTTGAGAAGCTTACATTCTTCCCCATTCAGGTAAATAGTGACTTATAAATCATTCTAGCTTCTCGCTTTTCTTTTCATCTTTATCTCACGCAATTCTCGGTTACCAAATTATGAAGACAAAGATGGTTGATGTTTCTTTACTATCTCATGCTGAGATCGACTGGCTCAATTGTAACCACGCTGAAGTCTGGGAAAAGGTTAGTCCACACAAGACCTACATATGCCTAGAAAGCCAGATCATATCAAAACATGGCTTTACTTTTACTTACAGCATAAGTTGTTTTAACCGATGGATATGTCCTTGGCAGGTTTGACCTTTGTTATAAGGTCCTACTCAGCAATGGCTCTGGAACAACACTCATCCCTTAGCCAAACCATGATCGAACCAAACCAAGTGTTATTCCCACTTGCAAACTCAGTAGACTTGAATCCTGAGATTATAACCAAAACATGATCCTTTCATTTGATTGCTTGTGTGTTGTGTCAAATTATAAAATGTAACATTTTCCTGTAATTTTACTACAAAAAAAAAAAGAATAAGTCATGCTTTTATAGGTGTTCTCGAATTAAAACAAGTATCTCTTCCAGATGTTAAACTTAACCCCAAAAACCTTTATAAATCAGTTTATAAAGAGAAAAATGTATTAGATCCCTGTAATTTTAAATAGGAAGAAAGATCGTGTATTAGATTTATAAGACATGATTTTTTAAATCCTTATAAATGATTTATGGGAACCTTTATAAATCAGTTTATAAACTCTTATAAATCAAACTTATAGACTATCTACTATAAATAAAAGGGGCAAATTAAAGTATATGGGAGTGTCCACGTCACTTAAAATAATCAGCCAATGAGGACTTTTCGTTTGTCCATGTTACCAGCGCACAATTACAATTGGGCTGAAATATGTTGGGCTTCCTAATCGATATGCCCCACCCCAAGTCAAACCCAACTTTCGGTCCAACTTCCGTATATCACCAAACGCATCATCTTCTTCAAGTTTCATCTTCTTCCAATCTCTGTTACCAGTCCTCTACAATTAATCAAACCGTAGCTTGCTGCAAACCAAAACCCTAAAACCTGCTCTAAGTAAGCTCAACCCATGAGACCCCACTCCGCAAGAACCTGAAACCGGAACTCCTCCACTCCTTGCCAACTTCTCCTGGCCGAAAACAGGTCAATGAACGAGTCGAACTCGACAGGCTCCGGTGAGAAAACTGTCGGCGGAGACGGTGAACAGGCTCGTGGTGAAAACACGGATCCCGATCCGGTAAACACGGCGGAGGAAGGGTCGGAAGGGAGTCTGTCGGGAGAGTCATGGACGTCAGGGAGGAAGTGAAGAAGGAAACGACGGAAAGATAATGACGGGTATATATACTTGCACATACAAGAGAGTTTTGCATAGTTGATAATTTATCTTAAACTTGCGATCTACTCTGATGCTGGGTATATATACATAACAAAGGGCTTAAACTTGTGATCTACTCTGATGCTGGGTATATATACATACACATACAAGAGAGTTTTGCATAGTTGATAATTTATCTTATTTCTCCTGGATATCTAGGACTCTTACCTGCGACCAAACCATACTGGGAACACTTGGGCATGAGGAACAAGATGCTAAAACATTTGCATCACGGGTATGTATGTAGTTATGTAGTTATGTGTGCGAGTTTTTTATTTGAGCTCAAATCCTAAACCTTGAAAGTCTTTTTTTGTGATGGTGCCACAGTGGATTTGATTACTTGAAGTATGATAACTGCTTTAACACATGGACAAGTCCAAAAGAAAGATACCCAAAGATGAGCAACACTCTGATAATTAAGACAATCCGTCTCCAAGAGCTTACTTCAAATGTGCTTGTGCTCCAAGCTGTTGTATCAAAAAGAAGGTCCTAATAATCAAGATTAAGATAATAATCAAATAGGTTTGCTTGTTAGACATATATATTAACCTGATTCTGATTGTCTTCAGGTTCAAAGAAGTGTGGAGGATCAGTCTGTGTTGGTAGCGACTTATGAGGGTGAACATAACCATCCAATGCCGTCTCTGATCGATCCAAACAATGGCTTAAACCGCTACATCTCTCTTGGTGGTCACGCTGCACCTGCAGCCAACGGAAGTAAAAATTTGGCTGAGCCTGTGACTAACGTTGATTTGACTGAATCCAATAAAGTCACTAGCCCATCAAGAATGGATTTTCCAGAAGTTCAGAAACTTTTGGTGGAGCAAATGGCTTCTTCGTTGACAAAAGATCCTAACTTCACAGCCGCATTAGCAGCAACTGTTACAGGGAGATTGTATCAACATAATCAGAACGAAAAATAGTTATGTGTATGTGTGCGAGTTTTTTTATTTGAGCTCAAATCCTAAACCTTGAAGGTCTTTTTTGTGATGGTGCCACATGGGATTTGATTACTTGAAGTATGATAACTGCTTTAACACATGGACAAGTCCAAAAGAAAGATACCCAAAGATGAGCAAAGCTCTGATGAACTCAGGAAGATCTATATTCTTCTCTTTGTGCGAATGGTAAAAAGCAAAAGATAAGTCATAGAATTTTCTTTCAGAAAACTTTTGTCTGACGATGAAACTGAGTTGCAAATGCAGGGGACAAGAGGATCAAGCAACTTGGGCAGGAGATATTGGTAACAGTTGGAGAACAACAGGAGATACAAGATAATTGGAAGAGGTTTCTCTTCTTTTATGGCCTTTTCATTTGCAATCTTAATGGAACAATAACTTAAAGATGAATATTTTCATATAGCAAAAACTGAAATAGGTAAAGATGAGGAATTGGATTATAACCATTTAAGACTTGATTAGCTTTTATTCTTTCTAATTTACATATATTTTAGATATTAAAAGCAACAAAGTTAAATTTTATATAGTTTCAAAGTCAATAATTAGTTTAGTTTTCAATGCTGTAAAAATATACATGTATCTATACACAAATAAAATAATATATAAATTTATATTTTGTTATAAGTTCAAAATTATTTTTTCACTTTTATCAAATTAAGTGAAACATATATTTGTCTTCTTTTTGGTGACAAATATTTTTTGATATTAACTTTTAATAATATTATAAATTATTAAATTAATTCATTAACTTTATTATTGATTTTAACTTTAATAATATTATAAATTATTAAATTAATTCATTAACTTTATTATTGATATTAATTTTATATGTTTACTAATTATTTTAATAGTAGAAATTTTCTACTATTAAAACAGAAAACATGTTCTACTTAAAAGTTATAATATAAAAAACATTTATGTTTTAGTAAAACTGATATCTAATTCATAAAATATTACAAAAAGGGAATTCTAAAATGATTTTTACCGCTTGAATTATTTGTGAGGCTGGAGGGGTTGTGATCCCAAGTCCAAACTCTGTTTTTTTTTTCCTGGTGGAGAAAAAACATTCAGAGATTTTGTTTGGTAAACAAAGTTCTTAAACAAAGTAATTTCAATCAAGTTTTTTTTTTTTCCTGGATACTAAATATTTTAGTATCCAGTCTCCTTAAACTTAGAAATTCAGAGACAGAGAGTATATGCTCTTACTTCTTGCACATTGACTTCCGGCCGGTAACATCATATTCTTCTTCTTTTTTCAAATGTAAGCAGTACTAAATTCACATAGAAAGCACCTACTTTGTTAGATGCATTAGCTATGATTAAGCATCAACAATCACCAAAACTATTATATGAGAAAAATGAATTTTGTGATCATACGACGCAAACACAAGCATATGAGGACAAGTTATCTACACTTCACTTTACTATATTAATGAGATTTGAGATGAATTAACAAATCAACAAGACATGAGTTTTAAAATCCATCCTCACAAACAAAACTTTCCTGCCACAACAATGGCTACTTGCCTGAGTTTTATTTTTAAAAAGTAATATGCAACTATTCTTATTCTCATTTAAAATTGTTTTGTTTTTTCTAAAACATAGATTGGTTGTAAGTTACACTGCACACAAATGAACATATATGTTATGCGGATTTCAGTGATTATTTTCAACTCAATGTAATCTTTTTTTATATATCAATAGGCAAAGCCATATGTGGCCAGCTTCGGTTTTAATGAGGCATGTAATCAGTAAATCTCAAGAAACTAAGGTCATAAGAAACCATGGATGAAAACTTTTTCTCCGAAGGGTTTTTGGAATCAAAAAGACTTTTAAAATGAAAAAAATATGCATACCTATTATTTGTATAATTTACATAAAAGTATGGAAAGAGGAAGCTAGATTACAAAAACAAATACAATTAAACAATATGTATTGATATATGGCTATGATCCAAAATTAAATCTCTCCGGAAAAATAAACAACATACATTACATTATACATATGCAAATTAAAACCAGTTACTAACAGAAAAGGTAATATGAACCTAACACTGTTTTAACATAAAAACTCAAATACTGAAACAAGACAATCCAACATACATACACTCAGAAATTGTGTTTAAAGAATAAATAATAACAAATCTTTTGTGAAAATATTCAGAGAAAACTATTTAAAATAGAAATACTTAAAAGTTTATTAAATTAAATACAAACTAAAAATAAAATAATATATAATAATATAAAATATAAAATATAAACTGATTTTTTAAAATAAATAAATTAGTTTTAAACTTTAGATAGCAAACTAATTTTAAATGTAAACTGAAACTAATATTATATTTTTTAAAATATTATTCACAGTTTAGATACATTATTCCTAAAATTTAAAATATCAATATAAATTTTAAGATTTTTGTGAGTTTGAAGGTTTTTAAATTTTCATTTGAACTTATAAATAATTTGGACATAAAATGAGTACAGTTGTAAAACTAAGTGTATTAAAATGAATAAATAATTAATTTAGGTATGAAATTAGATAATACAAAAGTTTAGGTATTACAAAGCTTAATAATATTTCATTGATGTATTTTCATGGATTTTTTCCAATGACAAATTAATAAATATATAAATATTTTATTAAATTAAATATAAACTTACGCAATTCAATTGACATAATAATACAAAGACGTTTTCAAAAAATAAAATATTAAAATACACTATCCGCGCGTAGCGCGTAAAAAGGATCTAGTTATAAATAATACATTTCATAAATTAACAAACAAACCTTAATAAATTAGTTTAGAAACCTTTATAAATCAGTTTAAAATTCTTATAATCACATTATAAACCTTTGTAAATCATTTTATGTCTTTATAAACACTTATAAGTCATTTATAATCTCATATAAATCAAATTCAATTTATAAACATTACAAATAACAGAATCAAAATAATTAGAGAATTTCCAACCATCACTAGATTGTGAGTAAAGTGTTAAATACATGGAAATTTAAGTTCAAAAGAAAGGAGTTGATAGGAACCAAGCCACAACTTAACTATAACAATCTCATGGAATCAGCGTTATCAAGGATCACATGGCAGCATTGGAGAATGGAAAATGTCTTGATGGGAAAGAGACTCTGGAGTCTATCTCTTTCTATCAGACTGTGGGAACCTGGTGGTGTTTTGATTACGATAGCGGAGGGGAATGGATGGGAGACATGTCATATATATGGTTGGCTGATGAGAGTGACAGGTGTTGGTGGTGAGAACAAGAATGCACGTTTGCTATATGTTGTGGGTGTGATGAACCTTGCTGGCCACGAAGTGCTAGAGATGCAGGAATGGTTTTATAAAACATGGAACTATATGTACAAGAAGAGAGAGCACAAGGAATGTTCCAAGAGTTGCCTCGTTTTATTTCAGAATTTGGAGTGGCAGTATATGATTTTGGAACAGGAAATCAGTTGTGCTATTTCAGTGAAACTCTCCCAGTCATGTCAGCTAAAGAATGTACATTTTTACATCAAGAAACTATTGAGGAGTCTAAGGAGATAGGGCAGTCACTTCAAGAAGATATTTCTAGTGGAGGCACAAGAGAAGGAAAGGCTACTGGTCTCTATTTTTCTCAGGAAAAAGAATATATTCAGAGCAAAAGAGGGGTTTATGTGTTGGAAGTTGGGGTCAGCTGGCGCAAGATGACATAGAGAAAGAAGAGCTCCATGATAAGCAACCTAACATGACTGGATCAGATGGAGAGCATGGGCTTGGAGGTTCTAACTACTGGATCTCCAAGGTCAAGATCGTGGAGATACATACTCAGCATTTGCTCCTTAGGGATAACATGTATTACCTTGCTGCAGAGGAAGTTTACCGAGATAATGCTGAGGCTTTCGTCATTACTGAACTCAAGCTATACCTAAGGATGAATTACACTCTGTTTTTGGCAATGATGTTGAGATTGCTGAGGAAGATGATTACCCTTCCTATTTCATTATTCCAGATGTGGAAATCATACCAGGGGAGATAACAACGACCTCTGAAACAAAAAAGAAATATACATCACTTATTTGAAAAAGTGCAGTTGGGAGGAAAAAAAATGCAGACAAGACAACATAAACTCCTCAAATCCTGGAGATTCAAATTCAAGAACATTGCAGCACCACGATACACCAAAGAGAGGAATGATATGGTTCTTGTTGCTTTAACAGTTTCAGTGCTTCCATTATTGTTTTTCTGCATGCTAGTCTTTCAGCATACATGACTAATAAAGTACCACAAAATCATATCATAGAAACAACTGAAAGATGAAGTCTCTTTGAATCCTCAAAGGCTGTCCATTTCATCAGCTTTGTACAAAGACTGAACGATGAAATCTCTTTATATAAACGTTTATATAATCAGTAAAACAGAAATATAAAACATCTAATAAAAGTTTATAAAACCATTCACAGAGACATAAAACTATTTATAAGAGATCATCTATAATAGTTATAAAACATTTATAAATCTTTATAAAGATTTATGAGAATATGAGCTTAGATTTCTAATAAGATTTTATAGGTTTTATAAAATTTATAAATGTGTATAAACCGTTTATAATGATTTATAAAGTTTTACAAACCATTTATAAATGTTTTATAAATCATTTATTAGAGTTAGTTAATCTTTTTTAAATGGTTATAAGCAATTTTATAACTCTATAAACCATTTTTAGAACTTAATAAACTATATCTTATAAATTATTTATAAGGGCTAACTAGATCATTTATAAAGCTTCATAAAATCATTTGTAAGGATTTAAAAAATCATATAGATCAATATTATTCATAGCTTTATCTATAAGAGCTTATAAATATATTTTAAAAGCTTATATAAGAGTTTTATAAGGGTTTATAAAAATATTTATATGGATTTACAAAACTGTTTAAATAATCAAATGCATCAAGAATATATGTGTAATTTATAAATCATTTATAAATGTTTATAAATGATTTACAAAGATTTACAAATCTTTTATAAAAGTTTATAAATCATTTATAAGATCTATTAAATTAATTATAAAGGTTTATATACCATTTTAGAATTTAATAAACCATTTATAAAAAAATTATAAATATTAAAAAAATTAAAAAAAAACGAAATTATAAATAAAAAATAAATAAACCAAATTATAAATAAAAAATAAATAACTAAATATTTATAAATAACTAAATAATATACAATTAATAAGTTTTAAAATTCATAATATACAATTAAAAACTAAAAAAACTAAAAGGGATGTTGCTCGTGAAATTGCTGCACGAAGTCGTCATCTCCAATGTTGGATGCCGGCTGTGACTGTGATGGTGGAGGCTGTTGGGGTGGAAGGGCTCCGCTTTCCCGTCTCTGACGCAACATTTCCGCCACTTGCCGGTTTCCAACCGCCATAATGTCGACGATCTCGGTTAGCGTACTCAGATGAGACTGCGTCGCCTGCAACTCCGTCCGCAGCTGAGCATTGGCATCATCCTGTTGGTGAACATAAGCCGATGTCACTGCGGGGACATCGTTAACCGAGCCAATCCCGACAGTACGGCCATTTTTCCTAGGGACGACTTGTAAATAAAAATATTAATAACGTAAGGAAAAATTTAAATAAATAATAAAAATTAATATTAAAACAAATTATTTACCTCCTCGTAAATCTTATCCACTTCAAGAGTGGATAATACGACTGGAGCCCCAGTCTGCTGAGTCAGCTGGGTCTAGCGTTCGTCAACTCGGGCTACAACCTTGTTGTAGATCCGCTCGGAAGCAGGATCCACAAACTGCCCACCCTTTTTCCGGTGGGTCCGCTCGTAAAGGTCTTTCAGAGATGGAGAAACTCATGTATGTAAATATCAGAGAGCAGAGGCTATTCCCTTAACAACTACAAGTCTTTCTGGCCAAGAAAGAACAGGTTTCGTCTCATCAAACAAAATCTCGTCAAGACTACCGTTTGGCATGTACTCTGAGACCAAAAGAAGCTCACGCTTTCTCCTGCAGTAACCGAAAAGCGGAACAAGATTCATGTTTTTCAGACATCTCATGGACACGACCTCAGCCACAAACTGCTTAACACTTTCATCACCATTGTGGGAATCTCTCTCCACTGCTATATTTCTCCCTTGAGGAAGGTTTCCTCTCTAGACTTCACCAAAACCTCCTTTTCCTAGAAACTCATCTTTACTAAACCCTTTTGTTGCTTTGTATAAAGACTTGTAAGAGAACCGATGCGCATCAAACTCTTTTTCCCATGTTTCAGAAACTTCTGAAAACTTCTTCCTCCGGTGGAAATAAATACCTGCAAGAACAGCCAACACCATAACCACCACACAAACAACCAGAGCAATAATCCACATGTAGGTTGCTTCTTATGCCGAGCTGTAGGATGAACTGTAGAAAGAGGTTTAGGACGAGGAACTTGAGGAAGTTTTGAGATGTCAAGTCACTGCAGCGATGATTCTCCTTTCCTTGTGCTGAAACTCCACCAAAGAATATAGTGATCACTCACATCGTTCCCTGTTGCAGCAGAGAGTCCAACAAACAGTTTTGATCTATTCGGAAAAATATCTGAAAGGTTGATTGGTTGTGACAAAAGAGGTAGACTTGGCTTCTTGACTTCAACGGTTGCCAACGAGACATTGAGCATAGAGCCATCATAATCCACACATTGCCTCAATAACTTCTTTCTTAGAAATCATGTCCAAAGCTTGAGACCATTGGTTACATATCACAAAGATCGGTGGAACTCCAAGGCTATCAGGTGAAGAAGGAGCGACACCATCATGTGTGTTCCTCAGGTTCATAGAGAAGACACTTCATAAGCCATTTATTCATCTCTCTTACATAACAATTTTGCGAGTTAACCCAGCAAGAGAATCCTAATATCCAGTTAAGAAGCTCATGACCAAGCAAACTAGTTGCCTCTAAATGTTCATCTCCTAGTTTCTTGCTAGCTTTTATAGACCCTAACCCTCTAGCTTCCTTTATAACCTGTCACTGACTTTGATGACACTCTAGCATCTCTTTCCACATTCTTGTAAGCCTGAGAAGCAAACCAAATAAACAATCAGCATCTCAAAAGGCAAACATAATCATGTAGAGGCAATGTTATTACCCTTGGATCAATGCAACAAGTTGCGGCCATAGGTCTTCATCTCTGCAAAGAATCTGATCAATGACGCCGCCTCTAGGATTTTACTCCGGTAACAGAACTCTTGCCCTGATAACAATCTCTGTTTTCTCGATCTGTATCCTTCCTTGACTCGTCTTCTGAATTGAAGACTTTGGGGGTTTTTGAGTTCTGTCATCGTCTTTTTGAATCGATAACGTGACTTGTGCTTCTGCTTTCGGGCTGTGTCTCATCTACGGCAACGTCAAGCTCAAGGCTTGTTCGGCTTCGTCGGATTTGGTCACCGTATAACTATTGGTCGTTCATCTAATATGGATCTGGAGAATATGTGGGAGAGAATAGGTTAAGGGTACAATAGTCTTTTTTCTATCAAAAATTTAAGGGTAAAGTTGGTTAAGGTATAAGTAAAATAGTGTAGTTTGAAAGTGGTAGATTAGACAAATTCCCAATATAATATACTCAAGTATAACTAAACCAGTTAGATATTACATATACAAAATCACATGACTAATTAAAAGTATATAATTTTATTAATATAAATTATAAAATTATTTAAATTGAAAAGTAAAACATCAATCAGTTATTATTATATATTTATCTTAAGAATATTTATATCTCGGGAGAATATTTGAACTAGAAATTAATCTAATACACATTAAAAATTAGAAATTGATTGATTAGAAATTAATCTAATACACATTAAGTTGATATAAATAACAATAAAGTGTTAAATCAAGCATGAAACAAATATCGTGCAGATTCTCTCGCTAAAGAACCCAGATGTAATGGTACTCTTTTCTACTATATAGATCTAACTTAGCCAGAAAGAACATCCCTTTGGAACAATTCAAACTCGCGTACCACTTGATCTTATAAGATGAGCGTCGACAAAAAAAATCATTTATAAATAATATGCATCACTTTTTAAAATTAAATAGACTTGTTATTTAAACTAGCAAATTATAAAATATTTTATAAGCAATACGACAGTTAAAGTATTAACTTAAATTTTAATACCTATTTTTGTATTTCATATTAAAATAAATAATACATTTAATATTTGAAATATTTATATATGTTTCAAATATTTTATATTGATTATTAGTTTCAGATCTTTCGAGTTATCTGTTCGAATAACTCTATGGGTTCAGATATATTTTATACCACCTACCAATATCTATTTGGAAACTAGTGGTGGTAACCAAGTAGCGCTTGTGGGAATAAATCTAATAAGGTGAACCCGGGTTCAATCCTCACTAGCCACACGGATATGAGTTATTGCTTTCGACCCATTTGAATGTCCAGGAAATGGTCTATTTTTCGAAACATTTGAATGTCTAGGAGAAAGTGTATTCGTGGGTTGTACCTCCACTCGTGAATTAAATCTGTGTCTTTAATAGAAGTGGGTTTTAGTTTTTTAGTAAAAAAAAAGATCTATTTGGATAATTTTACAAATTTGAAAAACATATCATAGGTGCAAGGCCAGTAGATCACGCCTTAAAGCCTTTTAAGATCCATGTAGTGTGTTCCCCATCATGGAGTTTGTAACGTCGAGCTTACACTTCTACAATCAGCGAATGATATTCCACATTAATGCTTTTATTATTATCCCTTAATTATCATTTCCGAATAATAATTGCATCACAAGCATTGATTTCTCATTATTCTTTTTCGGATTTTATTATTTATCCACGGAGTCAACAAACATTTACCATATATCGCAGCTTCTTCTTTCCCATTCCAAGCGAAAGGAGGAAGAAGATGAAGCTACAATGGGAATCAATCTCCACACTTCACCAAAACGTCTTCCTCTTCAAGGTCCTTGCTGCAATTTTCATAACCGGTCTCGCTTTTCGCTTTTACGCCGTCCGCTTCGGCCAAGTTTCCCCGGTTCAAGTGTCGGTGAACGGAATCTCCGATCCTCAGATCTCTCCGCCGTCGGTTATCATATCGGAGAACGAGGATCTACTCCCCATCGGTAAGATCATCGTTAGCATAAACCACATTACGATCCCTCTGTGAATTAGCTGTCAAATTTTGTTAACCTCGATCTAGGGATTTACAGAGATTCTTTCTAGGTCTGTAACTTTGGAAGACACTTAATATCGATTCACTTCAATAGGAGGTTTAGTGTTTAATCATTTGACTCAAGCTTTCTTCAGTTGTTGTTGATTCGTTTATTCTCAGAATCTGATTTCCTCAGGAGCTATCTTGATAAGAAGTTAGTGTAGTGATGATAAGATTCTATGTTTTGTTTTATTAGATATTGAGGTGGAGAAGTGTGATCTCTTCACTGGTAAATGGATCAGAGACCCTTTGGGACCAATCTACACAAATGGCTCATGTGGTGTCGATGTAGATAGCCACCAGAATTGCATCACCAATGGTCGGCCTGACTCTGGTTTCCTCTACTGGAAGTGGAAGCCTAACGATTGCTCCTTGCCCCGCTTCCACCCTCTTAGGTTTCTGCAGCTTATGAGGAACAAGTCCTGGGCTTTCATTGGTGACTCCATTTCGCGTAACCATGTCGAGTCTCTGCTTTGCATGCTCTCCACTGTAAGGAACTGCAACTTTTAATCCTTTTGTCTTTGTAGACTTTTGAAGCGACAAGTGTTTTTGTTTTCGATGTTTTCAGGTTGAGAAACCGGTTGAAGTGTACCACGACGAGGAATACAGATCAAAGCGTTGGCTTTTCCCTTCTCACAATCTGACAATCTCCAACATTTGGTCACCGTTTCTTGTTCAAGCCGCCATTTTTGAGGACTCAAGGGGTGTCTCGTCAGCTGCAGTCCAGCTTCACCTTGACATACTCGACAAAACATGGACTGATCTGTTTCCGAGTATTGACTATGCCATCATCTCTTCCGGGGAATGGTTCTTGAAAACCGCGATCTACCACGAGAATGCTAATCCTGTTGGCTGCCATGGCTGCCCGCAGAGTTCTAACATGACGGACTTGGGGTTCGACTATGCTTATAACACATCCCTGCGCCATGTGATGGACTTCATCACGAGATCAAACACTAAAGGCATGATCTTTTTCCGGACTTCAATACCTGATCATTTCGAAAACGGTGAATGGCATAACGGAGGGACATGTAAGAAAACAGAACCGGTGGAAGAGGATGAGGTGGAGATGAAAGTTGTGAACAAGATCTTGAGAGATGTAGAGATTAGTCAGTACCAGAGGGTGGTTACGGAGATGGGTCAGGAAGCTGGGAATTTTAAGCTTCTTGATTTTGCAGGAATGTTGCTGACTCGACCGGATGGGCATCCCGGTCCGTATAGAGAGTTCAGGCCGTTTGATAAGGACAAGAACGCAAAGGTACAGAACGATTGTCTGCATTGGTGCTTGCCTGGTCCGATTGATTACTTGAACGATGTTATATTGGAGATCATAGTGAATGGGTGAACCGGTAAATAACCGGTTTGATTGTATTTTAGTCAATGGCTGAATCACAAACACCGGTTTGGTCTGGGTCTTGTAAATTGATAAAGTTTAAGAAGTTGGGCAGAGCTCATTAAAGATTTAAAAATCCGGTAATGGTTAGCGATAGCTATTACTATGGATCGATTTTTGTAAAGTGAGATTGTTAGTTTTGTTATGTGCAAAATTAAACCGATGTTCAAACAAAATCTTGTATGTTTAAAATTTAAATCGATGTTCAAACAAAAAAAATGTAAAAGATGTTCTAAACCGATTTTCAGTAAGTTGGTTTGTTTTCATATAAAGATGTTCTAAACCGGTTCATGAAGCTGGTTTAATGGGAATGTCAAAACGGTCAAAACTCATTAAGGTAAGAAATCACCTCGGACGCGACAAGATTATTAAATCCACAAAAGTATTAGTTCAAATTTCGAAAATTTGACCGTTGTTTTTCCTATTATATAATACCCTTGATAGACTATTCTAACTCACTAACCCTAATCCTCAAAACCTACATTTATCTCTTAAACTTTAGCTACAGTCTTATACAGTCTCTTCTTTTTCAATGGCAACAACGCACAAATCCTGCTTCTGCTAAGAAATCGAGAAACAACAGAAAAACCTTGAAGCAGAAGAATAAGATCGTAGAGTTACCATTGTTATCGCCAGCCAAGGGGAAAGAAACAAAGTCATACGAGAAAGATCTGATGGAGATGCAGATGATGTTGGTGAAGATGAAGATCGAGAAGGAGAAAACAGAGGATCTGCTAAAGGAGAAGCACGAGCTTCTGAAGAAAAAGGAAGAGGAACTCGAAACAAGAGACGTGGAACAAGAGAAGCTTAAGGTGGAGCTGAAGAAACTTCAACAGATGAAGGAGTTCAAGCCTAACATGGTAACCATTATCTCTGGTTCTCTACTGATTCAACAGTTTTAGATTCATACATATTAGGTTAATTATGCATAACATGTTTGAGTCTGCCTATTTATGTTAAATGACTTTTCTATTGTCTTTGTCTGTTTCCGACATTGCTTCAGTTTTTCTCTATTTTTTTTTTTTGTTACTTTCCTTTGCTTATGGTGATTGATTTTGGATTTTTGGTATCCTCAGCATTTCGCTTTCTATCAATGTTCGACAAACAGAAGAAGAGAAGAAGGGGAAGAAGAAGGATTGGCCTGAGATGAAGAGACCATCAACGCCATACATCTTGTGGTGCAAGGATAACTGGAACGAAATCAAGAAGGAGAACCCAGATTCAGACTTTAAAGAGAGTTCCAACATTCTTGGTTGTAAATGGAAGACTCTTAGTGCAGAAGAGAAGCAGACTTACGAGGACAAGTACAAGGCTCACAAAGAAGCTTATCTCCGGGTTATTACAAAGGAGAAGCGCGAGAGAGAAGCCATGCAGCTACTTGAAGATGAGCAAAAGCAGAAGACTGCAATGGAACTGCCTGATCAGTATCACCACTTTGTTCAAGAAGCTGAACATGACAATAAGAAAAATACAAAGTAAAAACTTGAACTGTTTTACTCAGAGAAATAATTTGATGGTAAAGAACCCTGACTTTGTTTTTTTCTCGGTTTGTAGGAAGGTGAAGCTTCCCCTGAAGCCTAAACACCCCATCTCTACTTACCTGATCTATGCAAATGAGAGGAGGACTGCTTTACGAGAAGATAACAAGAGTGTTATAGAGGTAAGTAAATAATTCACAATCTTCTTTGCTTAATTGTCATTTGAAACTGTTGAAGCTAAGTTGTGTGGATGGATTGGTGAGTATAGGTTGCCAAGTTAATGGGAGAGGAGTGGAAGAACTTGTCTGAGGAACAAAATATTGGTATAGATAAGGATTATCTATTAAGTTGTACTTATCTAGGATAATGATTAGTTAGAGTTATGCTTATCTAGCAGAGATCTCGTCTATTCTCTTGTATAAATATATATCATGTTGTTAATGAAATATACAAGTTTTACATATTTCGATATGGTATCAGAGCATCTTCTGATCCAAACCTAATTTTTTTTTTCTCTTCTTCTCTAAACCAAAATTTCTTTCTAAACTTAATCTTCTTCTCAAAATTTATTTCCCCTCAACGATGTCTACAGAGACTTCTACTACGGCAGAGTCAGCCTCTGTTTTCAACTTGGCCAAAAGTACTCTCATCTCTCTCAACATGTCCAACATCACCAAACTTACTGCAACAAATTTTATCACATGGCGCTAGCAAGTTAGTGCTCTCTTAGAAGCACACAATTACATTGTTTCATCAATGAAACTGATCAAACTCGTCCTTGAACAGTTACAACAGATGCTGGAACAACAGAACCAAATCATGAGTTTGCTGCCTGGAATAGACAAGACAAGATGCTTTACAGTGCAATGCTTGGCTCATTATCTCTTGTCGTTCAACCCATTGTTGCAAGAGCTATCAACACTCGTGAGGTATGGCAGATTCTCTATCGAACTTATGGTAAACCTATGAGAGGACACATTAAACAACTGAAACAGCAAATCAAAATCACCAAAAGGAGCAAATTGATCAATGATTACATGCATATTATTATTGATAAAGCTGACAAGTTAGCTCTTCTCGGATCTGCCTATGATCATGAAGATCTACTGAATATCATCACTGATGGTCTAGGAGATGATTAACATGCAGTTGTGGACATGGTTAATGGACGTGATACGCCAATAACCATTATTGATGAGTTGCACGAGAAACTTATTTTTTGGGAACACACACTGAATATCACAAATTCCAACAATCTTCCATCTCCAGTTACAGCTAATGCAGCACAAGTTCGTCCTCAGCAAAATCAAAGTTACTCTGCTCCTCATGGTGGTTATCAAGGTTCTTCTTGTGGTGGCTACAGACAACAACATCCGTGCCTAGGAAAGTGTCAAATTTGTGGAGTACAAGGACATGGTGCACGTAGGTGTCCTCAATATCAACCACAACAAACATATCGACCAATGACTCATCCCGGATCCTATCAGTCAGCATACAGAGGATCTCCACAATGGTCAGCTCAACCTCCACAATGGTCAGCTCCACATCTTCCTCTTCTAACACCTCAGTGGCCGCAACAAGTTCATCATGTCACAACAAGTACTCCAGATATGTCTCAGTGGCTGCTGGATAGTGGAGCCTCTCATCATATTGCTAGTGATCTAAGCAATCTTTCTCTTCACTTACCATATACTGGAGGTGAAAACGTAATGGTTGGCAATGGGGCTAATCTTCCAATCACACACACTGGTTCGACCTTTCTTCCTTCTAATTATCGAAATTTGAAGCGCACCAATGTTTTTTGCGTACCCTCTATGCACAAGAACCTTATCTCTGTCAACAAGCTTTGCAAAGCTAATAATGTTTCTGTTCAACTTTGTTCTCATGATTTTCAGGTGAAAGATCTACAAACGGGAACAACGCTAGTAACCGGCAAGGCTAACAGCGGTGTGTATGAATGGCCGATGCTTCCTTCCTCATCTTCAAATTCTCCAATTGCTTTTTCAAGTTCTAGGTCTTCTTGTTTGGATTGGCACGCACGTTTGGGCCATCCTAATCTTCAAACACTTCGTCACATGATTTCTCAGTTGTATTTACCTTTATCTTCTTCCTTGTTGTCTCATTTAAATTGCACCTCGTGTTTCATCAATAAAAGTCATAAGCTTCCATTTTCAAACTCCACTCTTACATCAAAATCTCCTCTTGAGATTATTTTCTCTGATGTTTGGACCTCCCCAACAATTTCGATGGATGGTTTCAAGTATTTTTTCATTTTTGTTGATCATTTTACAAGATACATCTTGTTTTATCCTCTCAAAACAAAGTCACAAGTGGCTGGTATTTTTCCTATTTTCAAAACACTTGTTCAAAATCGTTTTAAATCCAAGATTGTTACATTCTTTTCTGACAATGGAGGAGAGTTTCTAGCTCTCAAAAGCTTTCTTTCCTCTAATGGTCTATCTCATATGACCACTCCTCCACATACTCCTGAACATAATGGTATCGCTGAGAGACGCAACAAATATATTGTGGAAACAGGCTTGGCACTTCTCTCACATGCAAACATTCCACAGACATATTGGACTTGTGCCTTTGCAGCTGGAGTATATCTTATCAACCGTCTCACAATATCAATCTTGGAGAATACATCACCTTATAAAAAGCTCTTCAACGAGGAGCCTAACTACATGAAGTTAAGGACCTTTAGATGCCTTTGCTACCCATGGATCAAACCGTTTGGAGACAACAAACTCAGCCCAAGATCTACACTGTGTGTCTTTGTAGGGTACTCTCTCACTCAGAGTGCTTTCTTATGCTTGGATGTTATCAACTCAAGAGTCTATGTGTCTCGTCATGTGGAGTTTAAAGAGTCGGTCTTTCCTTTCCAATCTCTTAATGTTAAATCTTCTAGTGTCTCCTTCTCTCTTTTTCTTCCTTCTGATTCCTGCTCAGCCTCCTTTATTCATGTTTTTCATCGGTCTACAGTCACAACTCAGTCCCTGTGCGTACCTTCTTCACCAGTAGCAGTCATTCAACCGGCACCGGCTCCAATACAATCTTCTTAAGGACATGAACATGCCACATAAACAGATTCCGGTGACACTATCACTCCGTCATTACCACCACCAAGTACTCATGCGATGGAAACTCGCAGCAAGAGCAACATTCATAAGCCAAATCCAAAATATGGCTTCACTGCAATTCTTAAAGACGTCGAGCCTGCTTCTCATTTTGAGGCGCTTAAAGATGAGAAGAGGAGAGGTTCTATGAGTACTGAATTTGATGCGTTTAATTGTAATAATACGTTTGAATTGGTTGACAGGTCTAAAGCACACAATATTGTTGGATCACATTGGGTTTATAGAATCAAGCGTCTGCCAAATGGAGAAGTAGATAAGCTCAAGTCAAGGCTAGTTTCTAAAGGGTATCATCAGAGGCCTGGCATTGACTACTATAAAACATTCAGTCCGGTGATAAAACATGCTACAATTCGACTGGTCCTTGGTACTGCAGTCTCTAGAAACTGGCCACTAATGCAATTTGACGTAAATAATGCATTTTTTCAGGGTCCTCTAACTGAAGAAATCTATATGCTACAGCCTTCTGGCTTCATTGATAAGGATAAACCGAATCATGTTTTTCGCTTAAAGAAGGCTATTTATGGAATTTAAATAGGAACCAAGGGCTTGGTACAATGCTCTTAAAGATTTTCTCATTGGTATTGGATTCAAGAACTCTTTGGCAGATGCTTCTCTGTTTATATTACGTTGTGGCAGTCATTTCATCTACATCCTGGTGTATGTCGATGATATAATAGTTACTGGTTCTTCTACAGTTGAGATTACTCGAGTTACAAACCTTCTTGCTTCACGGTTTTCACTCAAATAACTTGGTCAGTTCTCTTACTTTTTGGGCATGGAAGCAACTCGAACCTCGTCTGGTCTTCATCTTACTCAGAAAAAATATACAGTGGATCTTCTTCGTCGAGCTAAAATGGAGAATGCAAAGCCAGTAGCCACGCATATGTCTTCCTCTGAATCACTTACCTTACTCAGTGGTGATAAGCTTGACAATCCATCGGAGTTCAGAACCATCGTTGGTGCACTACAATACTTGGGACTTACGCGACCAGACATTGCTTTTGCTGTAAATCGGTTGTCTCAATATATGCACCAACCTACAACTACTCATTGGGAAGCTGTGAAAAGAGTTCTTCGTTACTTAGTGGGTTCAATTGACAAAGGAATCTTCTTCTCATCATCTTCACCAACACCAACACTCCATTCATATTCAAATGCCGATTGGGCAGGTGACAAGGATGATTACATTTCAACAGGTGCTTACATTGTTTATCTTGGCCGACAACTTATTTCTTGGTCTGCAAGGAAGCAAGGGAGTGTGGCCAGATCTTCCACGGAAGCTGAGTATTGTGCGGTTTCTGATGCAGCTTCTGAAGTCAAGTGGGTGGTGTCTCTCATGGATGACCTCGGCTTATCCTCTGCTACCACTCATAATATTGGTGCAACATATCTCTATGCAAATCCAGTCTTTCATTCACGTATGAAGCATATGGCACTAGCATATCATTTTTTTCGAAAGCAGGTTCAAGCCAAGATGCTTCGAGTTTCGCACATCAATACACATGATTAGTTGGCAGATGCTTTAACCAAACCTCTTCCTCGTGCTCGGTTTCACAATTTGATTTCAAAGATTGGACTCTGTAGCCGACGTCCAACTTGAGGGGGCATATTGTTATAGATAAGGATTATCTCTTAAGTTGTACTTATATAGGATAATGATTAGTTAGAGTTATGCTTATCTAGCAGAGATCTCTTCTATTCTCTTTTATAAATATACATCACGTTGTTAATGAAATATAAAGTTTTACATATTTCTATACAAAAGGCTCCCTACAATAAGGTCTGGATCCACATCAATAGCCATTGTTGTGTCTAGAAGTAAAGATTCTAACGGATTCTATAACTTTTGTAACAGATGGCATAGAAGAACAAAGAGATATATCTGGAAGAGATGAAAGGATATAAGTGGACAAAGGAAGAAGAAGCTATGAGCCAGAAGAAAGAAGAAAGAAGAAAGAAGAAAGAAGAAGAGGAACTCATGAAACTCCACAAACAAGAAGTTCTCCAACTTTTCAAGAAGAAGGAGAAAACTGACAACATCATAAAGGTTACTAACTTTACCTCACATGACCTGTAGCTTACTAACAAGGAAAAAGTCAGTCACTAACAAAACACCATGTTGATTGCAGAAAAAGAAAGAAACGACAAATAATAAGAAGAAGGACGAGAATGTGGATCCTAACAAACCAAAGAAGCCCGCTTCTTCCTTCTTTCTTTTCTGGTACTAAAACCATATAACACACAAATCAGATCCCAAAATGTTTTGTTTTTAACTGCTTGATGCTTTACAGCAAAAATGCAAGGAAGAGTTTGGCAGAAAAGCATCTTGGGATTAACAATTCAACTCTTAGAGCATCACCATTAGCAAACCTGGGGTGGGATTCGTCACGTGGCTTTTTCAGTTTTTCTTTATTTTTAAAGAAAATTAATAATTGGACCAATGGCGGGCCGCCACGTGTCATAGGACCCATACTACAGTGATGAATCAGATTCACTCCGGGAAACTTGTAAGGGACATGTTCAATACTATTTATTATTTTAGTTTTTTTTTTTTGAAAATGTGTGAATCTCCATCTGAATCTTTGATGGGGGTGTTCTCACTGCCCACATTTCATTGAAATGGAAGGTATAGTAATATAATTTAAAGAGAGATTTAGGGAAATACCCATATTTGGACCTTATATTAGTGATTTATACATGAGTTGACATAATTGTAAAGTTTTATACAATTTCACCTTGGTTGGACACTGCTAACCTTATGACAATGTCTCTTTCTTTTGAAGCAACATTCTCTCTCTTTCAATTTCTCTCTTTATCTTTTATTATAATTTCTTTACTTTCACATTTTTTCTTCTAGATATTTTTTTCTTACGTTAAAAATCAATTGACATACTAAACAAAGCACCCCATAATAAATTTTTTTCTTTAAAATCGCCGGAAATAATCACTATTATCGATAGTTAACATCTATAATATTTGTTAACAGAAGTGTTAGATGTTAACGAATATATGTACCCGAATTATTAGCTGTTAATAAATATTGTAGATGTTAACAAAGATATTAGATGTTAACAAATAGATGTACCAAAGATGGTAACGTAGATGTTAGCTGTTAATAAATNAGAAAAGAAAGAAAAAGAGAAGAGAAGAGAACAAATATAATTGAAGAAAGAATGAGAGAAAGAGAGAGAGTGTTTCTAACGAAAAGGAAAAAAAAATCTGACAAACCCACATGCATGAAAGAGAGAGAAAGGGCAATTTGGTCATAAAAAAGAGATCAGTCCCATCAAGGGCATTTCTCTAATATCGACCCCAAAAAGGCTGTGAGAGCAAATAATTTCTAATTTAAAACCTGATGAGTCTAAAGTAATTTTATAATAATAAAATGGTAATCGTGTGATTCACTTGTTGTAGGAACTCGGTAAAGAAGAAAGGCAAATGTATAATGGAAAAGCTGCAGAGTTAATGGAAGTGTACAAGAAAGAAGTGGAAGAATATAACAAGACCAAAGCTTCTGCGTAGTAGAGGAATATTACTAACTCAGTAGGGAAATGAGAAATGTTCAAGTTCACTCATATTGAACATCTCTTATGCAAAATGATTAGCTGCTTTTAAGAGATATGCTTGTTAATTTGTTTCATCTCATAATTTAAAATTTGTCACTTTTTTAATTGTGTTGAATTAACCTTAAACCAGAAAATTGGATATTGGTAACCGAATCTATACTATTATTTGCGAAGTGATTTTTCGCAACGGAGCTCCCACGTTAAAAGTTAGAGTGGTTAATATCGTTTATACCCTTGATAAATAAATATATAAATCAGATAATAATAAAAACGAAATTAATTGATATTTATTTGATTAGATAAAGGATTTGAATTAATAATAATGATAATGATTATCCATAATCTAAATATATATTTAAAAATAAAAAATATAATTCCTATATATAGTGTGTTATTATCCAGAAAATATATTTTATAAAATAATTCAAAAACAGAAAAAAACATAAATAAATATTCATAAAGTAAAATTTTTAATTGTATATAATTGAAAATATAAAATTGTAAAATATTATAATACGTAATTATTTTCACACTAAAAGAATATAATAATATACTAATGATATATATTTGTGAAGTTATTTTTCACCTCTGAACTCACACGTTAAATTAAATTTATTTTTAGATTTTCTATAATTAAACTTTAAACATGTATTAATCATAACAAAATAAAATATCATTCAAAAAGAAAGAAAATACGTATTTGACAAAAATAAATTTTAAATATATTGTATTATTATCCAAACTAATATTATTCTTTTTGTGAGATCAATTTTGAATTTACATTTATCGATTCAATTTTTTAAACTGAAAGTTAGATTTTTATATTTTTATCAATTAAGAAGAAAGGAAATGGACTTTAGATTTTTTTAAAAAAATTTGTGAATAACGTTATCATGTTAAAAGGTTTAGTTTTTAGGTTAAATTTTTTGGATGCAAATAATAATTTATTTTGATGATTTTTTAAATTAATTTAAAGATAATTAAGCCCGCATGTGCGGGCAAAACATTACTCGATATGTTTAAAAAACCAATGTTGGATTCAAAAATTGGACATCGGTTACCATCGGACCCAATTACTTACGTGGCAAAACGTTCAATATCAAGGGTGTTTTTGTAACATCAAATAAAATTACAACCTAAGGTTTTCGTCGTCGTCCACCTCCGAAATGTTACCAGTTTTTGTTTCATCCAAGCCCTAAAAAAAAAAAAAAGACTCGGTGAGGGTTTAAAGGAAGATAGCTTATTCCGTTCGTTGGATTCTAAATTTACTTGCGATTATTAACTAGTCTTTATCAGCGCAATTCTTTCCTCAGAAAATGAACTCAGTCGCTATCCGAGTCTCCAAGCTTCTCAGATCCTCCGCCTCTCCCATCTCTCCTCTCGGTAATCCATCCATTTCACCTAACTTATCTGCTTAGGTCTTCTTCTTCCATTAATCTTTGTGTGTTGTGTGGGGAGTGTAGCAGTAAGTGCTGGGAAAGGCTCGAGGTCTTGGTTCTCAACTGGTCCCATCGATGAAGAAGGGTTGGAAGAAGATTTTGAAGAAACCATCTCAGAAAGACCCGAGCTTCAGCCTCACGGTGTCGATCCCCGTAAAGGTTGGGGCTTTCGCGGCGTCCATAGGGTAAAAAACCAAACTCATATTTGTCTTCAGCTAAGAATCAAAACTTTGGCTCACCTAAGTGTTCAATTGGTTGTTTCTGCGATTACCCTGTTCAAAAGAAAAATAGTCTTTTTCAGTCCCAAATCCTGCCTCTGGACTAGTACAAGTTGATGATCAAAAATCTTCATTCATGACCTGAGTTGTTGATGTTATATGGTTTGCTCGCACAGGCCATCATTTGTGGGAAGGTAGGTCAAGCTCCGTTACAGAAGATCTTAAGGAACGGTCGAACTGTAACCATCTTCACAGTTGGAACGGGTGGCATGTTTGATCAGAGGCTTATGGGAGCAACTAACCAGCCTAAACCTGCTCAGTGGCATAGAATCGCTGTGCACAACGAAGTTCTTGGCTCTTACGCTGTCCAAAAGCTCGCCAAAAAGTAAGCTTGCTTTACTACATGTTCAAACTATTACTTGGATTAACAACCACAGTTATTAACTGCATCTAAGATTGTTTGTACCACATCACAATGTTTTCCACATTCACAATCTCTTTCCCTGTCTTTGATCTCTCTGTGTCTTCTCTATTTTCTCAATTTATATTGGTATCAGTTAATGAACTGGAGGTGAAGATTGTTGGTTGGTTTTTATCCAAACTTTTGGTTTTTGTTGGTTGGTTTTTATCCAAACTTTTGGTTTTGATGGTGTGCTTTTGTTACAGCTCATCGGTTTATGTGGAAGGTGATATTGAGACTAGAGTCTATAATGATAGCATCAGTAGTGAAGTCAAGAGTATCCCTGAGATCTGCATTCGTCGTGATGGTATATGTTTTTGTTCATCCTGTTCATCATCGTTTTATTTATCACTTTCTTGCTGACTTATGAATCTTATATGTGTTTTGTAGGGAAGATTAGGCTGATCAAATACGGGGAAAGCATTAGCAAGATCTCTTTCGATGAGCTAAGTAAGTTATCATGTTTTTATTCAGCTGAATATCCCTTTTGAAAAAGAGAGAGATTTGTTTTTGTTGTTTAATCTTTGTACGCCTTTTAACAGAAGAAGGATTGATTTAGTCGGAGCAAGAATATAACGGTGGCGGGAAGACACTGAATCAACGGTCTCCTGAGTAAAATCGACAAACCCGTTCTTTTTTTTGTTTTCCTGTCCTTTGTGAGAGAACTGAGTTCATTTACATGGATATTAGGGACATTTATGTAATTGTCGATCAAAACTAATCAGTTCTGCCTCGGTTTCTTAGTACATGTTGCTCGACAACAAACACATTTGGCTAGATGCTTTACCATTGCTGTAAGACTGTCTATCAGTAATTCGAAGCATTGCCTAAGCTTCAACTTCTGTTGCAGTGGATGGTTGGTTCTAAAGATGTTAAGATAGTATAACCCACCCCATTTAAGATCCACTCCATTTGAACAAATATACGTTTAGACTCATTTTAAAATAGGTCTTTTAGGACTATCCATTTAGTATTCGCGAGATTTACATGTACTCATTTAAATTCATTTAGATCCATTTAGATCAGATTTTTTTTTTACTTGTTTTAATTATGTTTGTAAAACAATTTTTATTTTTTATTTGTTTTAAATAAATCTTGGATGTTTTTTTTATTTGTACATATTGAGGAGCTTAAACAAACAATAAGAATCTCAAAAGCATATAAATATTTGTAAAAATATCTCAAAAACATAAGAATCTAAAAAACAATATTTGTAAAGAATCTCAAAAACAAGAGGAGACATTAGTTAATAGAGGAGAAAATAATTACAGAAAATAATCTCAAGACATTATTTTATAGTGTTTTCATGACGACTCTCAAGACACCATAGCAAGACCTAGGGATGTTAAGATGAGTTTCATTCTGTGAGGTTTTAATGGGTTCCAAAAAAAAAAAATGCTCATTTAGACTCATTTAGTTACTTGGGTGTTTAATGGGTAACCCTCTTCAGATCCATTTATTAAACGGGCTTTGGCTAAAATAAATGATAGCCCGTTTAACCTTTTTATGTCATTAAAATAAATATGTTATCGTTTTGCCTTAAGGGTTTTTCACAAACATAAAGCGTAATCTCCATTCTCCACCGCCTCAAGTCCTTAAACCATCGTCTCCGACTCCGCAAAGGAAATCCTCAACCCAGCATAATCTTCTTTCTCTGATCATGCTTGATGTCATCGATCCCTCCATCTGTGTAGGAGTTACAATTCTTTCACTGGTCATAGTTTCATCTTCTCCTTCACTGGGTTTTTTTTTTTTGTGAAGATTTGTTGTCCTTAAAGTTTATGATTCGTAGTCCTTTGGATGTATTGAGATGATATGTTTAGTGGGTTATTCTTTTTTTTATTCGATTATAATTGAAGATTGTTATTAGGGTTATGCACACTAAGTGCTTGATGAAATGTCCAAGTCACACTTAGCGACCTTTTTGATGATGTTCTTTGTTTGTCATTAGTACCATTGATTTCTTTTTCAAACTTCTTTTGTTGTTTGTATAGATAGAGATAATGAGAAAAACTATTGTCAGTGCATATAAATGTATATATTAATGTTTACATGGAAGAGCACCAAATGGAAGCATATAAATGTAAATATTAAGAATTGTAGATAACCATCTGTTATATTTAAAATTGATAATTAGCTATTGTTGACCGGTTGTTTATAACTTCACTTTCTTGTTTACCGTGTCAGTGCAGTTTGATCTTTCATGACCTTGGCTTTTCTTAAGCTTATATATTACCATTGGTTCAAAAAAAGAAAACTTATTTATTGTGACGTTTGATGGATTAAGTATGAACTCGTAATTTTTGTACAAATATAATCAGATCATATTTCGTCATATTAATGTATTAGTTCCCACTAAGGCTAATACGAGGTAGACAAGCAACTTAATATCTATGTATGATGATGACACATTTATATTATTATGTGAAGTGCATTTTGTTTGTTTAATTTCATTGATAATATCTTGTTTATGCTCTGTTCAAAAGATCATTTACTCTCAACTCTCGCATCATTGAAGCATAAGAGTTTGTCAGTTTTGAACGAGATTTGAGTTTGTCAATTTTGTCAATAGATGCTTTATCTTATTATTGAATCGGGACTAATTTATTTTTTATTTTTTTAATTACAGCATGGATGATTTTATAGATATGAATGAAGAAGATGCTCTAGCTGAGATAAATTTGGAAGCTACACAACTAGAGAACAGAAAAGTGAAACTCATTCTGGGGAATCAGCTCAAGCTTCACGCAAGAGACGTAAAACATCACAAGTTTGGGAAGATTTTGTATCAGTGGGGATAGAAATTGATGACAAAGAAAGGGCCAGATGTTTGCATTGTCATATGAAGTTGGTGACGCGTAACGAAAAGAATGTGAGCTGTGGAACTCATCATCTACAATCACTTGAATACTTGTCCAAAGAAGCCTCCAAAGGAAGATAAGGCTGCATATGATCAGAAGATATATCGTGAGAAGGTTAGTGAGGTAATCATTTATCATGTTCTTCCATTCAGATACATAGAATACGAGAAGGTTAGAGCACGAGACAAGTATCTGAATTCAGACTTCCAGCCCATTTGTAGACAGACAGCTGCAACAAATGTTTATAAGAGGTATGAAGTAGAAAAAGAAGATCTGAAGAAAGTGTTTGCTAGACATACTGGTCGGATTTGCTTTACTTCTGATCTTTGGATATCTCGTCCTAATAGCATGGGATACATATGTTTTACTGCCCACTTCATAGATGATGGCTGGAACTTGCAAAGTAAGCTTCTTGCTTTCTGAGATTTGATGCCTCCACACACAAGAGACGCGATTGCTAACAAGATTTTGGAGTGTATGATGGAATGAGGTTTAGAGAAGAAGGTATTCTCTCTTACCTTAGACAATGCTAATAACAACATTGTATGTAGAGGATCCTCAAGGGACAGCTTCAGCTGATGAGTGGTTATGGCTTATTGTGTGATGTAAAGTACTTACATGTCAGGTGTTGCGCCAATATCTTGAATTTGATAGTGAAAGAAGGTTAGAGTTAGCGAATGAAAGACCTTTTGCCTAACATCAGAGAAAGTGTGAGGTATATGAAAGCATCTCAAACAAGAATTTAAGCCTTTGTAGAGCGAGTGGGGATTCTTGGTAGCTCTGGTTTATCACTTGATGTCGCGACTAAATGGAATTCTACCTATGGAATGCTTGTTAGAGCGTTGAAGTTTAGGGAAGCATTTAAAAGCTTCGCGACTTTTGACAGGTACTACAGATGGCTACCTTCTAAAAGAGAGTGGGATCATGGGCAAAAAATAAGTGAGTTGCTGAAACCTTTCAGTCAAATTATTACTCTCTTTTCAGGATCAAAGTACCCAACATCTAGTGTATACTTCATGAAAGTTTGGAGGATTGAGCTATTGCTGAGACATTTTGCGAGCTGTAATGATTTTGATTTGAAGAAGATGGCTAAGGAAATACAAGTTAAATTTGCTAAGTATTTGGAGGATTACATCATTAGTTTTGACTATGGCAGCAGTTTTTGATCCAAGGCTAGTTGGATGTTCTTGAGAAATCTTATGAGAGAGTGGATCCTTCTACTTCTACTTTAAAAACTGAGGAGCTTAAGACTAATTTGACTAAACTTTATAAAAAGTATTAAGCTGGGACTTGGGGCAGTTCTTCTGGTTCTTCATCTATACCAACTCCACATGATGTGGTTACTGAATCTCCTTTGGAGGATGATTTTGACAATGTAAGTTTCAAGCATCTTTAGTATATTACATGATGTTGCGAGTAATGTAGGATCTTTAGTGTATTACATGATGCTATGAACTCAAATAGTATAACTAACACTATAGTATATTACAGCATCTCTTTGAATTGGAAAGAAGCCTTGAGAGTAATGTAGGAAACACAAGAACGCATTTATATGTGTATCTGGATGAGAATAGGCTAGACAGAAAGTATTTTTTCGTTGGAGGGAAAACCAAGCTCGATTTGGTGATATAGCGATTATTGCATCTTAATCAGTTACAATATTGGAGCTCGCGTGTTAATTCCATACCGAAGTCGCTTGCTTCCCAATAATGTCCACGCTTTACTATGTACTCGTAACTGGTCGAGAGGTTTTGCAGAATATGAAGGTAAGTGGCTTTTCTCTTTACATACCATATAACCAAATTTTCTCAGTTTCAAAGTAAAGTTCTAGTTGCAAAACTATTGATGATATTGTAGGTAAAATAGAAGATGTTGATGATATGTGCAACGAAGATGCTAGAAAGACTACAAGTACTTCTGGAGGCGAGGGTTCAAGACCAGAAGATTCAATTGTGCATTTATCAATTTAGATAATATCATTCAGTTCTTATCTTTGGCTTGTCTTTTGTTGGTTACCAACAGAGGTCTCTGTGCCATTTCTCAGGCTGAGGCTCTCCGTTACAAGCTCCTCTGTGTGTTGCTATTTGTTTGATATGGTAGGTGCATTGAAGTAATGAGTTTGTTTGCTTGGTACACCATATAATGAGTCACATTACCTAACTTATAGATGAACGTTATAAATTTAGAAATTAATAATCGTAGGTTGACAAATGTTTGTATATGTGCATCTTTCTTTGACACTTTACATAAGTTACACTCTTTAATTGTGATAGAATTAGTGTATTTTTTCAAGCTAGGTTTTGGCTGGTTACTTAATTTATATCGCATATTGTTATTTTGTAGTCTTTGATGCTCTCATTTCTTAACGAAAGCAGGATGTTGATATTGCAATTTGATCTTGTCTTATATAGGTCTTGTTAGGGATGTTAAGATGGTGTAACCCACACTATTTAAACCTATCCCATGTAAGACCCACTCCATTTAGAACTCATATCCATTTAGAACCATTCAAAAATAGGCTTATTAGGGCTAATCCATTTATTACCCGTGAAATTTACATAACCTATTTAAACCCATTTAGATCAGATTCTTTTTATTTTACTTGTTTTAATTATGTTTGTAAAACAATTTTAATTTTTTTATTTGTTTTAAATAAATCTTGGATGTTTTGTTTTTATTTGTACATATTGAAGAGCTTAAACAAACAATAAGAATCTCAAAAGCATATAAATATTTGTAAAAAAATCTCAAAAACATAAGAATCTAAAAAACAATATTTGTAAAGAATCTCAAAAACAAGAGACATTATTTTATAGAAGAAAAAAAAATTACAGAAAATAATCTCAAAACATTATTTATAGCGTCTCCATGACAAATCTCAAGACACCATAGCAAGACCTATACAAGACAAGATCAAATTGCAATATCAACATCCTGCTTTTGTTAAGAAATGAGAGCATCAAAGACTACAAAATAACAATGTGCAATATAAATTAAGTTACCAGCCAAAACCTAGCTTGAAAAAATACACTAATTCTACCAAAATTAAAGAGTGTAACTTATGTAGAGTGTCAAAGAAAGATGCGCATATACAAACATTTGTCAACCTACGATTATTAATTCCTAAAGGTATAATGTTCATCTATAAGTTAGGTAATGTGACTCATTATATGGTGTACCAAGCTAACAAACTCATTACTTCAATGCACCTACCATATCAAACAAATAACAACACACAGAGGAGCTTGTAACGGAGAGACTCAGCCTGAGAAATAGCACAGAGACCTCTGTTGGTAACCAACAAAAGACAAGCCAAAGATAAGAACCGAATGATATTACCTCAATTGTTCAACGCACATTTGAATCTTCTGATCTTGAACCCTCGACTCCAGAAGTACTTGTAGTCTTCTTAGCATCTTCGTTGCACATATCATCAACATCTTCTATTGTACTTACAATATCATCAATAGTTTTGCAACCAGAATTTTACTTTGAAACTGAGAAAAGTTGGTTATATGGTCTGTAAAGAGAAAAGTCATTAACCTTCATATTCTGCAAAACCTCTCAACCAGTTACGAGTACATAGTATAGCCTGGACATTCTTGGGAAGACAACGACTTCAGTATGGAGTTAACACGCGAGCTCCAATACTGAAAATTGATTCAGATGCAGCTGTTGTGATGGGGATACTACGAATATCCCACGCCATCCTTGCTAGATCACCAAATCGAGCTTGGTTTTTCCTCCAATAGCTTAATACATCCAATTTATGAAAAGACTTTCTGTCTAGTCTCTTTTCATCCAGATACACATCTAAATGTGTTCTTGTGTTTCCTACATTACTCTCAAGGCTTCTTTCCAATTCAAAGAGATCCTGAAATATTCTATAATGTTAGTTATACTATTTGAGTTCATGGCATCATGTAATATACTAAAGATCCTACATTATTCGCAACATCATGTAATATACTAAAGATGCTTGAAACTTACATTGTCAAAATCATCCCCCAGAGGAGATTCAGTAACCAGATCATGTGGAGTTGGTGTAGATGAAGAACCATAAGAACTGCCCCAAGTCCCAGCTTGATACTCTTTATAAAGTTTAGTCAAATTAGTCTTAAAATCCTCAGTTTTTAAAGTAGAAGTAGAAGGATCCACTCTCTCATAAGCTTTCTCAAGAACATCCAACTTCAGCCTTGGATCAAAAGCTGCTGCCATAGCCAAAATAATGCTGTAATCCTCGCAATACATAGCAAATTTAACTTGCATTTCCTTAGACATCTGCTTCAAATCAAAATCATCATAGCTCGCAAAATGCCTCAGCAATAGCTCAATCCTCCAAAATTTCATGAAATACACTATAGATGTTTGGTACTTTGATCCTGAAAAGAGAGTAGTAATTTGACTGAAAGGTTTCAGCAACTCACTTATTTTTTGCCCACGATCCCACTCTCTTTCATAAGGTAGCCATATGTAGTGCCTGTCAAAATTCGCCAAATGCTTCCCTAAACTTCAACGCTCTAACAAGCATTTCATAGGTAGAATTCCATCTAGTCGCGACATCAAGTGATAAACCAGAGCTACCTAGAATCCCCACTCGCTTTACACATGCTGCAAAGGCTTGAATTCTTGTTTGAGATTCTTTCACATACCTCATACTTTATCTGATGTTAAGCAAAAGGTCTTTCGCTAACTCCAAGCCTTCTTTCACTATCAAATTCAAGATATGGGCGCAACATCTGACATGTAAGTACTTTTCATCACACAATAAGCGATAACCACTCATTATCTGAAGCTGTCCCTTGAGGATCCTCTGCATATAATCGTTGTTATTAGCATTGTCTAAGGTAAGAGAGAATACCTTCTTCTCTAAACCCCATTCCATCATACACTCCAAAATCTTGTTAGCAATCGCTTCTCCTGTGTGTGGAGGCATCAAATCACAGAAATTAAGAAGCTTACTCTGCAAGTTCCAGCCATCATCTATGAAGTGGGCAGTAAGACATATGTATCCCATGCTATTAGGACGAGATGTCCAAAGATCAGAAGTAAATAAAATACGACCAGTATGTCTAGAAAACACTTTCTTCAGCTCTTCCTTTTCTACTTCATACCTCTTATAAACATCTGCTGCAGCCGTCTGTCTACAAATGGGCTGGCAGTCTGGATTCAGATACTTTTCTCGTGCTCTAACCTTCTCGTATTCTTCGTATCTGAATGGAAGATCATGATAAATGATTACCTCACTAACCTTCTCACGGTCTATCTTCTGATCATATGCAGCCTTATCTTCCTTTGGAGGCTTCTTTGGACAAGTATCCAAGTGGCGTTGTAGATGATGAGTTTCACAGCTCACATTCTTTTTGTTACGCGTCACCAACTTCATACGACAATGCAAACATCTGGCCCTTTCTTTTCCATCAATTTCTATCCCCACTGGTACAAAATCTTCCCAAACCCGTGATGTTTTACGTCTCCTGCGTGGAGCTTGAGCTGATTCCCCAAAATGAGTTTCACTTTTCTGTTCATCTAGTTGTGTAGCTTCCAAATTTATCTCAGCTAGAGCATCTTCTTCATTCATATCTATAAAATCATCCATGCTGTAATTGAAAAAAAAAATAAGAGAAAAATAGATTAGTCCCGATTCAATAATAAGATAAAGCATCTATGACAAAACTGACAAACTCAAATCTCGTTCAAAACTGACAAACTCTTATGCTTTAGTGATGCGGGAGTTGAGAGTAAATGCTCTTTTGAACAGAGCATAAACACGATATTATCAATGAAATTAAACAAACAAAGTGCACTTTACATAATAATATAAATGTTTCATCATCATACACAGATATTAAGTTGCTTGTCTACCTCGTCTTAGCCTTAGTGGGAACCAATACATAAATGTGACGAAATATGATCTGATTATATTGTTACAAAATTACAAGTTAGTACTTAAGCCATCAAATGTCACAATACATAAGTTTTCTTCTTTTGAAGCAATGGTAATATATAAGCTTAAGAAAAGCCACGGTCATTAAAGATCAAACTGCACTGACACGGTAAACCATAAAGTGAAGTTATAAACAACCTGTCAACAATAGCTAATTATCAATTTTAAATATAACAGATGGTTATCTACAACTCTTAATATATACATTTATATGCTTTTGTTTGGTGCTCCTCCATGTAAACATTAATATATAGACTTATATGCACTGACAAGAGCTTTTCTCACTATCTCTATCTCTACAAACAACGAAAGAAGTTTGAAAAAGAGATCGATGGTACTAATGACAAACAAAGAACATCATCAAAAAAGTCGCAAGTGTGACTTGGACATTTCATCAAGCACTTAGTGTGCATAGCCCTAATAACAATCTTCAATCATAATCGAATAAAAAAAAGAATAACCCACTAAACATATTATCTCAATACATCCAAAGGACTACGAATCATAGTTTTAAGGACAAAAAATCTTCTTAAAAAAAAAAATCAATGAAGGAGAACATGAAACTATGACTAGTGAAAGGATTGTAACTCTTATACAGATGAAGGGATCGATGACATCAGGCTTGATTTGAGAAAGAAGTTTACACTGGTTGAGGAGTTCCTTTGCGGAGTCGGGGACGATGGGTTGAGGACTTGAGCAGTGGAGAATGAAGATTACGCTTTGTATTTGTGGAAAACCCTTAAAATAAAACGATAACGTATTCATTTTAATGACATAAATAGGTTAAACGAACTACCATTTATTTTAGCCAAAACCTGTTTAATAAATGGATCTTAAGAGGGTTATCCATTTAACACCCGAGCTAAATGGATCTAAATGGACATTTCTCTTTTTGGACCCATTAGAAACCCAATGTCTTAACATGCATCCCTAGTTGGTTCTGTTCATTCTTTGTTTTAAGAATATTTGTCGCACATATTTTTTGCTATCACTAACCAATCTTTGCCGGCATTTTGATTTGGACTAATCCAAAGAACATCCCCTAAGCAACAAAGATTCTGATAATATTTCTTCTGTGTAGTATTTGCTGAGCAAAAGTATTGTATGGCTGGTAGCAAGCATTTCTTCTTTTCTACTGTCCCAAATCTGACAATCTTTAAGTGTCTGATTAATAACATGATGAACACTCGTTATTGTTCTCATACAAAAAAAATTATTGTTCCTCTTTTCCAGCTTCTCAACCATTGAATGGGGAAAAGAGTCATTCAAAATTAGTTTTCATGAAATGTATATATGATACCATTGGTCCACCTTACAAGATCTTCCACTCAACGCATATGCAGTTGAAAGATTGTTATGAGATACTACTCTCCACCAAAATGTAAGTTAGGTGATTAGCTGCCAAATTGCTGGAAAGACTTTGCCTGCTCTGTTTTTCACGTTTTTCTTAGACTTTAATTTTTGTTTGGTCCTTCAGCTCGTTCATGTTCTCTAAATCAAATACGTTTTTTTTTATGTTATAAGCGGAATGTTTGTGGGCTTTACTTACGGACTGTTCCTCCAACCATGCATGTCTTTTATCCGATCTATTTTCCTGTTGATTGTGTTTGTGGTCTTTGCAAAACATTGTAAAGTACGTTGAATCAGGTTGCTTCGGTCCAGTTTCACGGTATTAAATATTCGATGCACCAAAGTTTTTTTGCCCTCCAGAGCCACCATAATACTTCCACTATCATCAAATATTTGAGTTATACTTTCTTATATAACAGTATATGATGTATTCAGTATTCATTACAGCTTTTGTATGAGGTACATTAATTTACCAACTTGTTTGAGAGAAAAAAAAAACAGGGGTGTGAGAAAAGCAAACTCCCAAGCAAATTATATATATAGATATAGTAAATATAAATGAAAATCAAAGAACAAACTAATCGAACAAAACACAGAGTATTATCTAAAACACAAAGGAAAAAAAATCCAAAATGGGTGCAAGATGGAAAATTATAGCCTAGTAAACATATGAAAATGCTTACTATATAAAAAGGAAAATAAGACTAATAATAATCGATATATTATCACAACTAAAAAAATAATGTAAGGCTAAGAAACAGTAGAACTCCTGAGATCAATAACGATTACATTTATATTTTCTTTGCTTCCTCTAGCAATTGCAAGCTCTGCCAAAATTACCGCAGCCTTTGTGGAGCTCGATTCCCTCGTACCTCTGTCAAATTTTTTTTTTGAGATCATTAATTAGTGTCATCGTAATTATATTAAGTCTACATATTTATACAGTTTAAGTAAACAAATTCAATTTAATCTGAAAACTCCGTAAGTCGCCAACAGGCCCGAACACTAGCTACTTTTGAAGAAAGACGAACTTAAAAAATAAATTAAAAAATGTTTAAAAATAATAATAATATAGTACTCTTACCCGGCTGGAAATTTATCGTAGAGACAACGTTTGACAAGCTGATATGTGTCGTCGTCGGAGACAACGTTCCATAGACCTTCACATGCAAGTACTATGAAATTATCTATCATAGTTCGCTTATGGATCTTCAACTGCTGATCTACACCACTCTGTACAGAAATTTGGTTAGATGCAAATTAGAAAATAGTTTTAAATACAAGTTACAAAAAAAAGCCTTTTAATACTATCCTTTGTATTGCATCTTAATTCAGATAAATAAAGCATTATTTTATTTTTGAAATAGACAAAAAAATTGAATATAAAATCAGTTATTGTAGAATTCAATAGAGAAAAAACATAAAAATTTAAAACTTAAATGACAACTAGTGGCTTCTCAACGCTAGCATTTATTTATTTATTTGTATTTTTAGTATGTAAAGTTAATATGTTGTTCAGTTTCAAAAAAAAAAAGAGTTAATATATTGAACATTAAACTTCGTTTGATTGAGATTTTTTTCTTTTTGATAGTACAGAAAAAACCTAATAAGGTGTTGTCTAGTGGCGCAACTCTTGTAACATGTGTCGGAGCCAATATAATGCATGCGGTAAATCTATTAATTACCTGGTGAATATGGATATGGCAAAGAGGTAAAGCGATTCCACCGTGAGAGTAAAGAACTGCCCTTGCGCCACCACGACAAAGCGTAATCACCTCCTCTTTTCCAACAATCGTAACCACTGCTTTCGCCGCCGCAGACCTCACCGTCCCCATCGCTTCCGAAAAACATGAGCTCATCACTTTGTTCCAGTCTGCCGCCACCCCGCATGCCGTTACCTCCTCCTTCACGAGACGACGCAGCCTCTCCTCGAAGAACTTAGCGAGCCTAAGGCCGTCGAAAATTCCGAAGATATCATAAGACGGGATCTCGTCGACGACCGTGGAAACTGCGGTAGTCATAGCTCTCTGCCGTCCCATGACCGAGACTACTCCGTGCCCGGCGTTTGTTTTTCTGTCTAGATCGTTAATTGTCACGTCAGCCATTTGTGAATCGACAGGGACCTTCTCTGCTTCCGATGTCGAGTCTACACCTCCTGATTAATAGAGGAACAAATGTATTAGGCGTCAGTGGAAAAAACTTTTCATATATTTTTGTATGTCTTATTTAATAAAAAAAAAAAGATAAAAGTAAATATATTTTCTTTAAATCAAGTTTTGATAAGAATCGAATGAACGACATTAAAGCTTTATGTCAATACTATCAACCACGGAAACTAACACGTACTACCTTTATAATATTCACCAGGAATGCTTTGGTTTCAGACGCATGGGCAGTGCTTAAGTTACAAACTGCTCTAAAGTAACTCTTAGGAGGGTTTATTGATGACCTCCTCCTTAGGTAAGTGTATTCCCTTCTAAAAGAGTTATTTTAATTCGCATCTCAAAACTTTTGATATAAAAATCTGGTAGTTTTGTACTAAAAGAAATTTAAATAAACTCATGAAAATTCTAAAACATATGAAATTTTTTAAAAAGCATATGGGAACTTAGAGTGACTCCTGTTGTGGAATCAATACCGTTCTCTTCGAGTTTTGGTAGTTTCACAGGTCTGCTCTCGCCCGCAACGGTACATCCCGGATCAGCCATTCTTAGCCGCTTGCTATCGCCGGAGTCGCAGCCGCCGGATAGAATGGGCCGAGTAATATCCTTTTCCATGACTATGATTCTACTTGAAGTATTCGACTTCTAACTCATCCGCTGAGGTGGGTAAAAGTATATTGTATACGTAGCCTATGCTTATGTGATATTTATGGATTCACATATCTTGTCGTGTCATCTGTTATTATTATAAAGGAAAAAACGAAAGACGGTCTAGAGGCTGCCACTTCTATAGAATACGTTTATTCATTGAACAAGAAAAGAGCTTAAATACAAACTATAATCTGGACAACTTGGTAGACCACAATGTTTGTCAGTATGTGATATTATGATATCTTTGGATAGCAATTCCGATTAGTCCACTTCTGTTGTAGTTTTCTTCCAACCAAAGGTTTTTTTTTATGGCTTGAAGACATTCATTCGACAGGAGCATTTAAACCGATTTCGTATGAGTGGACTTTATAGTGAGATAGGTAAGTACCTTTCTATATAAATAGGATATCATCTGAAGGCTTTTATTTTTATTTATAAAATACATATAGTGGTACTTTAAAAAATATGCAATAGCACAATATTTTATATTCTAAAGACACGTTATTTAATAAAAAAAATTATATATATATATATAGCACTCCAATTAAATTCAGTGGAGCAAGATGGGTAGATGACTATTACGCTATTTTGTTAAGTAAAGGAGTATCCAATTGTGATTAATATGAAATATTTTGGGAAGAAACCTAAAACCAAATCTATGCGAACTTTATCTTTAAACTCAAAATAAATAATATTGTACTGATCATTCGTGAAAGAATTAGACATAGATTTTGATGAAGTCTAGCAAGTAGTATCAACACTATTTTAACGCAAATCTGCAAAAAATATCAAAATAACCTTTAAATTTAGAAAGCTCCACCTTTAATAGGAAGAAATGATACATAATAGAAATCAGTCAAAAAAATTATTTTGGTTATGGGAAATGGATCTTCAAAATGACTTCACGATTAAGGGTACTGGAAATTTGTATCAAAAATTTTCTCTAACAATGATACAAAAATTAGGTAGATATTTCTAATGACTATGCAAGAATTAGGTGGTGAATGGCCTAATGATACTGCAAGGGTTGAATAAATTTTAATGGTGTAACAAAGATTAGATGAAGAATCACGTTGGTAATCATAGCAGTACAAGATGTATGTCAAGTTTCGTTGAAGGTTGGAAACCAAAAATTTATGTGATACTTGGTTTAGAAGAAAATCTGTTCTGAATGCAAAAAAATTACACACTAGAGTTTAGTAAAATAATATAAAAAGATATTTACCTCTCATAAGTATGAGGTGAAAATAGTCTAAAACTAATCTATGCGGACTTTTTCTTCAAATTTAAATTGGGTAATATTGTATTAATCATTCGTGAAAAAAATTGGAGATTACTTAGACGAAACCCAACATCAAAATAGTTAAAATATATAATGGCGGAGTCAAAAATAATTTTACCAAAATGATAATTTAAATTAATTTAATTAAAAATATAATTTAATAATATTAATTTAAGTATTTTGTAGCATTGACTATTAAGCTGTTTTAATGTTTATGAGAGATTATATTTGAAGCAAAAAGTATAGTATTGAAGATATTTAAAAACTAGTTGTTAAATAAAGCTTTAAAACAAAAGTAGAAAAAGAACTAAATAAATTACAAAATAACTGAAAAATAAATATATTATAAGAGAAATATATTTCTCTATAATAAATACTTTAAAATATCAAAAAATGACAATGTAAAAAAAAACATATAAAGACGTTTGAAAAGCAAATAAAAAAACTGGTTGAATTTATATGTTCATTGTGAAATTGGGCTTTTAATCCAAATTGTTTTTTTTTTAAGTAAATAAAAAAAAAGAAGGTGCAAAGAGGAGAATTGATTCTGGTTGAAAGGGGTCAGATCAAAGGATTCCATGCAACTGATCTACTAGCACAACATGTTTAAACCTAAAAATTTAGTTTTTTTTTTTATATTTTACCGGGGTCAGCTGATCCCTCTCCTCACCATGTAGTTCCACCCTGAAAATATACACATGGGTAAGTGAGAAAACATATACATACGCTCTCGGAAGACCATATAAAGTTATAATCCAATCCAATACGTAGACAACAAAGATATTAACATTTTTTGGTCATCAAAATTTACTTGTAAAATATATGAAAAAATGAAAAATCTATAGAATCGCAAACTCGGTGTAGATTTTTTTTGTTTCTTTTAAGATGAGCCTTATAGTGATGTGGTTGCCACTTTGTGGTACCTGGTCATATTCAAATGTGTTCACTCACCTCCCTCAATTAGGTTAAAATTGTAGACAAAAGATAAATTTATATTTGTTTTTTCCAAGTTCCAACCATGGTATTCACACTAAGTACTCGTCGGGTAGTTCAAATGCGCAAGCATTTACAACAATCTTACGTTTTATGGGACAAAAAAAACAAAAAAGAAGAACATTTTTTTTTTTGCAAATAGAGGTCCGTCCACTAACGGACACATATTATGTGTTAAGCGACACACGTCTGTTTCATAACTTGCATGCATTTTTGTTCGTCAAGTTGCATGTGTTTCAAAAAAGCTCAAATTAAATGAAAGAGAATAAAACAAATGGCGGCAACAATGCTTAGTTTTATGAAAAGTTTTCTTGGCATTGTTCCTTTTAAGGGGTGGTAGCTGAAATATACGATCAGGGATAAATGATCCACTCAAAATTCAAAATTGGGTTTCTTTTGCCTTCGTTGGTTAACTTTTGCCGATATATTATTAAACTATGTTCATATATTTTACGAAAATAAAAAGAAAGTTATGAGCATCCCCAGAATATCTAGTTTTAGAATTCTCAATATATATATATATATATATTAATATTAATATTTTATTTAAAACTTTTAATTTTAAGAAAAAACCAAACTTCAAATAATATTAGTATAATATTTCATTTTAAGATTTTTAATTTTATGGAAAATTTAGTTCAAAAAGTCTATACATAGGTATTTTCATTGGTTTTTCCATAAAATTAAAATTTTAAAATAAATATCTTATATATATTAAAACAGAAGTCATGACTTAACTTCATGTGTGATATTTTAAATGGACTATTCATTAAAAATATTTATTATATCTTACATAATTTAATAATAATATCTAATATCTTATTTTTTATTTGAACTAAAAATGGTTTTCTTTTTAGAAAAAAAGCTAACCAAATCTTTTTGATATCTTTTTAAATTTAATTTATAAATTAGTCTAGTTAAATTTTCATTATCATAAAATATCATCAGAAAATAAAATTAATTTCTTTTAATATATAAAATGAAAAGTGGATAAAATATGTTAATTCTATTTAAGGATTATAACAATTTAAATTGATTAATTTATAAAATATAGTTTACAAATATTTTAAATAAATTATGTTAGATTAATAATCATTTCTATCTCAAATATAAAAATAAAACTACTATTTTATTAAAATAGAAGTCAAAACCTCATTTCATAAGTGATTTTTAAATTAGACCACCTTTAATTTTTGTTTATTATTTTTCTTTAATAAGATGTTAATAATATATAAACTATTTGAAATACTTTAATCATAATATTTTATATATACTTTAATTTCAAATATAATTATAAATATATATATATATATATATATATTAAAATTTTCAAAAAAAACCGTTTAAAAAGATTTTAACAAGATTTTGAGTTTCAAAAATTATATGTAAATGTTTTCAATAATGAAATATTATTATACATTAATATAATATCCAGTTATCGTTTATAAAATGTAAACAAAACATTTTGTCATATTATTTATTATAGAATCAAATCAATCATATCAAAAAAAAAAATATTATGTTGATCAAAACATTTTAACAGTATCTTAATTTTCAGAAAAAAATGTATGTTAATATTTTTACTATTTTCTTAATTAGAAATGAACTGTTATTATGCATATATATATATATATACATTTTTTGTTTATAAAAAAAAATCTATCCTAATTTTATCTATCTTATAATCAAGTCAAAATGAAATTATTACATTGAACTACATATTATAAATTATATTAGTTTGATAGATTCACAAAATTTATTTTCATAAATAGAAAATATCTATATTAAAAATATAATATGATGACATACTACAATACAGGTATAAAAATTAACATATCTTATGTTTTTGTATATAAATATACTATGTAAAATCAATAAACGTAAAAATATTACTAAAAAAAAATTCAATTTTGAAGGACGGGTAAAAAATTAATATATACTAAGTAAATAATAATTTGCAAATATGTTTTTTCATGCACATGTTTCTTTAAATTAAATTTAAATACAACAAAATAAATATATAATAATAAGTAACAAATACATGTGATGGTTTTAAATAATTGACTATCTAAAACATGTGAAATATAAATTATTGTTTTGAAATAATTATATAAATATTTAAACATATGATTAAAATAATATTAAAATAACACAGTGCAGTTGCACGGATCAAGATCTAGTTAATATTAACATATTTATATAACCCTCAATGTTAGATATTTTGAGATGTTTAAAAAAAAAAACTCCATCAATAATATGAAGATGATGAATAGGATGCCGATGGAGTTCTCAAAATGTGATTAGTCATTAACTAAATGAAAATAATTGATGGGATTCTAATATCCACCTAATAATCTTGAAAATTTTCTTTTAGTTACTTAAAATAAAAATGAATGATGGAGTTTTAGTATCCATCCAATAATTTCAAAAATTCTCTTTTGAGATTTTATTGGATAAGTATTAAAATCCATTAATCATTTTTGTTTTAATTAGAAACTAATTAATTTTTTAGAACTCTATCCTCACACCAATTGATAAGAGTGCTCTAAGGAAAAAACACATTTTAATAAAAAAAAACTAGAAATTGATATGCGTTTGTCCAAATATTGATTTTTACCATTTTATAAATTAATGTATTTTTGTGATTAGTATTATATATTGTACTGTTATATATTTTACATATATCATCACATAACTAATTGAATATTAGTTATTTGAATATGTTAAATTCAAAGACAGCAAATCGAATCTGAATACAATTAAATAATATAGTTATTTTTGGTTATTTTGGTTTGGATACAAAATACCTAAACTGAATCGGATAATTAGGGTCATCACTGATACAAATATGCAAATCGTCTCTAATACATTGATTATTAAATATTTTAGATTTATATTCATCAGATTCAAAACCACATGGATGTGAGAGTATCCCACTCAAATCCACCCATAAAATTATTATATCCGAAAGGAGTCCAATTTCAAAATCCCAAAACCTGAATCCTTAAAGAAATAATCTATACCTAACGGATAACTAAATTCCTATTGCTAACTGATTTTGTAAGCAGATACTTTTTTTTATTAATCATTTTAAATCCTATCACAAATGAAACAATTTTGTTCAAACATGTCGAATTATTATGATTAATATGTAAATAAATGTTGTAAATTATTATGATAAAATGAATTAATGAATTAGTTAAGAAGTATAACGCCTTAATCGTCCACGGTTAATGTGCCTCACACGCCCGCTCTCTTGGCATGTGGGTCCCCTTCCATGTGATGGACGGTACACTAATATGTCGGAGCCTCAGAAATCTTGTTTACTGATTCTGGAATCACCACATGACATTTTCCCGTGTTTTGGCCTCACTCGAACGGTATCATAAATTAATTTCCGATATGTCATCCATAATTCCCGTACTCCAGCTCAAGCATACTTAAATCTGGAGTTCTAAATGGATGTGACGGAAAAGGTAAACACACTTTGATGACACAGGTAGCCAAATCAATTCTCTTAAGCCTTTCGATATATCATAGAGCGGGATGTTAAAATTCACCCCTTTCCACAAAGCGTAACTTCCTCTTTACGTACCAAAATAGATCTCAAGACACCTCTCGGGCCACAACCGATACTGCTAACCTGGTTCTGATACCACTTGTAATGTCTCGACCATTTACGGCTAATGGGCCTTTAACGCCCGTTTTCTCCACCTGTGGGCTCCACTTCATGCGAAGGACGGTGTGTTTATGTTTTGGAAGCTCGAAAGTCTTGCTTACTGATCTTACAATCAACAGATGACTTTTTCCCGTGTTTTGTCTCCACTCATACAGCATTGCAAATCACTTTCTGATAGGTCATCCATCCTTCGACTATTTCAGTTCAAACACACTCAACTCTAGAATTCTTAATGGTTGTATGACGGAAAAGGTAAATGCACTTTGATGACGTAAATAGTCAAAGCAATTCTTTTAGGCCTTTCTATATTACACAAACTGTGATTTACAAGAAGGGTGAAAAAATGTAATAGATGTATTAAAACACTTCAAATGCATTAGTTCTATTTTGCATTTTATAATAAATGTGGTCGAATTATTTAGAAAAAAGAATAAATAAATTAGTTAAATCCGGTAGGAAAACATGTAAGAAATCACTTAAATATAAATATTATTTGTACTGTATTTTTAATAGAATACTTTGTAAAATTATTATATAGATAATAAAAAGATAAAATACATCTAATAATAGCTGTGATAGTAGAGTGTAGGATCCTTTCTATCTTTCAATAATATGATTAGGAATACTGGACTTCTAGAATTTCTGGTCGGGGGAAATTAAATGTCTTGGAAAATAAGAAAGAATGAAGTAATAATTAGATATCGGTTAGATGGAGCACTAGCAAATGATGATTAGTAGACGCTTTTTCCATGTTCTTACACATAAGTTTTAGGAATATGGGTTCTGATTATCAGCCAAACAGTGGCTTATCTTGAGGATAAAATACCGAGACGACACGGACAGTTTCGTTTTTACAAAATATGGATTGGACATGATGGTTTGTTAGAATCAATTGGGAGTGATTGGGGTGAATAGATAGCAGTAAACTCGAGAAATTTTGTATAAAAAATTATTAATTGTCGTCATGAGATCGCACATGGTGAAATAATAATCCATCCTATAGAAAGAAGAGAATTAGTGAGCTTCACAAAGAACAGAAGAATACAAACTGATAATAACAGAACTTAGAAAGACATATTAGAAGTATCTAGAAAGTTACAAGAAGCATATAAGGACGAAGAATATTTTTAGTAACAAAAGAGTCGTAATATAGTACACATCAAAGGATCTTAATACTAAATTCTATCACGTCCTGAAAAACAACGTTGTGTCCGTAATAGGATTATGGAGCTCTATGATACTGATGAAAATTGGATAATCGAAGAACAGAGGGTAAAAAAAAGTTGCAGTGTAGTATTTTGATGATTTGTTTCAGATAACTTTTTCCTTAGAATTTGAAAGTGTTTTGGACGAGATTACACCTACAATCACCCGCAGATGAATCAGCGGTTAATCAGGTTAGCAAAAGTGAATGAAATACGACAAGCCCTGATTATGATGCATCCAAAAAAAAACTCATGGGCCGGATGGAATAACAATTTTATTTTTCCAACTCTCTTGACATATAATAAAAAAAATCTATTGCACACAAAGTTAAATATAACTAATATTTATTTGATTTTTAAAACAAAGAGGCCAACAAGGATGACATAAATCAGACCTATAAGCTTATGTATTGTAGGATATAAGATTATATCTAAGATATTATCTTAGAGATTAAAGGCTTGTCTCCCTTCACTTATTTAGTAAATACAATCAATTTTTGTGCTTGAAAAATTGATCTCTGACAATATCCTCATAGCGTTCCATGGATTGAGGACTAATAAATTATGCCAGGAAAAATTCATGGCCATAAAGACGGATATGATAAAACTTATGATATAGTTGAATAGATAGTATTCAAGAACTTCTTTCCAAGATGGGGTTGATTACCAGTGGACCCACTTAATGATGGAATGTATTTCTTCGGTTGAAGACATAGTATTATTGAATAGTCAACTAAAAAATAGCGTTATATATACGGAAACATTGATAGTAAATATTAAAAGTCTAAGAGAGAGAAATTTCTAACATGCATAAATCTTGCAAAGGCTCGTTCTCTAATTTCTCATATGTCTTTGGAGATGATAGTCTTTTTTTTTTTGTAAAACACAAAGAGAGGAATGCCAGACGATTCTCAAGATTCTAAAGGAATATTGGGTCATGAGATTCAATTCGGTCACAAGATGAAGAACCCATCAAACATGAATTAAGGGACATTTTAGGAAACATAACCTAGGTGGAATGAGATCATATTTGATAATTTCTGAGAATTTGGGAGAATAAAAAATACAAATATTTTTATCCAAATGTATATTATGATAGGAGAGTTTACTCTTCCCTTTTGGTGTCCACCTCATCATCTTTGTGGATCCTACGAAAAATTTGAGTTATCAATTATTAATTTAAATTTATAGTTTTTTCTAATGTATCTTATATATATGATTGTATACATTGGGTTGATATACTAATTTCCAAATTTGCTATTTTAAAAATAGAAAATAGAAAAGAAAAAATGATACGCACACTATTATTGAAAGCATCTTTTTTTTGTAAAAAAAATTTCACAAATAAAATATACATTTAGCCCAAAAAGTATATGCAAACCAGATAATTTAGTTATTTTGCCATACACTAATATAGTGACTAAACATAATAATCTACCACACCAATACTACCATCACTTATCAAAATTGATTTAAAATTTTTGTATCATTTTTGACCATTGATACCTTTTTAACATCAATTAATATAGATGATACATATATTCAATATCTTTACATCAGTTTTTAATGATAAAACGATATTAAATATTTGCTTCATCAGTTTCGGAATTATTTATTTAAATGATGTAAAAGTTTTCTATATCATTTGTAACTAATGCAAATATATAAAATAAATGATTACTGGAGACCGGTAATCTAGAAAGTGAAGAGCGAATTCATCTTTTGCCACCGAGCGACGTTTCGCAATTTAAGGAATGTGAAAAACGAATAGAGCAATTACTTCATGTGTCACCATATAATTGGTACTAAACTTGACCCGATCAGGTCTATTGTAAAACCAAAGTTTTGATCGAACAAAGAGATCACATGGCGAGGGTTGTAACGGTTACATATGTAAGTTGATAAAGATAAACTTTTGCTCATAATTTGTTTCCAGACCTCAATGACAACGTCAGGTTACATTTCCTCTCCAAAGGGGTTTTCCATTTAATAAACGTTTTCTTTAGTTGAGAGAATGTGGACTGAAAGCCAAATGAGTTGAACGCCCCCACCACCACAGTACCATGCATCACTGACAACATGCATCACATAAAATACTTTTTTTTGTTTTTTTATCACATAAAATACTTTTTAAAATATCTCTTATCTAACAAAATATATAGATCAAAATAGATTTGAGATTAACTGAAAATAGAACTTTAGTTATTTTCAGAAATATTTCCAGTTTAACTAGACCTTCACCAAAATAACACTTAAATTAGACAAAGAGATATAAACAAAATAGAATATTCTGTATCAGTAAAATGATGTTCGTACCTACAAATTGATCTTTATTTTCAATTTATTTGAAGGAATATCAGAAATATATATTTTGTTTTTAAAATGGAACTTTACATATAATATCAGTAATATATATATTTACCTTAAAAATGTACAATCTTTTAGTATGATTAATTTATCCCACGTACAAATAACATAAAATACACACTTTCACATACAATGTTAATATTTTTCTTTTTGTTATTTTCATATAGATTTTATACTTTCATTTTGGTTATTTTAATTATTTTAGTATTTTACATATAATTGGAAAAGTAGAAATAATTACTTTTATTCCTTTTAAATTCTATTATTTGATATTTTGTAAAACTGGTTCATAATTCATAATTGTTAATTTTGATTAAGAATTTAAGATAAAAATTTTGGAACTATAGATGTATTCTTTGATATACTGAGAAGACATTTTTACATGAGTACCAAAAATATATTGCGAAGACGATAACTAATATTTATTGTTAACAATTAATTGATACTATAAAATATGTAAAAAATCATATAAAAATAGAACAACATTCAAGTTTATAAAAAACAATTAAATTAGTTATTTCAAATAGATAAAACAGATTTATAAGTAACTAATGAATTGAACTTTAGTTATTTTAAGGAATATTTTAAGTTAGTAAAAAAATTTGACCAAAACAACACTTAAATTAGATAGAGAATATAACAAAATATCTTATTCTGTATTAGTAAAATGATGTTTATATTAACAAAATGATCTTTATTTCAATTTATTTCTCTGAAATGTGGCTTTTATATTTTAATTTATTCATCACAATGCTAATATTTTCTTTGTCATTTTCATATAAATTTAATTCTTTTATTTTGGTTACTTAGACCATCTCCAGTGGTTTCCCTCATTTTCTCCTTCAAAATCAAGTAAATTCAAGATGATTTTGTTATTTACTCAAATGGGTGTTTCCCTCATTTTTTCCTTCAAAATCAAGTAAATTCAAGATGATTTTGTTATTTACTCAAATGGTTCCCTCATTTTCCAGCTCATAATATATTGATTTCTCAGCTTTTTCTTTATTGCCAATAACAGCCTCTATTTAGTAGAATTGAAAATTATATTCACTTATTTTAAAATTTAAATTTTAAACTAAAAGCTAACATATTCAAACACACTGTTTATTATATTAATGAAACTACGTATTCACATAATAAAATAGTAAAATTTTATTTAAACAATATTATTACTATTGTTTCCCACACATAATAAATCAAACATGTTCTATACATAAGAAGTATCTTATTTTCTCAAATAATTTTTAATAGAATTTTTTATAATAAATTTTATATGAAATTATTTAAAATATGACAAATAATTAAAATTATCGAAATCATAGAAAAATACAAATCAGATAATTCACTTAAATTTTCTAATAGAAAATATGTGTTCAAAATAGCAATCTAATACATAAAAATTATCTTATTTTTTAAAATCTAGTATTATAGTATACATTCATTTTATTATTTAATAAATTATATATAAAATTAGTAAAATATGATAAATAAGCAAAGTATAAAACCATGGAAAAATTGATAAATCAGCATTGCTTTCTTTATATTTAACTATTAATATTTTAACTTAATTTTTATATCTATGATAAAAATATGTTTTAAAGATAACAATATAATATATAGGAATTATCTTATTTTCTAAAAGTATAATATTATTAATAAAGACTCTTTTTATTATATGCTAAATTATTCATAAAATTATTTAAAAAAAAACAAATAAGCAAATATAAAAAATCATGGAGAAGTTACAAATCAATCAGTAAATTCACTTGAATTTTATAAAAAACAAATTATTTTCAAGATAACAATATAATAGGTAAGAATTATCTTATCTGCTAAAAATATAATATTATTAATATAAATTCGTTTTTATTATATAAAACTTTATATATAAATTATTAAATAAGGTAAATAAAAAAATTTACGTAAAATTATGGAGAAGTTGACAACTAAGCAAATTTACTTTTTATATAATAGTATAAATTGTATATGAAATTATTTAAATAAGATAAATAAGCAAATTTACTTCTTATATAAATAATAAATTGTATATGAAATTATTTAAATAAGGTATATAATAAGAATTATCTTATTTTTACAAATCTAGTATTATTAGTATACATTCGTTTTATTATTTAATAAATTATATATGAAATTATTAAAATATGATAAATAATCAAAATATAAAACTATGGAGAAGTTGATAAATCATCATTGCTTTCTTTATATTTAACTATTAATATTTTAACTTAATTTTTAATTTCTATGATAAAATATGTTTTAAAGATAACAATATAATACATAAGAATTATCTTATTTTCTAAAAGTGTAATATTATTAATAGAATTTTTTTTATTATATGATAAATTATTCATAAATTATCTATACTATTATATAAGAAGTGTAGATTTATATAATAGTATAGATTTATTAAATAATAATTATATATAAAATTATATAAATAAGGTAAATAAACAAATTTACCTAAAATTAAGGAGAAATTGACAAATAAGCAAATTCACTTTTATATAATAGTATAGATGATTATAAGACCATACGAAGAAATAATTTTAGTTTATATATATTTCATATCGTTTAAATTAAACTATACATCATATGAAAATACATACTTATATTTTGATATTTGAAATGAAAATATATTGAAAAGTTAATATTTTAATTTTTAAATATGTCATTGTTTTTTTTTTAAATTATTATAAATTATTGAAACTACTAAACATCTCACATTAAAATAATTCGTTGGTGTAAATTTTTGTTACACAAATATGCAAATAATCATAAAATCATATGAGTAGAAACCTCATTTAATATATATCCATATTAAAAAATTTCTATAGTACTATGTTTATATCATTAAATTTAATTATATATTATATTCAATATATAAGATTGATTATTTTGATTTATTTACCCTGATTGCGAATAAACAAGAGTGTTAGTTAAATTTATATACATACGCCAATTTATTACATAATAGTAACTGATTTCTTATAATTTAATATATATATTTATTATTATATAATATTCAGAAAAAATATAAAATATATATAAAATTTTTATTGTGCATAAAGTGCAGATCTTAACCTAAGTATGTATCTCTTTAAATATTTTCAATCTTAAATAGTTTCTAAATTCCAGGTCAAAAAATACAAAAGAAATGAGAATAAACTTCAAAATAAATATTTATATAGAGGAGTAACCAAAAAAAAAAAAAAAAACACAACAAGAGAAAAAATTGAAGATAAATAGGATTGACATTTGAACGTAAATTTCTCATAACCATAATCAATTTTTAAATTCTTAAATCATGATATAAAGCTGAGTTAACTTTTAATTTGTTAAACTTTTAATTTTTAAATCATTATGGTTATGTTAAATCATGACCATAATTAATTTTAAATTGTTTATTTGTATTTGAAAAACTTAAAATATTGTTTTTAAAAATAATTTAAATTTTAATCTATTTTTTTTATAAATTGTATTTTTTAGAAAATATAATTTTTTAAAAAATATGATTTATAATATTATTATACAAATAAATAAATTATATTAAATTATTTTTGAAACTTTATATATTTTAACTGCAAATATTTACCAACTGATTATTAAGAAAACATTAGGGAACTTGCTAATACTCTACCAATCAAGCTTAGTGACACTTCGTTTATTTTTCATCACTCGAACACTGAAAAGTGAAAAGATATATGAAATCGGGTCCATTAAATGTTAAGCTTTGATATACAGTTCTAATTACAGTTGTTTCTGATCATACGTATAAATGATTATATAACAATTCTAAAATTCTAAAATTTCAAATATATATAAAAACAATCCTATGTATATTTTAAATTTTTCAATACTAAAATTTTATATTTTAATTACATACATTCACCCTGCACAAGGCGCATGTCTTATCCTAATCTATATTATAATGATGCAGTTCTGAGACTCCTAAGCATGCCCACGTATGCAGATATATGGACCCCATATCCATTTTTTTTACACAGCGTGCCGCTCTTTTAGCTTTACATGTCGTTTCTATTCTTGCGTGATGTTTTGTGTTTCTCATGGGCCTTTGGTTTGCCTGTCTTCACATTTCGGCGAGTTGATCATCAAACTCAACCTCTTCAATTCCCCTGCCAATCTATAGTGACGATTCGCCTCCAGTTCAAGTAAAGCATTGTGGATCCTCCTATACATATATGGTGAGTTCTCATCTTCGTCGTCAGCACAACCACGTTTGTCACTGCTCACCACTATAGCCTTATCTCTATCACCATCGCTAACCTCCTCCACAGATCTCTCCCCATTCTCTCCATTTTCAGTCACGTCTTCGATATACATACTCCTTAATCAAAGATCTAACACACCCACAAACAATCCAGTTCTCTCAGTGATGACCCTAATGGTGACAACACAAAATCGAAATCTTGATGAAGTCAAGCGGAAGCGACTGGAGAAAAGTTGAATTCAGAATCTTCAGGGAGATCGATCACTGTAGGTGGTGGAATGTACTTTCTCACCAGGTCCATACAATAACGAGCTCAGCCCAAGCGAGTTCAAGCCCAACAAAAGAGCTCTCCGGTAATCAGAAATTGATCGAGCTTAGTTTGGCTAATCTCCGCAATTAACCAAGTTAAAGGTGTTTAAGCAAGGTGCTTGAGCTAGCGGGCCGACCAAGGCCCATTTGGCGAAAGCCCTCACGAGCCACGATGAGTCTGCTAGGTCAAGGCATAACTACTATAAAAGGGAGAGAGGAGCTAACGAGAAAGGGATCCGAAATTACTCTCACTCACAAGGCGGCTAGAACTAGGGTTTTCACTCCTTTACTTCTTTTCTGACTTGTACGGCACGGTCGAGCTCCCCCCGAGACTCCGCCTCGCCTCTCACTTCCTTATTTGTAACCAAACTCTCTTATCAATAAAATCATACCTTTGACTCTAAATAGTAAGAAAACGCCTTTGAAATAACCCACAAACGAGTCCTGTCACTCATTTACTGAACAAACCGAACTCGGTTCAAACAGTTGGCGCCCACCGTGGGGCATAACAAAGCAGCGTCAACACAAGTTATGAGTCCAAGTAACGCTTTAACCTCCGGCGACGAGGAAGATGCCGCGGCACCGACCTCAGGCGCCGCCATACCGATCTCTCCTACTTTCATCGACTCCGTCATGGAGCGCCTAGCTCGTCAAGACGAAGCCCAGAAGACAACGAACGAGCACCTCGCAGCCATAGCCGCCGTACTCTCGAACCCTGATGGCGCTGGAGGACACCTTTCCACGGCCTGGCGGTTTCTCTTCACACTAATCCTACACCTACTCCGGCGAACCAGCCTATCATGCCGGCCGGACCCCAGGACGACTCCGTGCAACCGAGAAACAGCCCAGATCTACAAACTATCCAGGAAATCGCTGCCCTTAAGCAAGCTCTCCTCGACATCAACTTAAAGATTCACGGCGTCAGGACCTCCGCTCCGCTCATCGAGAGCGTCCTAGCGTATACCCTCCGAACTTCGTTTACTCAAAAGATAACAGCCGTAAGGCTCCGCAAGATGGACAAAATCCGCTTGCCGACATACAACGGCCTCTCGGACCCGACAGCCCACATCACGTCCTTCAACATCGCGATGCGGCGACAAACCTTCTCTGATGAAGAACGAGACGCCAGCTATTGCTAGCTCTTCGTCGAAAGCTTTACCGGCGTGGCCCTAACTTGGTTTACATGCCTCCCAGAAAACTCCGTTGATAGCTTTCGCGACTTATCGTCCGTGTTCTTGAAGAACTACATAATGTTCACATGCGAGGAAGCTACCGCGTCAGACCTTTGGAACCTTCCCAGGCACAGGGGGAAAGCCTTCGTAGCTTCATGGCAAAATTCAAAGGGATTGTGTCCAAGGTCAAAGTTCCGGATAGCATCGCTGTCAACGCCCTCATGAACACACTATACGTACACTCCAAGTTCCGAGACGACCTCTATCTTCACCTGACCAAATCTCTTTCTGATGCCATTGCTCGGCCCAACAACTTCATCCGTATGGAAGAAGACACCAAAGCAATCATCAGTAAACAGAACGCTACGAAGCAAGCGTCCTCGAAGAGCAACAATACCCGTTTGGAGCCGCGTCAGCACGCCCCAACCGACAAAGCGAACTCCAAGAAAAGATTTGTCTACATGGTCGACGAAGATAACCTCACGGGCTCGACAGTTATAGTTCGAGCAAAGGGATGGAACCACTGGAACATGACAGATGATGAGACGAAGCCGGAAGGCGCACCTGAAGCCTCAGGATCCAAACCCGAAGAACCAGAAAAGTACTGTTCCTACCACAAGAGCAAGAAACACAACACCAAGGACTGTAAGGTTCTGTACGAGCATTTCCTCTCCCCGGTCGCCAGTGGAAAATTCGAAGTCGAACCACCCAAGACCAAACCGAAGGAAAACAGCTGGAGCAAAAACAAAGATAAGAAGGATCGAAAGTCCCAGCGTAAGAACATGCGACCCGAGCAAAAGAAGGACGTTGAGGAAAAGGCTCCCAAGGAACAAGAAAAAGAAGATTCATCTGCCAACGAGGAGCAGCCGAGAAACCGGCGAAGAGTCGAAGTTATCCTCGCACGCCCAAGCTCAAGAACGAGCAATAAGTCCGAGCTCACGCAGGGAGATCTACGTATGTACCTCAGTAAACGGCCCACAGAACGGGATGGTCTAAGCTCGGTCGACTTACGACATAAACTAAAGCAAAGAAACGTCACAGCCGAGACAACGCCATCCGAATCCATCGAATCGGAAGACGAGCTCGCTGCTCCAGTCATACTCGGCTCGTCCTCTATCACGATAGATTTGAGAAGCCATCTGAATTCGAAGGTCACCGACCTCTGCTCCAAGCTCTTCAAACAAGAAACGCAGGATCTGCGACAGTAGCTCGATGCAAACAGAGACAACCATACAAAGTCTGAGCTAACGACTATCGAACACTCGTCTCACGACCTACGAACTCAACTCGAAAGTAAAGAGCTAACGTCATCATGGGAGGTTCGCCCCCATGCGGCGACTCGGTTTGGTCTATCAAAGCTCACCAACGTCAGGCAAAAACTTCGCAGAAATGGCCATTCGTGCCGAAGAACGACCTCTCGATAACGTTTTCTCCCGAAGACGCGCTCGGAGTCCATATGCCACACAACGATCCCTTACTCGTTGAGCTGGGAATCGGAGACTGCGAATTAACTAAGGTACTAATTGACACCGGTAGCTCGGTGGACCTCATCTTCCTCAGGACACTTGAGAAGATGGGAAGTGACCTACATCTTCTGAAACCATCCAACCACACCCTTACTGAATTCAATGGAGTCTCGAAAGAAATGATCGGCGCCATTAGACTTCCGGTCTATGCTGTCGGAGTGACCCGAATGGTCAAGTTCTCCGTTATAGCTGTTGACATGAAGGAATTACTAAGATAAGAAGAGATGACCATTGGTACGGGCGTGACCATGAAGAGCTTGACCATATGGTCAACTACAAATAAGATGACCATTGGTACGAGCGTGACCATGAAGAGCTTGACCATATGGTCAACTACAAATAAGATGACCATTGGTGGAAGCGTGACCATGAAGAGCTTGACCATATGGTCAACTACAAATAAGATGACCATTGGTGCAACCGTGACCATGAAGAGCTTGACCATATGGTCAACCTCAAATACGATGACCATGGGTGCAAAGCGTGACCATGAAGAGCTTGGCCATATGGGCAAATTCAAAATCTCTTCTTCTGCTCTTCTCCACGTGCATTTGACCGTTGTGTACCAACTTGCATTATTTTTAATTATTTTTATTTCAGGCCACTTGCCTACTTATCTTACTATAATGCACATTGATTTAATCAAGGAAAATATTTCCTCCTTCTATTCTTCTTAACTCACGAAATTCTCTCTCTCTCTCTCTTATTTGTTCTTCATTCTCCAGCAACAATACTTTCTTAATCTCTAATTCTTACAATAGCCACCGAAGCGCCCTACCATGTTATACTCGGCACGCCGTGGCTTCACTCCATGAAAGCTATTTCGTCGACGTAACATCAGTGCGTCAAGTTTCCAGGTAACGACGGACGAATCAAAACGCTACGGGGAGACCAACAGGCAGCGCGAGTTCTCCTCATTGACAACGTCAAACCTCAACAACCGACCCCCCGAGTGAATGCTGTCGTGAAGCCGATCCAAAAGATCTACCCCCAAAAGGATGAAGTCCTCGAGGTGCAAATAGACGACAAGGATCCCGCAAAGAGCATCTGAATAGGAGCGTACATCTCTGACGAGATGCAGGAAACGATCCTCACTTTCCTCAAAGAACACGTGTCGACCTTTGCGTGGGCCACCTCAGACATGAAAGGGATCGACCCAAAGATCACATCCCACGAGCTTAACGTCGATCCAACTTTCAAACCTATCCGACAGAAGCGTCGGAAGCTCGGTCCGGAGCGATCCAAAGCCGTCAACGAGGAAGTCGAACGACTGCTCGCCGCCGGCTCGATCACGGAAGTGAAGCATCCCGAGTGGCTAGCGAATCCATTGGTGGTAAAGAAGAAGAACAGGAAATGGCGCGTCTGCATCGATTTCACGGATCTGAACAAAGCGTGTCCCAAAGACAGTTTCCCTCTTCCACATATTGATCGCCTGGTCGAATCAACGGCAGGAAACGAGCTCCTCACATTCATGGACGCTTTCTCCGGATACAACCAGATCACAATGCATCCTGACGATCGAGAGAAGACTGCGTTCATTACCGACAGAGGAACCTACTGCTACAAGGTCATGCCGTTTGGGTTGAAGAACGCCGGCGCGACATACCAACGATTGGTAAACAAGATGTTCGCCGACAAACTCGGTAAGACAATGGAAGTTTACATTGAGAACATGCTGGTCAAGTCATTCCGAGCTGCCGACCACCCTACTCACCTGCGCGAGTGCTTTAAAACCTTAAACGAGTACGGAATGAAGCTAAATCCAGCAAAGTGTACCTTCGGTGTCACTTCGGGAGAATTCCTCGGCTACATCGTTACGCAGCAAGGAATAGAAGCGAATCCCAAGCAGATTTCCGCGATCCTTGATCTCTCTAGCCCGAAGAATAGTCGGGAAATCCAACGACTGACATGGCGAATCGCCGATCTGAACCGCTTTATCTCGCGATCAACTGACAAGTGCCTCCCATTCTACGAGCTGTTGCGCGGTAATAAACGCTTCATCTGGGACAAGATATGCAAAGAAGCCTTCGGTCAGCTGAAGACTTACCTCACCACTCCACCCGTCTTAGCTAACCCCGAACCCGGGGACACGCTCTATCTCTACATCGCTGTCTCGTCAATCGCGGTCGGCGGTGTAATCGTTAAGGATGACCGAGGCGAGAAAAAGCTATTATTCTATACGAGCAAACGCATGACGGACCCCAAAACACGTTATCCGACACTCGAGAAGATGGCCTTGGCAGTCATCACAGCCGCAAGGAAGCTAAGACCATACTTCCAGTCGCATACGATCGAGGTCCTCACCGATCTCCCTCTCCACACCGTCATTCAGAACACCAATCAGTCAGAACGTTTGTCCAAATGGGCAATCGAACTCAGCGAACATGACATCGTCTTCCGAAACCGGACAACACTCAAGTCGCAAGTCTTAGCCGACTTCATGGTTGAATTATCACCGGAGCTCGCGCAGGATCTAGCCTTGCCAAATAGCAACTGGATTCTGCATGTCGACGGCTCGTCAACAAAAAAGGGATCCGGAGCAGGGGTCCAACTGCAATCCCCAACTGGCGAGTTGATCAGGCAGTCATTCCGACTCAGCTTCGCCGCCTCGAATAACGAAGCCGAGTACAAATAACTCATTGCCGGACTACGCCTCGCACAGGCTGTCAAAGCGAAGCGTCTAAGCACTTACTGTGACTCTCAGCTCATCACAAGCCAATTCAGTGGAGACTACGAAACCCGAAACGAACGAATGAACGCGTACCTGAAGATAGTTCAGGATCTTGTCAAAGGATTTGAGTTCTTCAAACTCGTGAAAGTCCCACGCGGGGAAAACGTCTGCGCAGACTCCCTCACAGCTTTAGGAAGTAAACTCAGAGACCAAGTTCAAAGAACGATCCCAATTCACCAGATCGACAGGCCGAGCATTGATCTCGCTGAAGGATCAGAAGCTGAGACAACGCACGTCCTCGCAATCACCCAGACTAAGGAAGCAGAGCGAGACTGGAGGATTGAGTTAATTAACCTCTTAGCACACGGAAAGTTCTCCGAAGAGAAGTGGAAGGCCCGACGACTTAAGGCGCCCAGTTCCAACTATGTCGTCACCAACGGCACACTTCACAGATGGACGGCTAACAAGGTCCTACTCCGATGCATCCATGGCGAGGAAACGTATCTCTTCATGGCCGAGACACACGAAGGAGCCGGAGGCAACCATTCCGGTGGAGGAGCTCTCGCCTTGAAGGTAAAAAGCCTAGGCTTTTATTGGCCGACTATGATCACCGACTGTGAAGCGTTCGCGCGGCAGTGCGACAAATGTCAGAGACGTGCCTCGACGATCCATTGCCCTACCGAAACATTACGAACAATGACAGCTCCATATCCGTTCATGCGATGGGCGATGGACATCATCGGACCAATGCCTCCATCTCGGCAAAAACGTTACATCTTGGTTCTCACAGATTACTTCACCAAGTGGATAGAGGCCGAATCCTACGCATCGATCACTGAACGGGAAGTCCAGAAGTTTGTCTGGAAAAATGTCATCTGTCGCCACGGTCCGCCCTATGAGATCGTCACCGATAACGGTTCCCATTTCATCGCGCATAATTTCCGCGAATTCTGGAGCAAGTGGAGGATCCGCCTGAACATGTCCACACGTCGTTACCCGCAAAGCAACGGCCAAGCCGAATCCTCGAACAAAACGATCATCAAGAAGAGACTCGATCTAAAGAAAGGATTGTGGGCAGACGAATTGGATGGGGTCCTTTGGTCGCACAGAACCACGCCTCGAGTTGCAACCAAAGTGACACCTTTCTCTCTTGCTTACGGAGTCGAAGCCATGGCACCAGCTGAGGTAGATGTCACTAGCTTACGACGCTCGATAATGCCACAGAACGTCGAGCTCAACAGCGAGATGTTGCTGGACGCCCTCGACGCTATCGAAGAAAGGAGAGATCAAGCCTTGCTTCGTATTCAGAACTACCAAAATCAGATCAAGAATTACTATAACAAGAAAGTTCGATCCCGACCTTTGGAAATGGGGGACTTAGCCTTACGCAAAGTCTTCGACAACACCAAGGAACCAAACGCAGGAAAGCTTGGCGCCAACTAGGAGGGCCCTTATAAGATCATCAAGATAGTTAAGCCAGGAGTATACCACTTGGAAACTTCGAGAGGCGAGCTGGTGCCGCGAGCTTGGAACTCGATGCACCTCCGAAAATATTACACAACGTAAGTAAGCGAGTTAGCGACTACTACTAAAAAAAAAATGAGCTAGCGACTCCCAGTCACTCTAGCTCTCCGAGTATACTTCCCAACAGTCGTTTACTCGGCAAACCGAACTACGTCTGGCTTGATCCTCTCCCGAGGTACGTAGGCAGCCTTACCAGGTCCAGCCATAACCCAAAAAAGAAATCCTAAGTAAATGCGCTCTTCAGCCACTTTTACTCGCCGAGCAGATGAACTAGCAAGGTTCACTTCAGCTCGACAAAACCGAACTACGGACGGCTTGATCCTCTCCCGAGGTACGTAGGCAGCGTTAACCGGTTCAGCTGTAACCCCAAAACGAACCCATCACGATGCCCACGTCCTGGTCTTCCCTTACACGCGGAAACCATGGATCACGCACCGGCACTCGTGCGAATTCGCCGAATGCGCCCTGATCAGGCAGACGTTCGGCGAGCCCCGCCAGTTACGGCCAGTACCAACTGACTGGCGAAGAGATGACAAGTTCGATCTCGCGATAACTCCTAGAGTAGGGATCGGCCGACCTAAACTCTACGGATTTACTTCGTGACGATTCGGAGCCCTTGTCGGCCAAATTAAGAACAAAACCTTAGACATTGCTAAGCAGGTCGGAGTCGCGCCCGACCCACGAGCAATGACTAAGTCGGACAAGCGAACCGAGCTCAGGTGACAGACGCTAGTCCGAGTAATGCTCCGAGCAATAGTTTGTCGATTTTGAAACAAGAACCAATTCCGAGAATGACAAATCTCTAATGGATCCTCCAAATTTAAAAACTAAAACGAACGCTTGCTGAGCTAAAACCCTAAACTCAATGAAAATTATGCAAAGGAAAATTTTCAGACGAGATCTAAGGGTTCGAAGTTAAAAACATGGGTTACTTCGGAAGCGAACGAACTCTGATAACCCCTAACTAGATTCAACGACCACGAGGCAAGTTCTCGTCTTGAAGCATTGAACTGGATTCGAAATATGCAACGAAAATCACGCTAAGGCAGATTTATAAAAAAAGGGGGAATATTAGAATCCATTGAAAAACAAAGCCTCTGTGGCGAACACCAAAATAAAGTCAGAAGAAAACCCCTCCGTAAGGGTACAACAACGGAATTAAAAGAAAGAACAACAACTCCACAAGCGGAGGGAAAGGATTGTACGAAGTAAGAAAAGGAGGCGTCGCCGCAAGGCAGGTTACTCTTTGGATACCTCGACATCATCGTCACCGCGGGAGTCCGTCTCGAGAAGCATTCGTCGACGATGCCGGGTGGCTCGACGCTCGCTGACTGGTGCCTTGGTTCTCATCCGTCAACGGCGGATTGGGTCTCGCCTTGTCACTCTCAACGGACTTGCCTTGGTCAGAACCATTGAGACTCGATATCTCTATCTCATCCGAAGGGTCGGGAACGCGCCAACCACCAACCGTAGGGTCGAGTTCCTCCATGTTCGACCCATTCGGGTCAAACCTATCGACGACATTCCTGTTGTAACCAGCCATCATATAAGGAAAGATCGTGTCGTTGAAGTACCTGGAGGACAGAACCAACAGCGAGTGACTGTAGTTGTTCAGATTGGGAGACCCGGGATACAGCTTTTCAGCTTCCGCCTTACGAACCCTCTGCTCTTCCTTGAACTCATGTATTTTGTCCTGCGGAATGGCCACCCCTTCGTCTCTCATCGTCTCCAGACACTTCCGCGTCCCGAAGGCCTGAACCCAGAAGCCCCGCGGGTCGTCGTACGCGTCAACTTTTGCGTCGTGAACTTTGAGACGCTCAAACGGGCCTCCGCCTTCTTAGTCATCGCGTGCAGAGTCTTCGCTCGCTCACACGTGACCTCCAAAACTCGGCTCCCTCTCAAATGGGAGGCCTCACAGTCAGCATCCTGGGTAATCTTCTCCACCTTTGCCTCGAGCTCAGCCTTCTCCTTCTCGAGTTCAGCATACGCGGCCTTAGCAACCCTCAACTCTTCGGAAACACTCTCGAGATCCTTGGCCCGAGTCTCAGCCAAGCCAACCGCTTCTGCCCGCGCGAGCTCTACTTCCGCAAGTGAAGCTTCGAGTGAGACGGAGCGTTCGCGCTCGTGATCGACTGCGTTCTGTACCTCTCCGAGACTGACGTACGTTGCCTTCAGCTCGCTATCGTACTTTTCGACCAAAGCGTTCACGCCTTCGTCAGCCTGGAACGAAGCACATATCAGCATAAGTATGAAAAAGCACAATTGCCGTGTCTAAAGAAGGGAGATAAAAACGACTTACCGCCTCCTTGAGACGAGCTACGTTCAGGTAGGCGACGCGAAAAGTTAACTGGTCAAAACCCGGAAGAATCCTCGGGTCGCGAGCGTGAGCTGGATCAGCCGACGGGCCAGTTCCCGCGTCGGAAAGGGCTACCTTCTTCGTTGTCTTCTTCTTTTTGCCCGCCTTTTTCTCCTTCTTCTTGGAACCTTCAGCGGGAACCATATCCTTTTCAGGCGAGACATCCTCGTTTGAAGGATTCGGAGCAGTTTGTTCTTGCTCCCCTTCAACCCTTTCCTCAGAGAGATCGCCAGCGTCTTTGTCATCTCGAGCCCCCGAATCCTCCTTGGAAGCAGACCCATGACCCGCGGGATTAGAGCTCTTCTTCTTCTTCTTCTTCTTCTTCTTCTTCTTCTTCTTCTTCTTCTTCTTCTTCTTCTTCTTCTTCTTCTTCTTCTTCTTCTTCTTCTTCTTCGTGGGAGGATCCACGGACGGGCTACCGCCGCTCGGATCCACTTGGACTTCAGTGTCCGCAGCCCGTGGCGTTTTCGAACCCCCCACAGACGGTTCGGGCATGTCCGAAGCAACGATCTCTGGAAGTGAGAGAGTTGCATCGCCTGAAAGATCCCCTCCTCCCAAGTCGAAACTATCGATCACATTCATCAGTTGAGTCCCTTGCGGTGCCCCTCCTCGCTTCTTCTTCATCGCTTGGGAAATATCGACAGGCTCTTTCATCGCTAACGCTTCCTTAACTGCCTGCTGCTCTTCTGCCGTATAGAGGTTGGATCTTTTCTTTCCGGTTCTAACCTTGCACCCAACGTCCTTCACAGTCAGCTGCCAGAATAAAATGGCATTAAGTGACGCGCATATTTAAAGAGAAAAAGGGAGGGGAGAAGGAAGGCGAGCAAGAGAAAGTCCTCGATACCTTGATTGATACGATCTATCCAGCGTTGGATCCTCTCCTCACTAATGTCAGGCCACAACTGAGGACCTAATTTGACTAGAGCTCGAGCAGTGGATAGGAACGAAGGCGGAACGGCGGCGTCGGTCAAATAATAGTTAGGATGCGGCTCTGCACAACAAGAGAAAACAGTTAGAACAAACAAAAATCGACAGCAGTCAAGACGAGCTAACTACCTGCTACACTGTTCCAATAAGTCCTAATGTCGTCGTTAAGAGGATCGACAAAGGCAAACTGGTCGGACTTGACATAGAAGTAGGAACGCTGCCACTTCGGGGTCTTGTCGGGGTGACTAGTGATGATATTGTAGTTCTGTCTCATCCGGATCGAGAACAGACCGTGATTCAAGCGAGATATGGCCGTCAACTGTTCAAACGCGTAGACGCATAACGAAACATCAATTTCAGCAGCCATGACCATAAGGGCAACTGTAATCCGAAAGGCCCCATTCACCATCTGACTTAAGGCGAGATCTCGACGCGAAACGTACGATGTCACGAGGCGAGGCAGCGGAAACCAAAGCTTGGTATCACCTTCGAAGTACGATTCGTAGACGCATTGATACCCGACCGGAGGCTACCACAGGCGTTGCTCTGCAGTCGGAATCAAATACGTAACACCCACAGCATTGCGAGCTATGAGTAAAGCTTCTACCGACTTCGCGGTCGAATGTGTCTTCTCGGTTTTTGCCCAAAACTGAGTCCCAGCGCGACGAAGTTTATCCCCGGGAAGCGCAGTTTCCCGTTCAAAGACCCCCATGCCACTATAGTGTGTAGGGACCTTCAGGCGGATATCTTCTTCTTCCGGCTCCGCGTTAGCTCGATTAGCTCGCCTAGACCGAGCTCGCCTAGACGGATCAGGACGGGATCGACCAGATGGCGGAGATCCGAGGCGCAGCACCCTCGGATCATTCATTACTTCCGCGGAGAAATTCCCGTCATCCTCGCCTCTAAACTCCCTTTCCGAATCGACGACCAGCAATCTCTGAGACAGGTCAAGACCGGCTGAATCCCTCAATGCTTCCCGATGCCTCAGATCAAAGTCGTCTAAGGGTTCACCGGTGGTCTCGTCCTGAGCAGGACTCGACGTCGTAGCGACCGCTTTCCCCTTTTCTTCCGCTGACAATCTCTTCCGCGGACACATCTACCGATGGCGAATGTATATATTCTACAAGTAAGTCTAGAGAGAGAAACTAGAGAGAAGGGAGAGAAAGAGTACCTGTAGAAACGGAGAAGTGATGAAAATGAAGAGAGGAAGGGTATTTATAGGAAAGGAAGAGGGGCGAGATTCTCGAAGGCATTAATTAGGTCTACTCGAGCCTAGTTGGGCCGAAAATCCGCCCGCAACTGCTCATATTCCGAGTTAAATGGGCTTCAATCCCCAAGAAACTTCTAGAGCCCGCGACTGTTCACATTCTCCTCCGAGCTCCGAGCTAACGACCATTAACGCTCCTGTAATGAACTCGAGATTGGCATTAACAGATGGGATGGGCCTCGAGCCGACGACCCGCGCTTGCGAAAGCAACCGTATCTGAATCTGCGAGTCGAAAGGCCGCTATTTGAGAAGATGACGCACCGCATTAATTGACCTGGTTATTCTATGGGCTAACTTAACGAAATCCGCTCCGATTAAGATTATAACTCGGCAGCGGATCTGGACGACTTACTGTAGGTGGTGGAATGTACTTCCTCACCAGGCCCATACAATAATGAGCTCAGCGCAAGCGAGTTCAGACCCAACAAAAGAGCTCTCTGGTAATCAGCGATTGATCGAGCTTAGTTTGGATAATCTCCGCAATTAACCGAGTTAAAGGTGTTAAGGCAAGGTGCTTGAGCTAGCGGGCCGATCAAGGCCCATTTGGTGAAAGCCCTCAGGAGCCACGATGAGTCTGCTAGGTCAAGGCATAACTACTATAAAAGGGAGAGAGGAGCTAACGAGAAAGGGATCCGAAATTACTCTCACTCACAAGGCGGCTAGAACTAGGGTTTTCACTCCTTTACTTCTTTTCCGACTTGGACGGCACGGCCGAGTTCCCCGCGAGACTCCGCCTCGCCTCTCACTTCCTTATTTGTAACCAAAATCTCTTATCAATAAAATCATACCTTTGACTCTAAATAGTAAGAAAACGTCTTTGAAATAACCCACCGACGAGTCATGTCACTCATTTACTAAACAGACCGAACTCGGTTCAAACAATCACCACCCACATTTTGCCTGAGAAAATCGATCAGATCAGGGGCCGGCTAAGACGAGATGGAGATAACTGTGGATTGGGGAGCAAAGAGAAAGAATCCCCCAATGTAGTTCCAGCAACCATGTTGGGGACAAAAACAGCAATCTTCTTGCCATTCTTGATAAGCTGCACTCTTGCAAACTTACGGATAGCAGAGTTAGGCTCCTATACATAAAGGAGAGTTTTTTTTTTGTTTTAAATGTGTTCAAGTATGGAGCATATTCTCTCTAGACAAAAACAACTTCTTTTTTGTTCTTCTCATGATAATGGTGATGTGGTATGTGTATATCTTCTATAATCAGTCTATAAAGTTTTTGTTATCCCTTTTATTTACATGTATTTGGGTTGTTGTAGTTGCGGACAGATGAGTCTTTGAGGAGTGAACTTGAGAAATTACAGCTTGCTATTGAGTATGTCTCTCATTCCTGGACAAAACTTGAGAGATTTGTGGGAATCACCCTCCTTTGCTTAGATGAAAAGGTATTGTGTCTTCACTCTATCACAAATGATATATTCCATCTGAATCTAATCTATTTTAGAAAAAAATGTTTTCGTTTACTCCTCTGTCTTCTTCTGTCTTTTTTTTTTTTTTAATTTTTTCATTTTGCATTTAAAAAACAAGAAGCTTGCTTAACAATTTTCCATCCTTTGCTTTGCTATATATAACAGGAGAAAGGCAGGCTCATATCAAGATTGCTGATGGTAAGAAAAGTTCTGTAGTCTTGGTATCTGAAGCTGCAAAGATGGACCAAATGAATCGAGCGCAGGGTTAGTATACTTCAGATTAACATTATGTGTCCATTGTTAGTTAACGTTATGTTCATTAGAAGAATTTTTAGTTCCGTTTTCTGATTCTTTCACTATATACTGATGACTACTTGGTGCCAGAGGAACTATTTTCCCCACTCCTCATACTTACTCTTATATTATCCTTTGATAATATTATTCAGGTGAAGCTGAAACAATACTGGCTAGAGCACAAGCAACTGCTAGAGGCCTTGCCATGTTATGAACTGGGGAAGTAAAACTGTAGAAGTGAGTTTTAACGAACCTAGATTGCTTATTTTATTCTTCGTAGTATTTTTTTACTCACTCTAGACAAAGGTTCCCGTGTCTTCTGGGACTTGCCAAATTGAGGTTGTTTTATGTCATATATATTCATGGGTTTATGCTTGTATTTTTAGCCGTCCAAATGTGATCTTATACCTATTACTGTACAATATTCAGGCTGCAAGCTTGAAATTTGCAGAGCAATAATAATTCAACCGTTCAGTAACATTGCCAAGGAGGTAAACAAATAGATTTCACGTGTAATCCCTTGGCATTGCTTGGGCTTTAACTAATGTTTAGTTTTTTTCTTTTGGTGGGGTTGTAGGGTGTGACAATGTTGCTTCCAAGTACGACTTCAAATCCTGTTTGCATGATTTCTCAAGATTTAACAGTGTACAAAAGCCTTGTGAACCAAGATCCAAAGAGAGATGACCAAGAGACATCAGCAATGGAAGGTGACTGGGAAAGATAATCAGAAGGGTCTAAAAAACGATCAGGCTCAACAACATTCGAAACAGAGAAACCAGGCCACACCGGTGAACCAGTAGTAGCCAGCCAAACCGAGAATGAGTGTATGAGAGAACATAAAATCCATCTTTTCCTGTTTTCAAAAAATGAGACATGATATCGTCTTCCCATGATATCGTCTTCCCTGTTTGAGCGGCATGAATATCATATGCTATTTGGCAAACAGAAAACATGTCTGAACATCTATTCTCTGAAAGTGTTTTCTCCAAATGATTTGGTCTGTACATTTACCTACGAAAGTCTGGGTTATTTGTGACCCATAACTTTGTTAAGTCTGGAAATTCCAGCGGGAAAAGAAACGTCGTCCCTTGACTGAGCAGAGAAGAACAGTACAGAAAAATGGTTGTCCTCTGGGTAAATCGACCGTGACAGAGATTTGATGATGTCATGACTGTCTTTACCTGAAATAGCTTAGTCCCTCCATATACGAGCTCCTATATTTCTCTCTTCACAGGCCTCTCCAAAGCCTCCAAATTATGTAGAGGAAGAATTTAGTTTAGCATCTCTTATTGTCTCGGTAGTGGTTATCAAAAGGCAGTGTTGATGAACTTGCATCACTTTGAATACATGTCACTGATACATGCATTTTGGAAAACTTATTACTGTATAAATCTAAGTGAACCTTTTAGTTTTAAATGTATATTATTAACTATTACTAAGGCTCCATGTATGAAACAACCCCGCACAACGACCAACAATAATATAAAAAACCTTGACGATAAATACAATCTCCATAATACGATCGTTACAATACAAAAATGATATAATTCACTCTTCAATCCCTGTCTCAGACCTCTCGATATACAAAAATGAGGAGATCAACTTCAAATATAAGTAAATTTTTCTTCTCATATATCAACAAGGCAGCAACAACATTCACAACCTCGCCCAGCGTGGAGCTCTGCTTTTAGGATGTGCCATACATTTTGAGTTAATATATGTCGACTTGCTCAACAACGAAAAAAACAGGAGTTGGCGACCTAACAATTACTCAGAATCAGACAAAACTTCAGATCAAGACCCAAATCTTTTGAAGCCTAACATTTTAAACCCACTTTTTATTCTTTGGTAGACCTATTTCGGATTTTTTTGTCCACCACAAGTAATTTTTAACAAAGTTCAGTAAAAATTCTAAAATAAATAATTTTGTAACTATATAACTAGATCTCGACCCGCACAACTGTGCGGATATTTTAAGACGAAAATATTTAAAATTATATAATATTTCTTCGTTTCAAATTAGATGATGTTTTAATAGATTTGTTTGTTTCAAAATATAAGATGTTTTGAAATTATAAGGTATATTTTGAATTTTTAAGGTTACTTTTAACTTTATTGGAAATTATTCAACCAAGAAAATTTTACTGTTTTTTAATACTTGGTTGAATGATTTTAAAATTATATCTTTAAAAATAATTTTGTAAGAAAATTTAAATTTCTTAATCTTTGTGGAATGATCCAAAACATCATATATTAAGAAACGAAAAGAGTAAAATTTATCAATAAATAAATATAATTTGATTCTGTTACTATCCAATTTTAAATAATATATATGTGGCTTATAATATTATTAATATAATTTCTAAATTTTTATTTTTGTAACAATTTTTAAAACCATTATTATGTAACATTACTAATTTATATATTTTGTTTTATTTCTAAATTTGAAATATATGTAAAAAGTAAATTAAGTTGGACCTACATAATACATAAATGTTTTTTTTGGGATACTGTTAAAAGTATTTTATATAATTTTAATTTTGTGTTTATAAATAAAAAAAATGATTTAATATTTGAATTATATTTTCTGATAGTTAAATTTTGATCAAATAATTTCTTAAAACTATTTATTGGTATTTCAAATTAAAATTAAAGATATGAAAAGATATTATAATGATGTTATATAAAATTTTATAAAATTTCTGAGGATGGTCAAAACTAAAAAACCACACATGAAGTGAGTCATGACTTCTATTTTACTATAATAGATTTTATAAATGTTTAGAGTTATTAATTTCTTTCAAAAATAATGTAATTTATTGTCTGTATAAATTGTTAAATTTTTAAATCTGAATTTATATCTTTTCTGTACACTATTTGATTTACGTACTAACAATTATATAAATAAACATTAATCAACTCCTAAACCTCAGCTTTTGAACATGAAAGCGATAATAACACTAATAATCGGTCAAATCATTACAAAGATAAGATATAAAAATATCAACACATGAATTCACCAATCATTCTTATATTAACCTAATAATTTGTGTGACTTTCACTGTTCCATTCATCTACCATTAGAGACAACACGGAAAAATAAAAATTAAAAAAATAAGACACATCAATAATGTACCTGGCTCTGCGCTTGTGCGGAGCCTATACCCCTAGTCATTGTAGTACTTTACATATATGTGAAAAAAATGAAACGACCTGTATACTGTTTTTGAAACTCTATTATTTATAATTTTTTCAAATCATTTCATTATGCATAATTGTTAACATTGTTGATTAAGATTTTATGATTGATAATATTTTTAAACTATAGATGTATTCTTTGATATACTGAGAACGTAATAATTGAGATTTTTTTTTTTAACAATCAAACTAATACGATAAAAAGTTAAAATGCATTTGAAAAAGTAGAAGAACATACCAGTTTACTGAAAAATATTGACGTCATTAGTTTAAATGCATCGTGTATGAGAGAATCTGCAACTTCAAACATTATTAAGTTTTTTTGTTTGTTTTGTTTATAATCTACAAAACATATTCAATTAAGATTTTGCTAGCCAAATTGGAGATTCCTTATCCATGTGGAGAAAATAGGCCAGTTAGCTCTTTGCACCACGTGCTAGGTTACCTGCTTTTATATTTTGAGTCTTGGGTACGTGATTTATCTCCATACTTCTGAAGCACTCTTTTAGTCTCTATATGTCTTCCAAGTATGTTACAATAACATGTCACTTTTAAGGTTCCAAAACCATTTCACTAGTTAAGAATAATATTTTCTATCGTCCAAATGAGAGTTTCAGTTTCCGCGTATTAGAGAAGACAAGCATTCTCTTATATTTTGCCGCCATCAATCCTTCAAATCTCTCTAAAGTGCTATACTAGCCCATACCTGGAAATAAATCATGTTCCTTCTAGAATCCATATGTAAGACACCATCGTACCACTTGATATGTTGTGCTATGTGTATCCTCCTCCTCCATGCTTTGCGACTTGTTGATAGATTTTTAGCTTGCCCCCTTGTTATTTGATAGGTCCTATTATTTATCATTTTTAGGCCATATTATAGGTTCCATTTGGAATCTATTATATGTGTCTAAGATGTGTTTTAGAGTATTTCAGGTCCAGGTACATTTTGAAACATTGTAGAGATTATGAAGCTTTCTAAAGCTCAAAAAGAGAAGATCTCGTAGCTGCTCATATTCAGCTAAGTACGAGTCAAAGAAAGAGTTTAGCGTACTCATGCCGCCAATCGACGGTCGACATGCAGAATCTCAATCCACAAGGCAGCCGACTTGAAACCCAAGTCACAAAAATTACAAAATTTCCCCTAGACAAGTTTTACCTAGTATATATACTCTTTACCAGTGTTTTATGCAGAGTGATGATTTTGACAGTTTTCATACTTTTCATTACAAACATAGTAGTTTAGTGTTTTTTTGGGGGAGAAGATCAAGACTCCTTCAAGCTTTGCATTAGAACCCCACTTTTCTATCACTAACCTTATGCAGTATTTTATGTTTATGATTATGTTCTGCTTAGCTATATCTGAGTAGTCATCTTGTTAGATTTAGAATTTATTAATGGTTTTGACGGATTAGCCAAACAATAGAATTTCTATGGTGATTATTAGATCTATCATCAGATTTGTCTTTATTGCATGTGTTCTAGATTAGCTACCTAGAACCTTGATATTAGGATATTGAGAATTGTGTGATTGCATGATCAGTACTTGAAATATCTCTGATGAACTTAGATTACTAGGAATAATCAAGAGAATTGTCTATTAACTATAAGTGAACCAATCGAATCTGATCGTTTAAGGCTTGATTAAGAAAGCCATTGATCGATGGTATTCACATAACATCGATCGACGGCTATTCCAATTTTGCATACGAATGTTGTGAATTATGAACTTAGCCATTGTATAGATATAATTATATTGACTTATTAAATTCATGTTCTATGATTGAAAACCCTTAGCGTCTATTGTGGGAACCAAAATTCACCTCTGTCAAGATTACGTAAATGAAGGAATTTAGAGTAAACCCCAATTTCCCAGAGAACCCGACTATCTGCGGAGCCGCACACAAGCAATCAAGAACACGATATGAATAAGTTAAAGAGATGTAAAAGAAAACGAGATTGAGAGCAAGAAGGATCTTATTCCGAATTTGCGTAAGAGTGGTACAACAAGAGTAGCCTTAGCTGCGTGAGCCGTCGCCGAGATTCCAAACCCTAGCAATCTAAGACTAAAACCCTAGTTGAGACGCAACTCGATAGCAAAAACATAAATATTCTTAAGTGCTAAGTTTGGTGGTGAAAGCTCTGAAAACTCGTCATTTGCTTCTGTCCTCTGCCTTTTGTTTATATACTCCTTTCCTAGGCGGTTTAGTCCTTCCTTTTCGCCCAGATTCAAAATTTATCGGGAAACTTCCATTTTTCTCGATCTTTCTTTTTTTCTGTGCAGAAATCTTCTATTTATCTTCCAACTTGACATTTATCTTCCTTCTGCGAGTAAATCTTAAAATCTTCATTGTATCTTTGGGCTGGATTTCGTTTAAAGTCGTAAGTGGACTTTTGTCGCGCTTTTGGGCTGTCCGAGCCGTTTTGCGATAAAAAATGTTTTACGATTTTAGATGAGATCGTTTCCTGACACGATGCCGTTTTATGGAACATTAGCTGCAACAAATAGGATAAGGCAAGTTAGAGGTGTTAGACTAAATAAATAACCGAAAAAATAAAGGTAAAAAGATGGTCCCCGGCAACGGCGCCAAATTTGATATGCTCAAATTAACCTTAAGCTACTCTCTCAAATAAGAGGTTCGATGGAGTACTTGAGGATCAAATCAACAGAGACCAAATATTACACTTTATTTTTATAGGATCAAAATTAAGCTAAAACAATATGGGGGTTTTTAAAAAGAAGAAATCGTAAATAGCAAGTAACAAATTGGTTTGGTTTCAGATTATAAAAGAGCTAGGTTTAGGGTGTTTCATTGGGATACTTAGGATCATGAGCTACACAACTATTCAGGAAATAAATACGAGCCAAACTAGAACTTGAACAACAAGATTAAATAAACCCATTGTCGTGGTATCTACCAATTTATCAAACAATCCTAATACCTAAACTATCGTCTGAATCAGAGACTGATGACAAGCATTAAGATCAGATTCAATTGGTTCACAATTTTCCTTAACATAAGCTCTCGTTGGCTAGGACAAATCGCCTATCTATGCTTTTTCTAGCAACCTAAAACACTTTTGATGATTAAATTAAACCTGATATCCGATGTTGAATGGCCAAATTAACACAAGCAGTAAGTATAGTAATAGATAGAGATATCAAAGAATAACAATTCTATTTGTGTCTAGCTCATTAGTCCATGTTCCCTAACACCCGAAACCTAACAAGCGACTACTCAGTCATGAACAGAGAAATCACAGAGAATAGAGATGAAGAAAACATGTCTGAATCAATAAATAATAAGCAAAAGGGTTTAGAACTCTTCTTCAAAGGTTGTAGATATTCTTCTCCCTCAAGGTTACAAAGTATGAAATCACAAATCTCCAAAAGCTCAAATCTGGTTTCTGGTGTAAAAAGTAGCGTAGAAAATAATAGAAAAGAGAAAAATAATATATATGGAGGCTGTTGGCGGCTGGGAGAGAAAAATAGGAAAATTAGGGCAAATCCCGAAATATGTTGTAATTTCCTTAAAAATCTCTACCGCGGGAGTAGGCAGTTCAGGCTGTTCCGCTAGGATTCTCCGCACGGAAATCTCCAATTTGTACTCTTTTCTGACTCTTTTACTCCAACTGGTCCATCTCTTACCCAATGCAACTTCAGACCTGTAATGACTTAAAAAGGACTAAAAAGACTAGATAAAAACTCAAAAACACTTTAGAAAATATTGTTAGAATATGCTAAAAACACCATATATCACTCAAGTTGGTAATGACGTAAATTTTCATGGTTCATGCTTGATCTCCGGAGTCTATATGGTCAAGTTTGAGGAAGAGTGTAAAAGTAAATAGTAACTTGTATGAAGAGTGACTCGTGTGCTGTAAAGTGATATATTTTTTTTAGCATCTTTAATAAACCAAGTTTGTCTGGCTTCACTGAAAAGTTGAAACTACTTCGAATCTTTTGTAACCACAAATATAAAGATTAAGAAAATTAATTTTATTTCTCTATTTCGCTCTTTTCCAGATTTTTCACAATTTCTTCATCTTCTCCTTATTGTTCTGCATTATATTCAATTTAATCCTAGATTGTTTTAAATAGTGGAAAAGACGACATATATGAGAGCAGTAAATCTCCTATATATTAAATGAGAAGCATTATAACATTTTAGTTATGACATGTGTTATCATTAGAATGTTTCTCAAAGTACTTAGAGATAATAATGGTCTATATAAATATATAATATACTTTTTATTAAACTGACCATAAGATTATTATTAATATTCTTCATTATTTCCTTAAATGAGAGCTACGTAATTACCTAATATAGTTAAAATATATATTATGACAATTAATGGTTTGAATAAGAAATATTTGATAAAAACTTATGTAGCCTCTATTCTTTTTTAAAAATTTCTATTGTGAAAATAAATTAAATAATCACATTAACTATATAATAAAAATTGATATTTTCATATATTTTATATTTTTAATTTTGTAAAACGACTATAAATTAATATAATCTTTAAAAATTCCTCTTAGAATATTTTTATTAATATTTTAAAATTTTTTATAACAAGATACAAAGGCTTATAAAATCAATAAGTAAGAATATCATTTAATAGATATTCATATTGTATATATATATATATATATATATATATATATATATGTTTTTAATGACATTAAATTAAACTATATTCCATCTAAAATGCTTAAAGAGATTAACTTAAAAATTTATATTGAACAAATATTGTGAACTTAATACTTTTGTTTCAGACTTTGCAATGACTTTTTAAAAAATATTATGAATTACTATAAATATAAACATCCATTGAAATTTATGTTATCAATGGTATAAGTTTTTCGTTATAAAAATATATCAATGCTCATAAAACTGTATAAGTATGAAGTTTCATTTAATAGATAGCCAAATTAAAATGTATACTATGTATAAATATCTATGTTAATATCATTTATTAGTTAAATGTACTTATATAAATTATAAGTGGTTATAAATAAAAAGTGTGATTTATTTATTTATTTATTTATGTTCCTCCATTAATTTAATTATAGACATAATAGTTACTAATTTCTCAACTATTTAATATATATATATATATATATTCATTAATATATAATATGTCAAAAACACAAAATAAATAAGTTCTTTTGGACCTCACTGAAAACCTTAGCCATCAAGAGACAAAAAAGAGAGATTTATTATTGTTTCAAGCCGATGGTCGGAGGCTTCTACAGCTCCAACATCGACTTTTTAGTTTGTTTTACTTCTTTTAATTTCTTTGATTTATTTTGTTTCTGGTCACTTGATTTGTTTGATTGCCAATTTATTTTGAATCTGACAAAAGTTTTTTTTTTATTGTTCTTTTATATGTTTTTTTCAATAGATTTGGAAAGACAAAATCTTTGGTTCAGTTGAACCGTTTGGAAAAGGTAATTGACAGATCTATAACGGATGGTGATGACGGGTCTTAACGGCTTCAATCGTTGATCATTCTTCTTTTATGGTGATAAAATTCTTGTTGCAAACTATGGTCACTACGAAAGATAGTATGAAATTATATTGAACCGTAATCTTTTTGACTATGTTATTATCTAGAGTAATATAAAGAGTTGTCTTTTTCGGTGGCTCCTACTGGAGTAATAAAAAGAGAGTGACAATCGTTCTCAACTCAGTCTGAAGTGTGGTGTTTTTAGATTAATACGAAAATTATTTCTCTTGAGATTCAACTATTCCAAAAACAAATATGAAGTTTTTATATAAAAATATTTAGTCATCCATATGTAAATAGATGTAGTAGTTTACTTTGAGTTCCTATTGGTGTATTCCTTCTCATTATTTAAAATTTTTTTTCGTACAAGCTTAATAATACAATATAATTTAAAATAATAATATATCATCCTATGTAAGGCGAGGATCTTGATCTACTAGAATCCAAAAACCAAAAACGCCTAGTTAACAACCCCAAACTAATTCTCTACTGATTACAAGATTTCGGGTTAAAGTTCGTACAAAGTCTAGTAACATGAAATTTTGAAACAAAATTATAAAGTAAGAAATGTTGTAGCATGTCAAGATGCTATGTAACATCCCAAGATATTAACAAAACCTTATTTAGAGAACCGAAATGAAGAAAGTCACCTGATCATGGAAAAGAAAGAATGAATGAAACTAGAATGTTAAAAAAGTATTAGTAGAAGGAATCTACTGTCCTGAAGCTTGACCTTCCTTTGCAGTCTTGTACATATCATCAATCACATTCTGTCAATAAAGAACACATATTTTACTATTAATATTTATTTATTTTTGGGTAAAAATTTACTATTAATATTTAAAGAAGCTGAAAACCGTCTTAAAAGATTTATTACCTCAAAAAAAAAACGATTTATTACCTGATAGTATTTAAGCAGTTGAGGCCTCTTCTTCTTGTAGGTAGGAGTAAGAAGGTCTCTTTCAATGTCGAAAGCCACGGGTTCCAAATGAATAGCTCTAATGATCTCAAAACCCTTCAACTACACAGATGCAGAGTATTATAAAGACAAGAAAAGACGGAAGACAGCTTTAACAAAGAAGAAGAAAAAAACCTTTCTTTCTTTGGCTGTCTTAACCAGTTCTCCAAGTACAAATGCTTTTGCTTTTGCGTTTTGACATATAGATTCAAAGTCTCCACTAATTCCATTCTCCTCGGCCCAGCGTTCAAGAGTTTGCTGAGCCGGGTTAGCGACTGCGATAAGGAAAGACTCAAAGCTGTTCCCATACACCCATATCTATATATAACAAACATATATGACGATGATAATGATGATGATGATAAAGAACATGTCAGAAGACTTATAAATCACTGAGCTAAAGTTCTGACTCACTGATTCAATGGCTTCTACTTGACCATATACGTTTTCTAAATTCTCAACTGCAACGTACTCTCCTTGTGCGAGTTTGAAGATGTTCTTTTTCCGATCAATTATTTTCATGCTTCCATCTGGTTGCCACTCACCAACA
>CAKOAT010013337.1:0-130288 GCA_932364175.1 Eruca vesicaria subsp. sativa
TCGCGCATAGGAGCAGCCAGGTTCCCTGAAAGATACGGAGCCTCTTTTCTAGATCCTATCCCAGCTGCGGGTTTAGATAGTGAGTCGGTTCTGTCCTTCTTTCTAAATGTTATGGCTTTTCGTTCAGAACCGTTTGTTTTCTGAACAAATTTTCTTTTTCATTCAGTTTCCGAAGGTACCTCGGTCGTATCTATTTCAAAGGCACCAGAGTCGAGAAGCCAAGTAGATGAGTCTCATGTGACCATTGCAGCATTTGTGGTTGGAAGCCAGGGCTGTTGAGGTGGAGCAGATGGTCTCTAGTTATTTTGTGTAGTTGGAGACTGCCACTGAGGTCCATTTGAGCCTCGAACAATCTTAAACTTTGGACAGATCTTCGCGCTGTGACCTTGAACTCCACACGTTTGGCAACGTCCAAGATATGGACGAGATGGGCGATTCTGATTGTTGTTGTGCTGATAAACGTTGGAGTTGTTGTTGTGTCGAGTGTTCTGATGGCGCCAGTTGTTTTTGTTCGTTTTGTTTTGGACAATGAGCGGCAGCATTAGCTGTGACATATTCACCGATAGGAAAGTCGTTGATGGATCTCTAGTGTTGTAGACTGTGATGGTCTCAGCAGAGAAGTGTTTTCTGCCATTGTATTCAAAATCTAAGAACAGAGAGATTTTGTGTGGGGAGAAAGAAAGACATGGAAAAAGAAAGAAAAGAAATTATTTAGATGTGTAGCTCTAATACCATATTGAATATGGAAGATGTTTATTTACATAGACGAAAGGTCTGTTCTTATACAAGATGAGGATGTATGTACAAATATGGTAATGGAAATATACAATGAGTAATGAGAGCAATCATGTAGCATAATGATATCAATCACATTGATCTTGTGATATATGGTTTTTATATCTTATAAACACAAGAAAGCTAAATATTATCTTGGTCGAATATAACTAAAACGCAGAACCATGAAAGTCTATCTCTACCTACCTCCAAGCTTGATGTAAAGACCTATTTCTTCACCTCTTTTGAAGTATAACCATCCCAACAAAGGCGATCTTACGAGTGGCCACACCAATGAGAAGCAATATCATTATACATAGATTCCACTTATTAATGTCGTATCCACTCTTCATAAGTGCTCCACACCGAGTGATCATCCATACTCCAGAGTACCTGAAACCCCATAAGCAAAAAAAAAAAAAAAAAGACAGATGATATATGAATAAAACCGAGTTTTTTTCAGGCTGTTAGAAGAGTATGGCCTTACTTTTCCGCATTTCCAATAACAAATGCTTGCAAAGCCCACTTTGGATAACACAAATCAGCTATGATCTTCATAGCTTCACTATCCTTTGGTTGAGTTGCAACAAGTGTTAAAACTACTGGAAGAAGAACAGAAAACTGCAAAAGACACCAACATGTTTTTGTCAACTTAGACCAATAAGACAGAGAGGATGGTTCTTTCTCTTTGCAAGGGAAACAGAAGTGAAAACTCACCAGCTGAGCGGAGCCAGGCTGGAGGAAGATAGCCAACGCATAAGCTATACCAGTCACACAATATACCAGGCATACCAAGACGATATAGTTATCCAAAAACGTCGATCTCGGGTTAGTGAAGAAGTAAAACATGGAGAGATAAACCAATGGCTTGACAAGTGTGTTGAAACAGTCTATTGTGTCTTTGGCGAGGAAACAAGCCAAGCTACTCATCCCCGCCGCACTCTCTCTCCAGTAATGTAACTTGTCTAGTGAGAATGATCTTAATGCTGCTATTTTGCACAGAAGAGCTGACATATGAAGAAGATAAAAAGTAAAACAAAAGACCAATAATAATGAATGAGTAAACTTGTTAATAAGACTTGAATGAAGAATGAAGAAAAGTTTCCAACTTACAAACGGCGATAATACTGTAGACATAACCAGGTGATCCAAAGTTCTCATCACTTTTTTTGATCAGTGATCCTAAACAAGCTCCAGCTAGCAATAAGATCAAGTAATCTGTGGCTTGTAACTTAGCTTCTCTCATTCTCTGCTTAGCAATCCTGTAAAATCAAAAACATTTAGCTTTCTCTTAAGATAGTGTCCTGGAGATTAAGAAATAAAATACCTTCCAAGGAAATATTTGTATTGCAGCCACATAGAAGGGGTTCTTCTGTAGGACAAATCTCTGGTCTTCAAGAAATTATGCCTTATTTTTTCACCACGCAACCTGAAGTTACTCGTTACATCTCCCAACAGCTCTCTGACAAATGTCGGTCCCTCAACAGCACTGTTGTCGTTATTCCGCATATCTAATGGAACCGAGTACCCTCTGTGAAGCATCCACCTTTGAGGAAGCTCTTTGATGCCAACATCAGAGTTTATATCAGTCACAACTCCTTCCAAAACGTCTATGTAGTAGTCAGGAGGGTTGATACGTTCTGGTACAATTATTCCAAGACGCGAGAAGTATTCCTCCACGTTCTCGACTGGTCCGTGGTAAACAGTAAGGCCGCCTTTCGCTAGAAGTACTAGATCATTGAACGTTTTGAACAGAGAATAACTGCAATACAGATATATTATGAACTTAGAAAGCTTCATGACACTAAAAACGACATTTCCTCTAGACATGTTTCAATCAGGGCTGGGATTTTTAACCGAACCCGCCGAACCGAATAGGTTTTTAAAAAAAGTTTAGTTTGGTTTGGAAATCGGTTACTTCGGTTTTCTTTAAAGAAACAAAAAAAACTAACAAACCATACCAAAAACCCAAACCAAATTAACCAAATTAACTAAATTTTAAACCAAACGAAACCGAATGCAACTGAAATGAACCAAACTTATCCAAAATTTAACATAATTAAACCAAATTATAACTGAAATAGAAGAAAAAAAACCGTAGGATTTTTGAAAACTGAAATCGAACCGAACTTCTTTCAGGTTAATTTGGTAAGATTTATGTTGAAACGAACTACGCGAACAAGCAGAATTATGTATGGATTGTGATTACCTTGGCTGGTGAACAACCATGCAGATATTGACTCCCTCAAGGGCTTCATGCTTTAGTGCTTTAAGAAGAAGCTGAGAAGAAGCACTATCCAAGCCAGAAGTAGGCTCGTCCAAGAACAAGATTGAAGGCTCCATTGCCATTTCCAAACCAACATTCACTCGTTTCCTCTGCCCTCCTGAGATTCCCCTCTTCTCTACAGTACCAACTAAAGAACTCCTCACAGCTTGTAGCCCCAAAGAGTCAATGACTCTCTCAACCACAAGAACTTTGTCAGCTTTTGNTCTCTACAGTACCAACTAAAGAACTCCTCACAGCTTGTAGCCCCAAAGAGTCAATGACTCTCTCAACCACAAGAACTTTGTCAGCTTTTGATTGTTCCGCAGGTAATCTGCATTTAGCATGGAACCAAATGTTTTCCTCAACAGTCAAGTTTCCATGGACAATGTCATCTTGTGGCACAAAGCCAATAATCTTCTTATATGAGTGGATTGATAATTGTTTTCCGTTTATAAGAATCAAACCACTCAAGTTGCATCCAACGGCTTTACCAGCCAATGCAGAGAGAAGACTTGTCTTCCCTGCTCCTGATGGACCCATCACAGCCGTGATTCGACCTGGCTTCATGGTTCCCGTCACACATCTCAACAGATGCTTACCATTGGATTTCAAGGTGAGAGTTAAATCTTGGAAAGAAAGCTCCATGAGGGTCCTCTTCTTCATCTCAGAGTAAGTAGCCATGTTGACTATTCCTGAAAAGGTAGGGTCTCTATTCTCTAGCTCCATGGCTTTCTCCTTCTCGATCTGATTATACGCATACCTCAAGATTTGGGTCTGTGAATTCTTGATTCTATGTCCTTTACCTCTCTTACCACTTGGTCTTTCGTTACTTCCGGCAGCTGCATCATCCTCTATTTCAAAGCTAGGTTGCACAGCAGCTGAGAAACTCGCAGGACTTGAAGACGAGTCCACCTCAGAAGAGTACCCACGTTCCAACATCTTGTGAGTTTCCCCATCATTGGTCTCAGTTACATGCTTTTTAGCAGCAGTTCTAGCAACTTTCCATCTCTGGTTGGCTTTTGCTTTTTTCACAGCTGCTTCCCTTGACTTCGCCTGCCTCCTCTCCCTCGTTGTTAAGATTTGATCAGAACAGTTGTATATAATGAGTAGAATTATAACCACACCACACTGCACAAAACACATTGAAAAGCCACTTTCTTTTGTCAATAATCTTTTGGATATTGACAATAATATAACTGAATAAAAAAAACTTACAATAACCATAATCCCAAGTGCATGCATGTTCTGATTTCCGGCATTGCAAGAAGTCAACTTATAGCAAGCTGGAAGACAAATAAGTAGTTAATAAACATGAAGAGACAAGGCATGTTAAATCGATAAATTCGAAAGACTTACGTTTCTCAGATGTAGACCCCAAGCGACAGTAGTGCCTGAATCATACATACATAAGAGTATAGTTACTTAGAGCATTGGTAATAAAACCAAAAGTTTGATGATTATTTTGTCACAATTTAGTGGGGAGTTTGAAGGGGACAAAGGTTGAATTACCCTTTACCACAAGGTACTTTCCGAGTGGTGGTTGGACAATAATATCCCGCGGAACAGAATACTTCGTCGTTGCTACTGACATCAGCCCATACATCTGCACCTCCACAAGTGTGGTTTGGTTGTCCTGGTGGTACCTGATAAGTATACCTATATAGATTTCAACATCTTATCCCACAATAGCATAACATGTTTCATATTAAAATATCTATTTAAAAAAAAAAAAAAAGAAGTAAAAACTCACGGTTCGCATACGCCTGTTGTCGTATTAAGGGTAGCTAAGGGGCAATGAGAACCAAGAGGGCAAGCTTTGACAATACAGAAGAGCAACTTTAGACCATATGATAAATATATTAAGAGAAGCTTTAGAGATATCAATGGAAAAATAAGAGTAGTTTTGAATTTTGCTTACGTATCATACAAGTGAGTCCCCTGGGGCAGAAGAAGCCCTCGCAGCAAGGCATACCGTTTCTTGTTCTTTGTGGAAAGTCTTTTTTCGATTGCAGATCAACTTCTTGTTCGGTTAGATGATCCACGCTGCAGGACCAGCCAGGCTCACAACCAGAGACCCATGATGTCAAGTTGCAATTCTCATTCGGTTGCAAGTACTCCTGTTTATTATCCGTTTTAGAGAGGAAACCATTTAAGTAGAACCTCATCTCTGCTGCTGTGCAGATACTCTTAATCATATTACCTGTTTCCAAACACCAAAAGAAAAATGTGAAAATTTATGTCAGCAGATTTGGAGTTCTTATACAATCAACAAATCATCGCTCTTTACATCTTCTATCAACCAGCAAGCAATAATAACTAAGCAAGAAGTTGGTTACCTTTGGTTTTGTTATTGCAAGAAGACAGGAAATCCAAGTTGGAGAAACTAAAAGATTTTTTCCAATCAGCATCCCTGACAGCAACACAAGGATACTTCAAGACATTTAGTTAACTAAAACAACACATTTCACGATATCAAAGTAACAATACAAAGTTAAGACCTCTTTATGTAGTAAATATCTTAGTATTCAAACCAAACAATGGACAACGAGACATTTGATTGCAAAAATGATACCACAAGTATCCAAAACTAGAAACCAAAGCAATGGCAGCTTACTGGTCTTTGACGCAAAACTTTGCTTTAGTAGCGAGCTCTTGATTAAGAGCAGCAGTGCTAATAAACAGCCTACGGTAGATCATCTGTGTAACGAGGGGATTGTCGAAGTCATTTGTGTTCTCAAACTGACAATAACCAACATAACAAACCAACCAAAGAACTAACAACACCAATCTGAGATTAGATCCGTGTTTGCGCCGGTTTACACTCATTTTGAGATTCAATAACCTTAAAGACAGACACATGAGAGAGAGAGAGAGATTACTAAACCAGATGCAAAGCAGCCACTAACAAAACAAAACAAAAAGCATCTTGATATCTCTAGAGGAGAGGACTTTTTCCAATATTTTCATATAGAATGTTTGGGACCCGAATCAAATTGTTAATCTTGATCTTGGGTTTAGTTAATAACATTAACCGAATCTTAAACAATCTTTTATCTTTTTTTTTAATCAAAAAACAATCTTTTATCTAAATTCAAAAACTTGAAAACCCAGAAACTCAAAAATTGCTTCTTTTATTTTCATTTCAAGTACTTTAACTTTGTTCTACAGAACTCAAAGTCAACAGAATATAAGAAAAGAACTTACTTAATAAGGCAATGAAATTGCATGAAATAAGAGCTGGGGAATCCATGAAAATGCTTGGTTCTTGGAGAAGGTTCTTTATACAGAAATGTAGCAAGCTCTTCAGATATTTGTGAGATCATTGACTCTGGAGTCTTCTCACGTCTCGACAAGAAGACCAAGAAGAAGGAAGATAGTGGTTTTTAATGATTCATTAGGACAAAGGACTTAAGGACATACTATGAGGCTTCCTGCGCATTGCACAATTAATGTTCAATATCACTTTCTCATTTCATTAGAAAGCAAAGTGTGGAAAAACTAATCAATGCTATATATCGTTTACAAAATTAGACATTAATTTTTTTTTTCAAATTTCCAAAAAATTTCCACCCAAATCTTCAAACTACCCTAACAAGACCACATCAAAATCCTCAAAAACCATTTAAATTCCACCAAATCTAAAATGAAAATTCCTCAAGTTTTATAAAACCCCTAATAGCTCCCTACAGATTGCAAATTTTTGTATATGTTACAATCAACTGGTCCCATAATATTAAATTTTTAGAAGATAGAATAGAAATTTCCTTACAGAATAGAATTTGAAATTGTTTTAGTCTTTTAAATGGTATTGATCCTTAATCAATTGTTTTCCACCAAGTTGGTAGGCTCGCTTAGTACATACTTCGGCAACTCATACTTAGCACCTGTAGAGTAAGAACAGGTACTAGTTAGGAGTATATAACAAATAGGAACACCAAGAAAAATCACTGAGGCAAGGGAAAAAGCTTTGAACGTCTGACCTCTCTCATCATAGCAGATAGTGAGATCATTGTTCTGAACAATGACTCCTGCGCTTCCAGGATTGTTTGCGCAAGAGAGATGCCAGCTTCAGCAGCAGCACGAAGTGCATCCCATATCTCTGTGATTACCAAGTGCAAGATCCTAACACGTGGGTATCAAGATCAGAAGTAAACATCCAAAAAGAAACACACAAAGCAGATAATTTTTTTTCCTGAGAAAGACTTCTATGATTTCTCTTAATCCTCACTGATGATACTGACAAAAACTAATGAAGTTCCTTAGCTCCGTTGAGAATGGTTCAAAAAATGAAATTTCTCAACCTCATGTAACACATGTGAGGAGGAATAACACAAGGGTCCTTAGCTCAGTGGTAGAGCAATTGACTGCAGATCAATAGGTCACCGGTTCGAATCCGGTAGGGCCCTTTTAAATCTATTTTTTACTACTGTTCAACATCTAATACTAATCCATCCCTTTTTACAAGTCCTCCAATCAATGCCAATACCAAAATCTTCTCTATATGTCAACTCATCACTAATCATAAAACGGGTCCTTAGCTCAGTGGTAGAGCAATTGACTGCAGATCAATAGGTCACCGGTTCGAATCCGGTAGGGCCCTTCTAAATCTATATTTTCACTAACATCTAATACTAATATCATCCCTTTTTACAAGTCCTTCAATCAATTTCTATTCCGAGATGTTCTCTATAGGTCCACTCATTACTAATTAACAAATGGGTTATTGGCTCAGTGGTAGAGCAATTGACTGCAGATCAATAGGTCACCGGTTAGAACCCGGTAGAGTCCTGATAAATCTCCTTTTTTGTACTTACTCTCCCTCCTCTTAATCACTACTATTACTTTTCTACAAATCCTTCATTTATTTTGTATAAAATGGAAAGCACATCACTCAAAAGACCCGAACAAGCCAGGCAAGCCAAAGAAATAAGTATTCAATTTTACCTTTCCGACCGCTATAGTGAGGAGCAGTGTCCCAAAACTCTTCTCTCAGTTTCATAAGCTCAGCTTTGGTGATCGGTTGAGTATGCTTCCACAGTTTCGGCTTCCTTATCTTCTTCACTGACCCTGTTAACAAATTAAACAACCAGTAAGTTAATAAAACTCTTACAAAAAACAAAAAACAAATCTCCACTTTCTGAATCTATGTGCACTACTCATCATACTTTTGCTCAATTAAAGGGAAATCAATTCGCATAAAACTATCAGTGATCACATAGTTTCTTTCCATAAGAGGAAGCCAGTCATAATGAAGCCGAGACAACAATGTTACGTATTCTAGGATCAGGTTATGCATCTGAACACTAGCTTTATCTGAAAACCCTTATTCGGAATCCAAAACTTGACAGGAGAATCTAGGGTTTATAAATCTAGGGTTTTTCTCTTATCAATTGGGTGAGAGTAAAATCACATCTAAAAATAGAAAGTCCACATTTTTTATCTCCTCTAAGCAAACAGCCCAAATCCAGCTGATGAAAGATCTCACCTTCTGCTTGCGAATGTGTGGATCCAGCACAACCCATTGTCTTCTTCTTCAATGACGATTCAGACAAAACCCTTCATCGAAGTCAATCAAAGTCGTAAACTTTCCTTTTTTCTAAATGAGAATTTTCTGTATCTTGAGACGAAGGAGATGAAGACCGAGCTGGAGATAGACGATGATGAATCTAGGTGGTGCTGATGATTGAGACATTGTGCTTGTGATGTTTTGTTCGATAAATAAAGGAGAAAAAGTGATTTTGTCAATTAAAGGGACACCATCTTCGAAGGGTTCTCAATCCAATGCCAGCCACCAATCAACTTTTGCCAAGTCATTATTCTTTGATAGTGATTAGGCAGCCGGATTTCGGTTTGGTTTCGAGTATGAACCATTTGGTTCCGGATATATCAGATAAATTATTTCTATACTCAATGGAAATTTATGAGATTTTGGTATGGTTCTGGTTCGATTATGGTTTGATTTCAGATACCCGTTTAATATGTGAATGAAATATATATATATATAAAAAATATAATAATTAATATATTAATTTAAATGGTTAGTGTTTATACGTTTACATATTCGCTAATTCAACAAGAGTTCGAATGTTAATTTTATAAACATTTAAAGTATTTTAATATAGAAATATCATATATATTTATAATATAAAAGAAGACAAAGTAATGTGATCTAATAGGTTTAATGTTCTCACTCTTCATGTCCAACCTCATTCAAGTGAGTTTTATGTCATTTTACCTTATAATAAAAAGCATAAACTTGTTTTTTCAGATATTTTGGTACTGGTTCGATTCTTCGTTCGGTTCTGGTTCCAGTGCAATTTTACGGATACGTAGAAATATAGGAACCATTAGAATATTTGAGGATTTCGGTCCGTTTTGGATGTTTCGGTTCCCGTGTTTTTGCCAAGGGCTAATAGTGATCATGGATCATTAACTAAGTTAATCATATCTCAGGTTCAGAAACACCTTAGCTTATAATCATCACTTTAAAAAGTTGCTGCTATATTTAATGAAGCAACTTGTTACTTATTTTGTGAATATTCTAAGTGTGGAGTTAGATCTTATTTTTTATGATGATTATGCAAGAAGTGGCTCGGCTCAACTTTAGTTAGCAATGGAGCAAGAGTTATGATTTCAACTTGTGGACATGACTTTGACCATGAGACTAGTTGTGTTTGTCCAATGTGTTCTTTCAAGTTGCCACGTGAAGAAGATCAGTGAACTAGTTAAGGCAATGGTAGTTTTGACATTACGTTATTTTGGAGTATATTGTTTTTACTATATTGATATGACTGGTTATACCATAAGAGTTTTGAAAAGCTGAATTTATGAAGACGATAGAAAGACCAATTTATGTTGTCTCAAACACTTGAGAGTAAATGGTTTCTAGACAACATCTCATTCTTAATTATACACTGAACCTATATAGCAATGGCTCAAAATCGTCCATTGTTCAAACATAAGTCAAGTCACCATCCATAGAATATAGGTTACTAACAGGTCCCAGTTATGGGGCAATCAATGTTGATCAAAACAAGAACACTTTGGTTCTCAAAGACAAATTTACTGCAATTTTCTCTTCTTTCCAATTCATAAGAGTCCCCAAGTTTACTGCAATAGTCTCTTAAATACATTAGAAAAGCACATAAAATAACTACCTACTGAACAATTGTGAAACGTGAAGGAGTGGGGGACACACATACCACATCCACATCTCTAACCAAGTCAATCTTGGTTTACTCTGGTTATGACTTTTAGTTATGACCTTATCAGTTACATACATGCATGCGCCTTCTCTTGAGTTAGTTTTGTTGCTGCCTGCAATCACCAAAACAGAGGAAAGAAACATCCAAGCTTTGGAGATGGGGACGTCTAAATTCAGAGAGAGTCTCTCTCTTAAGAATAGTGAGTGAAGGGATTATATCAGCTAATTAAACGTGCAACACTCTATCTTTTGTATAAACACCAAGATTAAAATCACAAAAGACCTGAACAAGGTTTGTTACCCTTCTAACAAGACAATGAACTAAGATGAACAAAGAATAGCATAACACAAAGAAAGCTACATATAGTCTTCTTGGTCAAATATAACCAAATCGCAGAACCATGAAACTCTTCTCTCCTCTACCTCCAAGCTTCATAGCCCTGCAAACTAAAACCTTAATGGAAACACCTTTTTTCTTCACCTCTTTTGAAGTATAATCATCCCCACAAAGGCAATCATACGAGTGACCACACCAATGAGAATCAATATCATTATACACAGATTCCATTCATTAATGTCGTATCCACTTTTCATTAGTGATCCACATCTAGTGATCATCCACACTCCATAGTACCTGTAACCCCAAAAGCAAAAAATAAGAAAACAAACAATATATGAATTAAACCAAGCATTGTATGGCCTTACTTTTGAGCATTTCCAATAACAAATGCTTGTAAAGCCCATTTTGGATAACACAAATCAGCTATGGTCTTCATAGCTTCACTATCCTTAGGTTGAGTTGCAACAAGTGTTAAAACTACTGGAAGAAGAACAGAAAACTGCAAAAACACCCAACATTTTTTTTGTTAATTTTAGACGAAGGCAGAGAGGATATGATTTTTTCTCTTAAACCAAAATGAAAACTCACCAGCTGAGCAGAACCAGGTTGAAGGAAGATGGCCAACGCATATGCTATACCAGTCACACAATATACTAGGCATACCAAGACAATATAGTTATCAAAAAACGTGGACCTCGGGTTAGTGAAGAAGTAGAACATGGAGAGATAAACCAATGGCTTGACAAGTGTGTTGAAACAATCTATTGTATCTTTGGCAAGGAAACAAGCCAAGCTACTCATCCCTGAAGCACTTTCTCTCCAGTAATGTAACTTGTCTAGTGAGAATGATCTTAATGCTGCTATTTTGCACAGAAGAGCTGACATAAGAAGAAAAGAAAGACTAATAAGAAAAGAATATGAAGAAACTTGTTAAAAAAAGGAAGGAATAAAATTTCCAACTTACAAACGGCGATAATAGTGTAGGTATAACCAGGTGCTCCAAAGCTCTCATCACTTGCTTTGATAAGTGAACCTAAACAAGCTCCAGCTAGCAATAAGATCAAGTAGTCTGTGGCTTGTAATTTAGCTTCTCTCATTCTCTGCTTAGCTATCCTGTAAATGAAGAACACTTAGCTCTTAAGATAGTCATTAAGATTAATAATGCTAGAAAGTGTTTATATATACCTTCCAAGGAAGTACTTGTATTGCAGCCACATAGAAGGGGTTGTTCTGTAGGACAAATCTCTGGTCTTCAAGAAGTTATGTCTTATTTTATCACGGCGCAACCTGAAATTACTCTTCACATCTCCCCACAGCTCTCTGACAAATGTCTGTTCTGCATTAGCGTTGGTACTATCTCTAACGTCTGGATTCATTTCAAGTCCTGCTGCAGCACTGTTGTTGTTCCGCATATCTAATGGAACTGAGTACCCTTTGTGAAGCATCCACCTTTGAGGAAGCTCTTTGTAGCCAACATCAGAGTTCAGGTTGGTTACAATCCCTTCCAGAACGTCTATGTAATAGTCAGGTGGGTTGATGCGCTCTGGTACAATGATTCCAAGACCAGAGAAGTATGTCTCCACGTCCTTGACTGGTCCGTGGTAAACAGTAAGGCCACCTTTCGCTAGAAGTACTAGATCATGGAAGGTTTGAAACAGAGAATAACTGCAATACAGAAACGTTATGAACTTAGAAAGCTTCATGACACTTAAAAAGACATTTCCTCTAGACATGTATGACTCAGAGCTGGGATTTTGAACCGAACCGAACTAACCAGTAAGTTCGGTTTAATTCAGTAGGTTTTTAGAAAAGTTTGGTTCGTTTCGGTTCGGCCATACTTTGGTTTTCTTAAAAAAAAAATAAATAAATTATACCAAAACCATTCCAAAACCGAACTAACCAAATTTCAAACCAAAGTAACCAAACTGATCTGAAATCTTAACAAAACTAAACCAAAAATATAACTGAAAACAAAAACTTCGGTAGGATTTTTATAAAACCGAACTAACCGAATACCGAACCGAACTTTATTTCAGATTAATTAGGCAAGATTTCTGTTGAACCGAACTAACCAAAAACCGAACTACCCGAAGCGAACTACCTAAACCCGCAGACCCATGTATGATTGTGATTGATTACCTTGGTTGGTGAACAACCATGCAGATATTGACTCCCTCAAGGGCTTCATGCTTTAGTGCTTTAAGAAGAAGCTGAGATGAGGCACTATCCAAGCCAGAAGTAGGCTCGTCCAAGAACAAGATTGAAGGCTCCATTGCCATTTCCAAACCAACATTCACTCGTTTCCTCTGCCCTCCTGAGATTCCCCTCTTCTCTACAGTACCAACTAAAGAACTCCTCACAGCTTGTAGCCCCAAAGAGTCAATGACTCTCTCAACCACAAGAACTTTGTCAGCTTTTGNTCTCTACAGTACCAACTAAAGAACTCCTCACAGCTTGTAGCCCCAAAGAGTCAATGACTCTCTCAACCACAAGAACTTTGTCAGCTTTTGATTGTTCCGCAGGTAATCTGCATTTAGCATGGAACCAAATGTTTTCCTCAACAGTCAAGTTTCCATGGACAATGTCATCTTGTGGCACAAAGCCAATAATCTTCTTATAAGAGTGAATTGATAATTGCTTTCCGTTTATAAGAATCAAACCACTCAGATTGCATCCAACGGCTTTACCAGCCAATGCAGAGAGAAGACTTGTCTTTCCTGCTCCTGATGGACCCATCACAGCCGTGATTCGACCTGGCTTCATGGTTCCCGTCACACATCTCAACAGATGCTTACCGTTGGACTTCAAGGTAAGAGTCAAATCTTTGAAAGAAAGTTCCATGAGGGTCCTCTTCTTCATCTCAGAGTAAGTAGCCATGTTAACTATTCCTGAAAAGGTAAGGTTTTTGTTCTCTACCTCCCTGGCCTTCTCCTTCTCGATCTGATTATACGCATACCTCAAGATTTGGCTCTGTGATTTCTTGATTCTATGCCCTTTACCTCTCTTCCCTCCTCCTGTTACAACACTTGGTCTTTCTATACTTCCTGCAGCTGCATCATCCTCAATCTCAAAGCTAGGTTGCACAGCAGATGAACTCGCAGGACTTGAAGAATATTTTGGCAAGTCTTCTACCTCAGAAGAGTACCCACGAGCCAACATCTTGTGAGTTTCTCCATCGTTTTTGGGCCTTTTACCAGAGAATGTCCGAGTTATTTGCTCACGGATCTCGGTTACATGCTTCTTAGCAGCAGTTCTAGCAACTTTCCATCTCTGATTTGCTTTAGCTTTCTTCACTGCTGCTTCCCTTGACTTCGCCTGCCTCCTCTCCCTCGTTGTTAGGATTTGATCAGAACAGTTGTATATAATGAGTAGAATCGTAACCACAGCACACTGCACAACACATTAAAAGCCCCTTTCTTTGTCAAACATCTTGTGGATTTATTCATTATATAACTGAGTAAACAAGAACTTACAATAACCATAACCCCAAAAGCATGCATGTTCTGATTAGCAGTGTTGGGATTGCAAGAAGTTAACTTAAAGCAAGCTGCAAGACAAGAAGTATTTAAGAAAAATGAAGACACAAGGGATGTTAAAATGGTAAACATAACTTACGTTTCTCAGATGTAGACCCCATACGACAGTAGTGCCTGAATCATACATAAGAGTATAGTTACTTAGATCATTGGTTATAAAAACACACAACTTTGAGGATTATTTGTCACAATAGAATGGAGTTTGAAGGGACAAAGGTTGAATACCCACTATCACAAGGTACTTTCCGAGTGGTCGTTGGACAATATGATCCAGCGGAGCAGAATACTTCGCCACTGCTTCTGATATCAGCCCATACATTTGCACCTCCACAAGTGTGGTTTGGTTGTCCTGGTGGTAGTTGATAAGTATACCTATACAGACGTTTCAACATCTTATCCAATGTTCAAAAAATCGCTAGCCGGTAGTTTTTAAAAATCATTCTCAAAAAATAACTTTCTTTAGGTACGAAATGCTCGGATGCCTAACCGCCGCCTAACACTGATCTTATTATCCCACAATCACATCATCACATGATTCATGGGAAAGAAAGAAGAAGCAAACTCACGGTTGGCATAAGCTTGTTGTCTTGTTAAGGGTAGCTAAGGGGCAATGAGCACCAAGAGGGCAAGCTTTTTTCAAAACAGAACAGAAAATTTAGACCATATGATATACAAAAGAAGCTTAAAAATATCAATGAAATAAGACAGTTATGGATTGCTTACGTATCATGCAAGTGAGTCCCCTGGGGCAGAAGAAGCCTTCACAGCAAGACATACAGTTTCTTGTTCTTTCTGGAAACTCTTTAGAGTTTTGCAGATCAACTTGTTCGTCTGGATCAACGCTGCATGCCCAGCCAGGCTCACAACCAGAGACCCATGATGTCAAGTTGCAATTCCCATTTGGTTGTAAGTAGCCTGGGTTATTAGTTTTAGAGAAGAAAGCATTTAGATAGAACTTCATCTCTGCTGCTGTGCAGATACGCCTACCAATGTCACCTGTTTCCATAAACCAAAACAAAAAGTCACAAAGCTTGTGCATAAAAAGAAAGAAGGGAAGGGCGCTTTGTAGTTCATATACAATCATCAAATCATTGCTCTTTCCATCTTCTATCAACCAACAAGCAAAAATAACTAAGGCTAAAGTTGGTTACCTCTGGTTTTCTGAATGCAAGAAGACAAGAAATCCAAATTGGTTGAGAAATTAAAAGCTTTGTTCCAATCAGCATCCCTGGCAACAACACAAGGACAATCTTAGTTAACTAAAAACAACACATTTCACTATATCAAAGCATCAACTATACTTGAGAAGATCCAAAGTTGACTTGATTATTTTACTAAACAACATTTGTCAGCAATAATTAGGAAGCTTACGCGTCTTTGACGCAAAACTTGGCTCTAGTAGCGAGTTCTTGATTAAGTGCAGCAGTGCTGTTGGAGAGACTACGGTAAACCATCTGTGTGACGAGGGGAAGAACAGCTGGATTGTTGAAGTCATTTGTGTCCTCAAACTGACCATAACAGACATAACAGACCAACCAAAGAATTAACAACACCAATCTGAGATTAGATCCGTGTTTGCGCCGGTTTACACTCATCTTGAGATTCAATAACCTTCAAAGAATGAGAGAGATTAGTTAAATCATCAGATGCAAAGCAGCCATTAACAAAACAAAACGAAAGTAGCTTCATTTTCTCAAAAAAAAAGATGTTTATTTTTTCAAATCTTTTTAATAGAATGTTTGAGACATTGTGATTAAAGAGGGAAGAAACGATGCTAGAGAAATAATAAAATTAATTCTTACATAATTTGTTAATCTTGATCCTTGAGTTTAGTTAAGAACATTCACACAATCTAAATTCAAAAACTTGAAAACTCATAACCTCAAAAATTCCTTCTTTTTTTTATTTTTCTTCATTGCAAGTTCTTTAATATTTGTTCTTCGGATCACAGAACTCAAAGTTGATATAAAGAATGAGACTAGGATCAACGGATAAAAAAAAAACTTACTTGATAAGACAATGAAGTTCATGAAATGGGAGCTGAAGAATCAATGAAAATTGAATTTGATTGTTATTTTATAGTAATGTAGAAAGCTATTGAGATATTTGTGAGTTTTAATCTGCCATCATTGACTCTCGACAAGAAGGAGAAGAAAGAAGAAGGAAGATAGTGGGGTTTAATGATTCATTAGGACAAAGGACATACAGACCTTCTCGTTATAATTACAGTTTAACAGAATAAGTAAAGAGTAATAATCTTTATGGTTTGATTTTGGGAAAATATTTATTTTCTTTCTTAATTTAGTCAAAGTTTCTGTAAGTGTCATGATACCATTGGAGAATTATATTTATGGTGTTGCAATACTTTGGTAGCTAGCTAGATACCCCTCCCACATCAAATTGTTTTTACTGTTGCATATTCTATCCATTTCAAGATTAATTGTCCTTGTTGAGTTTAAATTTATTTAATGTGGTTTTATATTTCAATACATTTATTTGTTAGTTTTCCAAATTTATTCGTATTCTTTCAGTTCATCAACTAATATAATCAAATAGTTTTTTAATTATGGATAAAATATAAAATTTAATGTTTTTTTAATATGTGTAGAAAAATTATAATGACATAAAATAAAATGGAGAAAGTGTGTGATTACAAAATTCTGTTAATCTCCCTTTATATCTCTATTATCAAATAGATCTTTAATGAATGTATCTTATTAATTAATGAATATGAGAATACATTGTATATATATACATGGGTATTGCCTTATCTAGGATATGAAGATAATGGAAAATATACAAAAGCTACATACGTAATATTTCATATCATAACACGCCCCCTCAAGTTGGATCACCGGAGGTTACTCCAATCTTGACTGCCAATTCATGAAATCGTGTACGCGGGAGTGCCTTCGTGAGAGCATCAGCAAGTTGATCAGCTGAGGAAATGTGTGATACTCGAAGTGTCTTATTCTGTATTTGTTCTCTCACAAAATGATAATCAAGTGCAAGATGCTTCATACGTGAATGAAAGACTGGATTAGCGCAGAGATATGTAGCACCAATATTGTCACAATAGATGGTGGGAACATGTGTTGAAGTGAGACCAAGGTCGGACAAAAGAGAGAGGATCCATTTAACTTCAGAAGCTGTTGATGAGACAGTTCTATATTCTGCTTCTGTCGAAGATCGGGCAACTCCTTTTTGCTTCCTTGAAGACCACGAAATAGGATTCTTGCCAAGATACACAATGTAGGCACCAGTAGAGGAGTAATCATCTTTGTCTCCAGCCCAGTCAGCATCCGAATAAGCATGAAGAGTAAGTGGAGAGAAAGCATGAAAATAGATACCATGTGTAATGGTACCCGCAAGATAGCGAAGCGCACGCTTGACAGCTTCCCAATGATCAGTTGTGGGACAATGCATGAACTGAGATAGACAGTTAACAGCAAATGCAATGTCAGGACGAGTGAACGTTAGGTATTGAAGACTCCCAACAACTGCACGATATTCTGTTGGGTTCTCAAGTTTTGTTCCAGCGAGTACAAGTGACTGTGTGGAAGCCATAGGCGTCGCAACTGGTTTTGCATTGGCCATGTTAAGTCTTCGCAGGAGGTCTGTTATGTACTTCCGTTGAGTTAGCTGCATCCCTTTTGGTGTTCGAAACACTTCAATGCCAAGGAAGTAGGAGAGTTCTCCAAGATCTTTCAGAGAGAACCGAGCTGAGAGAAGTCCAATGATCCTTGTGATTGTAGCATTGCAGTTTCCTGTAATGACAATGTCGTCTACATAGAGGAGAAAATACACAGACACTGATCCAGTAGAAAGAACAAACAACGATGCATCAGCCAGTGAGTTCTTGAAACCAATGGAGCATAAGAAGTTGCGAAGTTCATTATACCAGGCCCTAGGCGCCTGTTTGAGCCCATAGATGGCTTTGCGTAAACGACACACATAATCTGGCCGGTCTTTATCAATGAATCCAGGCGGCTGCATCATATAGACTTCATCCTCGAGTGTACCTTGCAGAAAGCGTTGTTCACATCAAGTTGGCGAAGAGTCCAGTTCCGCGCAACAGCAATATCAAGAACAATGCGGATAGTAGCATGCTTGACAACCGGGCTGAATGTTTCACCGAAGTCTATTCCCTGTCGCTGATGATATCCTTTTGCAACCAGACGTGATTTGCGTTTGCGTATAGTCCCATTAGGATGAAATTTCGTGCAAAAGAGCCAGCGACATCCAACAACATTCTGATCTTCTTGTGGTGGAACAAGATCCCAAGTGTGATTATCAATAAGTGCATTGAATTCATTAGTTGCAGACCCACGCCATAGTTTGTCTTTCAGTGCTTGAGTGATAGTCTCTGGTTCAATCTCTGGGAGGATAGCGGTTAGGCCATATTTCGGATTTGGTTTCTAGATCTGATTCATAGACCGAGTTATCATACGCTGAGCAGATGGAGCAGCACCTGCAGTTGCTGATGTCGTTCCTGGTTCATGATTTGATGGTTCAAGAGCCACTGATTCTTGACTTTCGGGTTCAAGCGTTTGAGTAGATGGTGAAGGGTTCTCAGATCGAGGAGCAGGAGGAGCTTCCTGTGACAGAGTCGTGAGTGGCCACCTGAAAATAGGAACTAAAGAAGCAGAAAACATTAGTGGAGGAGTAGTTTCAGAGACATTGTTAGGGTGAGATGAGGACAAGCTGAGAGAAGAGTATGGAAAAATGGATTCTTTGAAGTCAACATGACGTGAAACATAGACTCTAGAAGTGGAAGGATCAAGACACATATAGGCACTTTGTGTTAATGAATAACCCAGAAAGATGCAAGCAGCAGAACGAGGACTGAGTTTATTAGTGGAGTACGGACGCAACCATGGATAACATAGACACCCGAATACACGGAGTTTGGAGTAGTTTGGCTCTTCTTGAAACAGTAATGCATACGGTGATTGATTGTGAAGAGTTGATGTGGGCATTCTGTTGATTAAATAGACCGCCGCAGCAAGAGCATAACTCCAGTATGTAGTTGGTAGATTGGCATGCGAGAGGAGAGACAAGCCTGTTTCCACAATGTGTCTGTGGCGCCTCTCTGCAAGTCCATTGTGCTCTGGAGTGTGCGGAGGAGTTGTGTAGTGCGAGATTCCGTGGAGAGACAGGTAAGACGCCAGTGCTATGAACTCCCCACCATTGTCTGAATACAAGGTTTTGATTTTACGGTTGAGCTTGTTTTCCACCAGATTTTTGAATGGTGCAAAGACTTGAATCACCTGAGACTTCAATTTCAGAGGATAGAACCAGATATAGCGTGTAAAATGGTCAACAAATATCACATAGTACTTGTATCCATCACAGAATAAGTGGGTGAGGTCCAAACATCCGTGTATATTAGATCAAGGGGTCCAGTCGATTGCATAGTATTGAAAGAGAAAGGAAGTTTATGACTTTTATTACTTGAACAAGCATTGCAGAAAAAAGGAGAAGTAAAATCAGAAACAGGAAGTTTAGAATGAGTAATAATGCGTTTAAGAATTGCTAAAGATGGATGACCAAGCCTCGAATGCCAATTGACAAGAGAGGACTTGATACATGAAAAAGCAGAAATAGGAAAAACAGAGGAGGATGGTTTGGTAGGCCACTCATAGACTCCATCACTGGCTGGTCCGCTTATCAGCGTTGCTCCCGACTTGAGATCCTTCACCTGAAAGTCATAAGGGCAAAGTTGAACCATTACATTGTTAGTCTTACACAACTTGTTCACAGAGATGAGATTCTTTTTAATGGATGGAATACAAAGAACATTAGATAAGTTGAGTGGACGAGAGTTAGAAGGTAGTTGAGTTGAACCAGTGTGGGTGATCTGCAGTCCTGCGCCATTTCCGATGGTTACATCATCTTGACCCTGGTACGGATTATGAAGCGAGAGATTGGCAATGTCTGAAGCTATGTGATGTGATGCTCCACTGTCCAATAGCCAAGGATCCGATGATGGATGTGGTGATGACGTTGTGTAGTGCACCTGAGGAGAAGGATTATAGTATGGTGATGAGCCGCGATATTGTTGTTGTGGCGAGCTCTGAAGCTGAGTGCATCGCCTTGCACTATGTCCGAAAACTCCACAGAGTTGGCACTTTCCTTGATAGCCTCCACCACGGGAGCCACCTCTGTGACCACCACGAGAGCTTCCTTTGTATCCACCACGAGTTGGATTGTTGTTGTTGCTGTTGTATGGTGGACGGTACTCTGCAACATTGGCGGTATCAGGAAGAAACGCAGGTGATGCAGGTGCTTCAATAGTCGCAAGAGCGTTTTCCCTGTGGAGAAGCTTCTCATGGAGCTCCTCTATGCTGATTGGAGTGTCTTTGCCATTTACCATGTCGATCACTGCTCTATAATCCTCATTGAGGCCATCATTGATCGTGTCCAGGAGATCTTCATGTTCCATTGGCGAGCCAAGGAGTGCAAGATGATCAGCTTTGCTGATAATGTTTCGCATATACTCTGTGATGGAGAGTGTTCCTTTGATAGTCTTCTTGAGTTGTTGTTTGATTTGCTTGATGTGAGCACGGGATGGCTGTCCATATGTACGTGCTAGGGTAAGCCAGACTTCACGAGTAGTGATTGCACGAGCAACTAGCGGTTGCACAGGGAGCGAGAGTGTTCCAATCAAGGAGTTGTAAAGAATCCTGTCTTGACGTCTCCATGGTGCATGTTTTGGGTTTGTCTGAGCGATTCCATCACTGGTGATTGTCGCTGCAGGTGTGTGGTCAGTGTCGCTGATGAAGTAGTGAAGCTCATGAGCCTCAAACAAGGCATAGACCTGGAGTTTCCACGTGAGGTAGTTGGTAGGTGTGAGCTTGGTGATCCCTGACATGTTGAGGGAGATGAGTGATTGAGAAGGTTCTTCGTTATTGTAAACTGGAACCAGTTCAGCGTTAGTTGAGCTTGGCATGGTGGGATTAAGTGCAGAACAGGAAGCGGCTGCGGAAGAGATGAAAAACGAGGGCAACCGTTTTGTGTGATGAGCAAGAAACGAAAAAGGCACAGAGGAAAAAAAAAACTAGGTCAACTAGATCTTTGCTCTCATACCATGTAATGAATGTATCTTATTAATTAATGAATATGAGAATACATTGTATATATATACATGGGTATTGCCTTATCTAGGATATGAAGATAATGGAAAATATACAAAAGCTACACACGTAATATTTCATATCCTAACAAGATCTATTTCACAAATTATAAATATCAATAATTAACAAATCGGTAGATGATAACTAGACGTTTTATAGAGGACTAACAACTAATCAATTTATTTTAGATCTAAGTGGAGTTTAGAAAATGAATTATTGATTTATTTTTATTTATTTTATACCCTGTACATATTTTATATTTATATAAGATAAATTATTTTTTTATATTTTTTTGGTCGACTATTATTTTTTATATTTAATTACTTGGTTTCTATATATATATATATATAAGTTATACTAATTTTGGATCTATACTAGTATTGTTATTTAATCTAATAGATTTAAGTTAATCAAGATCAATTTAAACTGATTTAGAATGATTTAAACCAGATTTTAAGAAAAATATTTTGAAAAAGTCGATTTTTTTTTGTTTGTGCGCTTAAACGTCGCCTACACAAATTTTAGAATCCTAGTAAGAATTGTTTTGTGTAAAATAACATTTTGACCCAAAAAACAAAAATAATAACATGAGATGGAATAAAAAAGAATATTCGAAGCAGTCTTTCACCATATGAATATCCAGGTCTTGATATAAGTATGTGAAAACAATTTATGAGTTGGATATAATATAGCGTTCACAGCGGACCTTTTCAAATTTAATAAATATAGAATTTACACCAATATTGAGTGGTCAGTGTTTTGACCAAAAAATAAAATAAAACGTTTTTCAACAGTTGTTTTATTACATTTGTTTTACATGAAATTAATTCAAAGATGTATAATTTAATAATACATAGAATTTCTTATCAGTAGTAGTTTATATGGGTCTTGTCGCTTTCAGATTGGATTACAAAGCCGTTTTAAAGATTTTTAGTTTCAGTTTATTTGTTATCTGATAACAAAGTTCTCTTTAAAAAAAATACAGCGTTCATTTTAATTGTACTTTGACAGTTTCTTACATTACCTGGTATTGACCAGTTTCATTTGTGCCTCAATTTATCTGAGTCAATCTTGGTTTTTGACAGAATATTCCTGGTCAATTACAGTTTACAAATTTGTGACGCAACCTGTAATCAACTGAGGATTTATTTTTATCGACTATTGATTTTTTTTTTCATATCCTAAACGATCAACAGAAGAAAAAAAATTGGTTATATGTCATCTTGAGAAATTTAGGACAGATAGCGATTTGTTTTATATACAATCAGCTGGTCCCGTAATCTTTTAATTTTTGGGGGTCCAAATTAGAAGACAAAAAGAACAAGAAACACAAAAATGTTTTGAACATCAAAACCTATATTGTTGACTGAAAACTTTTAGTTGGAATACAATTTTGGCAACCTTAAACATTATTACTTCTACAAACTTTAAAATATTTTTTTTGTTGGTTAAATCCATTTAAAATATATTATTTTTACAGTTCTATAAATATAAATGATAACAACTACATATGAAAACTGGAAGTTTTAGTAATTGAGCCCATTTAAAAACGCTTTTAGGTTTTAGGCTTTTAGCTAATCTCTTATTGAGCTCATTTATAAGCCCAATATAAAGCCCAAACAAATCTACCAGAATACTAGTAGAGGCTAATGTAGCATATGGCTACAAATTGTTTTTTTTACACAAAGACGAAAAACACCCTTCACGCATCTCGAGATCTCGTCACAACGGCCGGTGTAAATACCATCGGGATTCAAGGGTATTTTGGGAAAACAGATTTGAAACTCCCAATGCTCTGTTTGCTCTCTGTCATTTACCCTTTTCCGCCATTTCACATTATTATTCTCCACAACTTGTACTCTCCTTCTTCCTCGCCTCTCTCTCCCTCCAGCTCTCATCCTCTCTCTCTCTCTCTCTCATCGAGCTTTAGACCTACAGAGAGACAGATTAGTTGGTAATAAACAGACAGATCTAGTTTTGGTGAGTGTGTATAGTATTATTATTAATTTCTCTAATCAAGGGTTGTTGTTGGTAACTTTCATGTGGGTTTCTGGTGAATGATTCGATTCTATTATTAAGTTTTATTTTATTTTTCTGTAAATTTATTATTATTACAATGTAAGCTTCATGCCGCTTGCAGTGGGCCTAATCACCATTGTTGTTAGCTAATACCAATAATGTCGATTTTATTATTGCTTTGATTGTTTTTTTTTTTTGTGTTCACTTATATATACACATTCTCAAAAAGGGTTTAAGTACTTACTTCTTTTACAGCAAAAAAAACAAGATTTTTTTTTAATTTTCTCATTTGAATTGTATGCCCTTTCCTTGTTCTTGGGTCTCAGGGTTTTAAGCAGAGGTTGGTTTTGTCTGATTCTCAAGTTTCTTTCTTCAGATTTACTCTTATGTTGAAGTAAGAAAGAGAAAGCAGAAGAGAAGCTTGGAACTTTTGCAAAGGTACACACTTTGACTTTATATGTTTGTTTGTATGAGGAAACTTTGCTTCTGCAAATTTTCAAACTTTGATTGTTTAATATGAATCACTGGTTATGTTCAAATCTTCAGTTCTCATTACCACTCTGCTTAAGGGTTTGTAAATGAGAAAATTACTTTAGGGTCTGTTTGGTTAGCGACATAGCCTGTTGCTAGTGCGTTTAGAGTCTGAAACCACAATAAGAGATAGGTTGTGGGTCTTGTGTCTGATTGTATTAAATGTGTAATGTGTATGGTGGGGTTTGTAAGGCTTTAAGGTTGTCCTGTTGTTCTAAATGGTTAAAAATTAAATTTTTTACCCATGCATTTGGTTTTAAGGTTTCACTATAGTATATATATAATTGTACTTGTTTCACATTTAGGGTTTTGTAACATGGTAAATACAGATTTGTTTTGGTTATTTCAATGTTTCTTTTCAGAGAGATGGATTTTTATTCTGCATTAGTCATGTGGTTTTTGCAGAGACTGTGTGGGTGCAATCTTTTATTATTATTTTGTTCTGTAGCAGCACATTTTGACTAAATAGCCCCACAGATTAAATAAATATATGAGAAAATAGCATTTTCTAAGCATGAACCATGAAGTCTTCACAACTCTTACTGAATATTTTAAAGCAGTATCCATTGTATTATTTGCATCTTAAAATATACGTATAGATCTCTCTTTTGTTTAATAAATATTTCATGAGGGAAACATCCTTTTACTTTGAGCTTTTTTCATATAGCTCTGCACATAAAGCAAGTCCTATTTGGAGAATATTTCATAAAGAAGCTTGTGGCCCTCCATTAACGGCCCTTGATCCAAGTATTAAAGCTTGCTGCTCTTTTTCTTTATGTATCAAAACATTCATCATTACAAGCTCTCTCCTCTCCTTTTTAATTCCTTTTGTGGTGCTTTTCTTGTCTTGTTTGTTACTGTGTTCTTGATACTCTTGTCTCTCTACTAAGCTTTTCTTTGTTGATTGATTTACAGATGGAGACTGTGAAACCAGTGGGTAAATTCAGACGCACGTTTGCTAAAGTTCTCAACATCCATAAGCTAACAGGTGTTGCTCCAGAAGAGGAAATGAAGAAGACAAAGTTTGATTCCAAGAATGCAAAGTTGTCTGAGTCTTTCTACAAGCTTGAGGAAGAGTATGAGAGAACTCTAACATTAGAAGCTCTTCTTGCAAAGCTTTTCGCTACGGTTTCTTCAATCAAAGCCGGATACGCGCAGCTACAGCATTCTCAGTCTCCATACGACGCAATTGGGATTCAAAAGGCAGACAACTTGGTTGTGTCCGAGCTGAAGACTTTGTCTGAGCTGAAACAATGTTTCTTGAAGAAACAAATCGATCCGAATCCCGAAAGAACACTGGTTCTCGCTGAGATTCAAGAGCTGAGGAGTCTACTGAAGACGTATGAGATAATGGGGAAGAAGCTTGAGTGTCAGTACAAGCTTAAAGACTCAGAAACTCTGTTTCTGAGAGAGAAGCTTGAGGATCTGATGAAACAGAACAAGTTGACAGAGAAGAGACTTAACCAAAGCGGACAGCTTTGCAATCCTTTAGACAATCTTCACCTCTCTGCGCTGAATCCAACGCATTTTGTTGCTTATCTGCAACACACAGTCAAATCCATCAGAGGATTCGTCAAGCTGATGATAGAACAGATGAAACTCGCTAAATGGGATATCTCCATGGCTGTTAACTCGATCCAGCCGGGTGTGTTTTATTACAAGCAAGACCACAAGTGTTTCACTTTCGAACACTTTGTCTCCACTGTAATGTTCGAAGCGTTTCATCTACCACATTTCTCAACCTCAAGCGAGTCAAGAAGCTTCAAAAAGAAGGAGAAACAGAACAAAGCAGAGGAGAAACAGAGAAAAACAGAGGAGAGGGAAGTGTTCTTTGAGAGGTTTACAGAACTCAGGTCGATGAAAGCTAAAGATTACTTGAAAGCAAGGCCTAAATCAAGATTTGCTAGGTTCTGCAGGATCAAGTTCTTGCAGCTTATACATCCTAAGATGGAGGAAGCTTTCTTCGGACATCTGCATATGAGGAACCAAGTCTCTGCTGGTGAGTTTCCTGAGACGAGCTTATGCTCTGGGTTTCTTGAAATGGCCAAAAGGGTTTGGCTTCTGCATTGCTTGGCTTTCTCTTTTGAGCATGGAGCTGAGATCTTTCGAGTACCAAAAGGTTGTAGGTTCTCTGAAGTGTACATGAGAAGTGTTGCTGAGGAAGCCTTGGAGGAAGCTGAGCCACGTGTTGTGTTCACGGTTGTTCCAGGGTTTAAGATTGGCAAAACTTCAATACAGTGTGAGGTCTATCTCTCGGACGGTGGTGGTCATCAAGGGTGATTTGATAAACTCGGAAAGTAATGGGGTTATTTTGGAAGATAGGAAAAGTTGTGGGCCTTTGGGTTTGAAGTAGCGAAGTAGTGTGGTGTTGTTGTAATGTTTTCTGTGTCTTTTGCGTTTTTGTCGATATTAGTTCAGAGAAACACAGAGGCATCTCTTAGCTGTGGTCCATTGAATATTTATCTACTTTTATATATAATATGTATATATTTTATGATTTATATAAGTATTTTTAGCCTTTTCTATATTATGCAAATATTTAGCTCTTTTATTTAATATGTAAATATTTTTTGATTTGCAATATGTATTGCTTAGTGACTTAGTCTACTAATATTAATAATGATGACAACGTAATATTGGAATGTTGGATATGTGATATGTCTGATGTATTCTAGTTGTCCAAAAGATGGAAATGCATTAATATTTGATTTGTTTGCTACATATATAATTATTATTTACATAATAATTAAGTTTGCAGAAACGTTGGATTTTTTTTTTGTTTGGACGATCCAGCATCACGTCTACCTGTCTCGCACCAACTTTTCTGTACAGAGTGTGTGAAACGATCCTCTTTTATCTGCTAAGATTTTTGACAGTTTGTTCAATTTTAGGTTTAAATTTTATTCAAGATATTTCTGCTTATTAATTATCATAGGAATTAACTAGCTAAGTATGTGAGCACGAAGGGAACATTGACGCGAAACGCGTTTGTTCAAAGATTTTGTTTGTCTTTTGATCATTTTTAATAGGTTTAGATAAGATATTCCGACCAGTAATTAAATATTGATGAATCTATTTCGACCAGTAATTGAATATTTGATGAATCTAAATTGTACAAACGCGTCAATATTTTTTGTGGGATACCACAAAGGCGGTGCTGTCAAAAAGTCATCGAAAGAATAATATTGTTGTTATATATTTCATAACTAGGATAAGACCCGCACCTTGCGCGGGATAAAGCTATTATTTTTATTATGTTTTTAAAAATGAAACAATAGTTCGGTTTCATTCGGATTAGAGGTGTTCAATCTGGATATCGGGTTTCGGTCCGACTCGATTGTTTGGTATTTCGATCATTAAAATATAACTACTATTCTAAATTTATATGTACTTCAGTGTGATTTGGTTTATATACCATCGGTTTTCAGTTTATTCAATTTTATACCAAAAAACATAATTATTTAGTTTGAGATCATATTATATATTCTACAAATATATAATATGATCATATTTAGAGTCATATTGTCACAGAGTCATTTGTTAAAAAAATATTATATATTTAAATAAAAGAATAAAAAACAAAAAAAGTTTCTATCATCTAATAAAATGATCAAATCTGGAATTAATATCAAAACACTAAATTTTGAAAATAAAAATAAAACAAAACAAAAGCATGAAAGAAAAGTTTTTATATTTTTCCATATTTAGTGTTCATCAAACCAATATGTCTTCGATTGAACACAACTCTGTTTGTTTAAAGATAAAAAAAAAAGTTGTAAAGAATTTCAACTAATTGTTGTCCATCAAATTTATAATCCTTACTTCAATTTAGTTACTGTTAAAAAACAAAAGATCAAAATAAGAAGTCTTAGTTGTAATAAATCGTTAGCTATTTACAAATTATAATTATACTTCAACTCATGTTACAAATAGATATTCATGCGTCGTTATAAATATATACATATTTACATGTTTCAGTTTAATCGATAATAAATCAAACCATATCCAAATCCTATGGTTTTTATAAAATCACATCCATTCGGTTTATATGGTATATACCAAAAATAACCATATTATCGATTGTTAATATCTTTTGAAAATATAAATTAAAAAAAGAACTAAGATATTTAAATCATTGATAACAAAAAATTTCAATATGAAAAATTTAATAAGTTTATAATTTAGAAATGTTCTTGAAAATTTATTGAAAATTTTGAAATTAAAATATTTATGTAATCTTATATGGTATATAGTTTAATCTGTATATATATATTTGTTTTATTATTGAATGATACTTTTTACTTAAATGATTTTAAAATCATGTATATCTTTTTATAATAAAATGTTAAACTATTGATCATTAATTTTTAACATAATAATTTTAATAGTTTAGTTATTTATTCTCGTTTCTTAAAATTCAAAATATAACCTATACGAAAAAATCTAAAGTTTAATTTTATAGCTAATTTGATTGTTTAATTTATTTTAATAATATAAAATTAAAGAAAANATTGATCATTAATTTTTAACATAATAATTTTAATAGTTTAGTTATTTATTCTCGTTTCTTAAAATTCAAAATATAACCTATACGAAAAAATCTAAAGTTTAATTTTATAGCTAATTTGATTGTTTAATTTATTTTAATAATATAAAATTAAAGAAAAATGATGGAGGATATATAAACTGTTATCAAATATTTATTATTATAATCATTAAGTGTCATTTATATATATTAGTCATTTATGATAATTCTGTAGGTTTTATTTATGGAAATAAAATAAAATAGTAATTATATCTTAGGGAACAATCATTAATTGTCATATATATATATATATATATTAGTCATTTATGGTAATTCCGTAGGTTTTATTTATGGAAAGAAAATAGCATATCATATAATTATATCATATAGTTTGACTAACTAATGTATCTAGCAACCTATAAAAATGCAATGTAGACTTACTTATTTTTCAATTGAATCTAATTGACTACCTAATTGAATGACATTTATGCATTGGGGCCTCTTTTAATTAATACAAAATTGAGGTTTCATCTTTTCAAATGTTCCTCGATTAATATATAGGGGATTTTATATGTATTGATATCTGATATTCGTTTATTATATAGTTTCTTTTTAAATTTAGTCAATATCGAGATTAATGGAAAGATTCCTGTGCCAAGAATCGAAAAATCAATTGAGCAAATCTTGCAAACTGGTTTCATGGTTCATCTCTGATCCCCTTTTACTTTTAACGTTTTGGTGGTGCTTTAATTACTATAGCATTTAATTTACTTTATTTAGTAACTATATAACTATAAAAGAATGATCAATTTTACATTTATGAGAATGTATATCTGCTCTCAGGTGTAAAAATAACAAATTTATGTAAGCAAACCACTAGACCATAAATTAAACCCTAAGTTTTATTTGAAGACAGATATAGGGGATGATTGGTTGAACTGTAGTTGTAAATTTTGTACTGTAGAAATTAGTCTATAGAATTTTTTGATTTAGCTGTAAAAAGATGTAGTTTTAAAATTTATTGTTACATCAACATATTTTCTACAACCAAAAAGATGTGGCTTTAGAAAATAAGGATTTTATAACCATTTTTTTGGTTTTTGGTTGTAGCTTTAAAAAATAAGATAAAGCATGATTGGTGATTTAAGTGCTGCAGATAAAAATTAAAGCTAAAGTCAGCACTTATAACCCAACCAATCACCCTCATAGCTTTATATATGAGCTTTCTTCTTAGTAACAACAAGAGGACAGACAATATGCTGCTAATATCCGACCTTCCAAGTTCCAAGCCATCTAGAAGCGGAGATACTCTCTAGGGTTCCATCCACATCTTCGGCTAAGTTAAAAACTACATGCAAACAATGGTACACTTTATTCAGAGATTGGAGATTCGTAGAAAAGAACAAGATAGTTAGGTAACGCAGTAAAGGAGTCAATATTACTGAGTAATCATTCTGAGGTTTATTCAATCTGCGAAAACTTCCATGAACTTCATAAAAGCAGTGTTTATCCATCTATCGAGTTCACCTTTAAACTTTGCGGTGTAAAGGATTTGAAATATGTGAAAATATCTCAAATTTATCAATGTGACGGTTTGATATTACGCTCCACTAGAGGAAACACTGACTTGTGGTTTGGAACCCTAGTACGGGTCAAAATGAGAGCATCAAATCAAAAACATTGTTCATCGAATTACTGTTCACCGGATACTGTTCATCCACCATCGATCGACACTTATCATCTATCATCGATAGACACTGTTCATTCGACGCTGAACAACACTATGCATCCTGGTACGATTCACCAAAACACTGTTCATCCGGATACTATTCATTACAACACTATTCATCCTGATGTATACAAAGAGATCACCATGGATGATTTCTTTGAGCTAGAAGAATTCTTGGAAAATAAAGGATAGAGAAAAGCTTGACGATTGGGAGTATTATAGAAAAGTCATTATGGAAGACTTCTTAGAGTTGGCATAATGGCTTGACTCGGAGCAGAAGCTTGATGACAATTAGTGCACTAAGAGAAAAGATCTGGAAACATCGCCAAAGGCTAGCATCGATCGACACCAACTTCATGAAATCGATCAACACCAACCCGAGACCTTCGATCGACATCTACCCGAGAACATTGATCGATACCCATGGATGGACGGGATTGCAAGATACACAACTGAACTTGAGCCGACTGAGAAAAGAGAGTACAAGTCTGGGACTTCACACCTTGTTGTCCTTAAACATAAAAAATTACCTATTTGTGCAGACGAAGCTGTTTGGTTTCACTAAAGAGGGAAGATAACATATGACCATGTGAAGATTGTGATTCTATGCACAGTGTTTGAAGTTGAGTTTTCTATACCACCAGATAGAGAGCTAAAATCGACAAAATCCCAGCATAAGAAGCATCGATCGACACGGATAACATATCGTTAATCGACACTAGACGCGTATCAGAGCAGAATGGGTTTGATGTGTGTGGAAATCGTTTTAAACAAGACACCACCACAAAATCAGAAAAATCTGGGTGAAAAAAAGAGAAAAAGGATTACTGGTAGTCCTCAGTTATCATTGATTCCTCACTTCTCAGAATGTATTTGAAAATCCAGAGTGCACATCAAATGTTTCTTACAACCATTTGCAAAGCTGCGAGCACTACTTATTGCTGAGATGATAGACAAAGGAGAAGAATCTATGGAAGAGGCTTTCACAAAAGAATAATGAAGCTTCAGAGAGTAGACATCAAGACTTGTTTTGGAGCATGTTCTCATTCTCATCCAAACCGAATCATATCTCCATAAGTCAAACTAATGATTAAAAATAAGCACTGAATGAGAGGCAACCCATTGTTAGGTTTGTTTTAAATTTGGTTTTATTTTCATATATTACTGATTTATGTTTTTATTTGTTTCAGGAAAAAAAATTAACAGTACGGACGACACTGTAGCACTACTATCGAGCGACACTGTAGCAAGAAAATCGATCGACATTGTAGCAGATAACGGGAGTTACTGTCCCTATGATACTGTAGCAGGGATTATTGTAGCATGGGCTACTGTAGTATAATTATTAAACATTTTTTTAACATAAAATTTATTTATTAAATAAAACATATTACAAGATAATATTTAAACATAGATTTTTAAAAATAACTTCAAAAGAAAGATTAGTACAATAATCGAGAATAATTCGAAAAAACATCCGAGCTCACTAGATGAAAGAGAATGACGAACTTAAGACACATACAAAAACTAAGTGTCCTTTTTAGTGGAAAGAGGTGTGTATTTACCGTTTGGCAGTCATTATGAGATTAGCAATGCCTTGACCTACAATGCCACAACCAAACCCAACTGCACCATACATTATACACTTGTAGAAGTGTGTAGCAAGTGTCTGCTGAGCAGAAAATCTACATCCTTGTCTTTCAGCTTAAAACACGCTGCACATCAGTCAGTAGCAAAGCAACCAGAGTTACAAGATGTCAGCAGGTATTATAAGCATTGAGTATCTATCTTCTTGAATGGAAGGATTTTTCATTTACCTGCTAGGAAGCGCATTATAAGCATTAAGCATGGGTCCTAAGAAGCCACTGGATGCAGATGGTTGACCAAAACGGACAAAAGGAGCCAACATACTGACCAAAGAAACGTTAACCACAACTCCAACAAGAAGATCAGCAACATACAACTCAAACTCAGCCCATAAATCTTTGCCTCTCTTTTGAACTTCAGCAACAGTGGCACAACAAGAATCAATGACTATCTGCAAGAGGCATCTCAAATGCTTACATGAGCCCATGCAAATGTGGCTCTGAAAATGAACTTCCTTGAGATGAAAGCTCACTTACCCCAGTCCCTATTTTGAAGAGGAAAGAAGGATCAGCCAACATTCTGTTGGGAAGCATAGACCACGATCTTATAGCAAAACCAACCAGACCAGCTGAACTCTAAACTCCAAAGGAAACCAAAAACTCAAAACCCTTGTCTTAAAACTATTTAACTCCATAAAAGGAAACTGTGAAGAAATCTGCAGCCTTTGGACGTCTCATTTGTCTGCAAACAGCAACACACACACACCAAGACAAAGAACTTCACACAGAAACGAGAATCAAGTTACAAGCTTTGGACTTTACTGGTAATAGAGACTTCAGAAAACAGAGCACATACTCAGAAGAGAAGGAACAAAGCGATGCACACAAGATTGTTAACCCAGTTACACCCGTTAAAGAGGGTGTTAGTCTGGGCCGGGAACTCACTCCCGGAATCTACTAGATAACAGAGATTACAAGTGTATTTTAACCTCAAGACCTTTTCAGTATCTATCTTGGTTTAAACGTAGCTTACAATCTCTCAAGAACACTTACAAGTTTATACTTTGAAAAATGCTCTCTCTCTCTCTTGTTCAATCGCCTCCATCTCTCTTTTAGCTAAGACCACCAATATATATCCAACTCACACTTGACCTAGTTTCACCTTGAGATGTTCCAGCTGGACACGCTCCTTCCGTACTCTTCACTAATGAACACAACATTAACTTGTTGTTAGGAAGCAGACAAAACAAGTGTTGCTTTTGCTTTGTCAGACTGAGACAAAACCAACACTCTTGTGGTCCTGCAATCTCAATAAGTCACGTGAGTTGATCCCTTAACGGCATTAGCTTCCTCTCCACGTCATATCATGCCTGTAACCTTGATCTTCTTTACTAAATACTCAATAGAAACAATAACAAATAGAAACAAAGAGAAGAATGTGTACCTACATGCAAAAACAAGTACCTAAGGAGAATCAACTTGCGTATGCCAAAGGTCTTAGCAGCTGGAAGCGTAGCTCCTCTAGCTTCAGTCTCTCTCATAACCTCTTCAAACTTCAAAAGTGGTCCAAACTCTTTCTCTTCATAGTCTTCTCCACCGCACTGACACCTTCTCCTCCACTTCCACCCCACCTCCACCATTACCACCACCACCACCACCATCACTTACAAGTTTCGCAGGTTCATCATTTCCTAAGCTTCCAACATTGTCGCCTTGCCCTAAGATGCTACCACCTTCTTCTTTTTCTACTACTCCTTTGGTTTGTTCAGTAGCGGCAACAACACTAGATGATAACGGCTCAACTGGATACTGATGCGACATATTAACCATCAAAAAAGCCTTGACCTTTGCTCCTTAATCCTCAAAACAGGGACTTTCAGTTTCTTAATCAAACCTCCAAATGCAAAGTCTCGATTGCGAATCAACCTCAACGAAGTGATCTCGTTTCCTAACTTCACAACACTCGAGAATTGACAATTCATTGCACACCCTGCCATTCTCTTCTCTTCTGTAACACCTCAAAACAGGGAAGAGTCGACAAATTAAATTAGCAGAGAGGTGTAATGAGCAATCAAAGACCCTTCCAGACAAAGCTTCTGCAAGACAGCAAAAATAAACAAAACCAAATATGTATCAAGAAACATAAAAACTTTGTCCTTTTGTCTAGAAATCTAGACAAGATCAAGAGAATGGGCGGGGAAAGAAGAGACCAATATTTTAAAGAAAATTTCAAAAAATCTGGAATCTTTTGTCGGTAAGGATGAAACTCTAACCTTTGTATTTGGCCAGAGAGAGAGAGAGAGGAGAAACGGACCAAAGAGACGGAGAGTGGTGTGACTGCAATCCTACTCCTGCCATGGCTTCTTCTTCCTTCTTTCTTCTTCGCGAATAAACTATATATATATATATATAGAGAGAGAGAGACTCAGGATGCGTGTCCTACATGAGCATGTCTCTTCTGCAGCTTGATTAAGACTATCAACCATAGTTTAAAGATTCAACACCCTTCGCTTCATTTTTTTAGTACTGCATGTCATTTTTTCTTTCTTCCACTTCATTATTCAACACACATTTAACTTTTATCCACTATAATGGTTTTGTTTAATAAAATTCAATACCCTAATTTCTTGATTAATAATTATTTTTTATATATTCAAAATAAATAAATCTAATATCTATTTATAGAGAATTTAAAATGTTAAATTTCTGTATAAGAAATAAAAATAAATTATTTAATTTCTAACAAGATTATTGATTTTAAATAAGTAAGGGGATATGAAAATATTAAAAATTCTTAAAAAGTGACATGTGTCATCGATGACCCCACTTTTTTCCTATTAAACATGTTGAATCTTTTCAACATAGTTTAATCCACATCATCAAATTTCATTTTTCAACACCTTCATTGTAGTGATTCAACTGTTGAATTTTTATTCAACACCCCCATCACCAATTCAGTTTTCTAGTCTCATATCAGCATTTAATTGACATAACTAATATTTTTTAAACGTCAGTACACAAATCTTCCCCATTGTGAAAATAAAAAAATAAAACTAAATAATTATACCAATGATTAAAAAATATATATTATTTTATTTCACCACCTTTATAGTGTGTCAGCAGTAGTAAACGGTTGTGATTTCTTTGTGTTAACTATATAAATACATTACTATGGGAATAAAATAATTAAAATGTCTATTGTGAGGAAAATATTTAATATTTTCAAAAACAATGATACATAAACTGAAATACAGTAAAATATTTTCACATGTATGCTAAATATTTTATTACAAAAATAGAAAAATTGTTTAAAATTATAAAGTATATTACTGCACAAAAGCCCAGTGATATCTCTTGAAATTTTATCTTCCATGATTTGTTCATGTTTTTATATTTGAGCTTTTGGTCTCAATTTGTTTCTCACTTTTTTTATTTCCTTTTTTGGCACAAATATTTCTTAAACTAATTTATTTTAGCTCTATAAATTCAGTTTCATAATTTCATATCATCATTTAATTGATGTAACTAATATTTTTTAAACGTATATAAACCAATCTTCCCCACTGTGAAAAGGAAAAAATAAAACTAAATGATTATACCAATGATTAAAAATATATATTATTTTATTTCACCTCTTTATAGTATGTCAGCAGCAGTAAAGCAGTTTTGATTTCTTTGTGTTAACCATATAAATACATTACTACGTGAATAAAATAATTAAAATGTATATTTGTAGGAAATTGTTTAATATTTTCAAAAATAATGATACATAAACTGAAATACAATAAAATATCTTCATATGTCTGCTAAATATTTTATTTACAAAAATACAAAAAATTGTTTAAAATTATAAAATATATTACTGTACAAAATTCCGGTGATATCTCTTGATTTTGATGAGTTTTAGATTCACATTTTAGTTTATTATTATCATTCTAGGTTGCATTTATGTCTTTATATTACATTTGACAGGGCCTAATATGCACAATTGAGAAGTTTGGGCGAAAATCAAGGGTCCGTCTGCATAATTTCAGCCTTTAGAGTCAGAGTGAAAGAAATCAAAAACCGAGGGATCAATCTGCAATTACACTGACGTGGCAAAACGGGATAACCCTATTGGATGATTTTTCAATCTGATGTGGACACCCCCACAAGACTTGATATCCCCTTTTTATTTATATGAGTTATATGTAAATGGACTTATATTTATTATGAACCCAAGTTTAGTTATTGAAAATTGGTTTCCGTGAACCCATTAAATCTTATCATTTTGTTTTTATTATGTTTGAATTTCTGTGGGGTCATAGATAATATTTTATTGGGGTCATCACATTACTTATCTATAAAAATACATATGTGTTTCAAAATGAACTGGGGTTAGCTAACCCTCATACCCCCTTCTTACATCCGCCCCCTGTCAGTACGGTTCCAAATGTTTTAGATCGAAGCAAATAAATGAGAATGGATATAATGTCTTGCAACTATATATCGACCTATACTATACTATCCAGGTTGTTCAACAGTAGTGAGTAAGAAGGATAGGAAAAAGACTGTCCTCAGAGCCAGGCTCAGCTTAAGATTTAAATCTTGTTAACTATTATGATGTCAACTTAACATTTTACCCAGAAAACTATTATCATGATTGTTCATAAACTATATATTGATAAGACCATAAAACATATAAACTATAACTCTAATGATAGATCTAATCCAACTCCGAGAAAATCAAAGAAAGGAACATCTCTCTTTTCACCATGATCTATCAGGGATGTTCCATCTTCTCCTGATGAGTTCTTCTCATGATCTAGTGTAGCTGCCTGATGATTCGATTTTCCCCTGTCAAGATCAATTTCATGGTGTACATTAGATCCTAACTGATCACTCCTAGGTGCTGAAGCAGAAGTGTAAGGCCAGGGACCGTGACTGTTGTCCATCTGATACCTCTGAAACGGGTATAGGTAATAACTTAGCCTTGGAAGAGTAAAGTTAGGGCTCCAGATTTGGTTGAACAGAGAAGTGGGCGTTGAAGATAAGACTTTTCGTTTGCATATAGCCATGGTGACATGGCAATGGTTCCTGACAGTGCTATCAGTCCTCCCGGGAAACAGCTTGGCTATGACGTCCCAACGATTCCCGTGGACCCGATGAGCTTCCAAAAGCCTCTCTTCTTCCTCCTTGGAGAAAGGTTCCTTGTTGATGTTTGGAGCAAATTCATTGTACCATCTCTGTCTACAGCTTTTCCCTATGAATCCATATCACTCAAATTATCTATAAAGACACATTGATCTAATACAAATAGATTCTTTTATGTGTATAAAATATGAGAAAGATTGATATATAAATATATATACATGTTCTTCCAGAGAAATGTAGACCAATGATGTTCCATTTCTGGGGACCAAATTGTTCCACGAGTTGCTTGAGCTTGTCGTCTTTGAAACGTTTCCAGTGACCTTTCTGACCATTGGACTTCTTATTGTCAAAACCGTTGCTTCCTCTAGACATTTTTATGGTTGCTATCTCCATATCCACCTACATAAAACTGAACAATTGGTGAAGAAAGATGGATAAGATAGATTAGTCTAAGGTGAAATGATTTTATAAGGATCAAAAAAAAAAAAAAAAGTAAAATAAATCCAACGCTACACTAAGACAAATTTCTCTCCGGAAACTGACACATCTTACAATATTAAAAGGGGAATACGAAGTCCTTTGAGCTATGCCACGTCGTTAAAAATAATCAACGAATCAAAAACATGTAACATGCCACGTCGGACTATTTTTGACGACACAATTTAACCGGACTCTACCCGTGGGTTTCTATTACCTAATTCTAAATGGCCCGTTTAAAATCCATATCCCCTCGCTAACCTAATTCTCCAAAGATTGTTACGACTGTTCCACTTTGTCTGTTATCAATTCGACTCTCTACATAATCGACGTTTCATTGTTGTCATCAACACCCACTTAAAATCATTTGATTATGATGTTTACTACTTTTTCATTAATATAGTTTCGTTTCACCTCCTTTGTTTCTTCACCAATATAAATACATTTGTAGGTTCTTATAACGAAGTTAACTCTATGACCTCCACAAAAGAAGATAAATCTATGACCATGATTGATGATAAGGTACATATTCATCTTCCTAATCAATAATTTCATGGCTTCTTCTGATTGTCTACATTAACCTATGATGTTGTAGGCTCAAATTTACTTATTGTTGTCCTTTTCTGTAAGTTCACTCTCGACCATTTAGAATCTTTTTTTTTTCAAACTTAATAACAGCTATTTGCAAACAAGCAAGTATGTCACCATACGGTCAAAACTGTGAGATAATGCTTCAGCAACATTTAGAGCTTATTTGAAATCCGATAATCATGGCAAATCTGTCACATGTGTCACAACAATCAACCCAGGAACTCTTAAAAGGTGTCTCTTTGTTCTGTTTTACCTTCTGTTCTAAGGTATTTTCTTTTCAGAAAGTGCTTATTTTCATGTTTAGGTCTACTTCATCTCTATTTAAGAAAGTAATTCCATTCACAACATATTTGCTCTATTATTTCTAGGGAAATTTGATTTCAACGCCCCAAAACATAAGCAACAGTCTATGATATTAGTGGACATATGCACTCCAGGTATAACACGTAAAGATACCGCTCATTATGTTTGGTTCTTATGATGCGCCTCATGGGCATGCTGATTTTTTTTTTTTTTGAAAATGTGATTGTCTGAACGAAGAATGTTCTCCTAGAGAAAGCCGAGGAATTGAGTGCTCAGGTAATAGTACAATTGATAAACACAGTTTCGGTTCTTGCAGTAACAGATAAAGTAAGAATTTGTATTTATCGGCTGCTTTTTATGTGATATCAGGGTTGTTAGACTCTGGAAGATTGCACCATCGTATGAAACTATTAAGTGCAGTAGAACATGGAATGGAGGTAATGACTCAAAGAGCTCCTAGGAAGTTCAAAACGCAGCACCGCTCATTTGTCGCTGATCTTAAAAAGGTAAATGACATTCTCTTCTTTAATCACCAAAATGAATCTAATGAGTTCTTATATAGTGTTGTATGATACAGTATCCAGAAGAACTCGATTGGTAGCTCTTGAACCTGATGATCTTCTCAATAAGCTTCAAAACAAAAAAGCTCGAGGAATTCTCACAATAACCAAGGTAAAAATGTTATATATTTATAACTCATGGAGCAGCTGGTAGTGGTGGTGTATGCTCGGATACAGTTTTAGAGCATCTATGGCCCACGGCTAGAACCCTCAGGATTGCTGATGATCTGAATTCATCTCAGTACTATTGGTAAGTTAGAAATAACAGCTCTTCAGAGCATTAGAGCGTTTTTGGATATGCTCGGTGGATTCCTCAAAATAAAAGAGAGTCAAGAGATGTCTTCTGATTAAGTAATAATTGATGAATTTTATAGTAACAAGTAAAACAATGTTGTATCACGCTGTATTTTTAAAATCTTTTCCAAAACAATACTTTTTTCTTTTATAAATGCAATAACTTTGTTTTTTGGGCTTGATGAAAATGTGTTCAGTTGTTATTAAACAACTTAAGTTATAGTGACTTATAAAGTAAATATGTAGAGTTGGGATAATTTTTTTATTATGGAAACGGGACTAAATCAGAGTTTGTCTTCTTACGTAGATGAATACAAGTTCCCTAGACAAAATAGATTAAGACGTCAAAATTTTGAAAATTGATAAGGATTACAAAAGCCTTTACTTAGAAAAATAATAGTGCTTAATGATTTTGTTTTTATAACTCCTACTATTATATTTATATGAAAACATTATTGATTTCTTTATAGAAAAAAATAATTTTCTGTTCTTAATAATGTAGAGATACATCCATTCAACATTAATTGGGATTGATATTATTCATAGATGTGAAAAAATATTTATTTATAATCAACTTCTGAAAGCAAAGATAAAAATATTAAATAAGTAAAATATTACACAATTTTATAATAAGAATTTCGGTGAAATATTTCGGTTTACCACTACTATGTTTTAAGCTTAAATATTCAGAAAGTTTTAACATAAATAAAAAGTATATTTTAGCTTGCCTAATTTATTCTAAATTTTATGAAACTAATGATTAATAACTTCATTTGAAAGAGGATCAAATGATTAAAAGTGAAATACACAATTTCTTAACACACCAAACACTCATAAATTTTGAAAGAGAAAGAAATTCATAAGGTTGTTGACAAAGAAAAATAGAAAAGAAAGTAAGGTCTTTATGTTTGTGGTATTTCCAGTACACATTAATATGTATCTATATATCATTCAGATCACCATTCAACAAGAATATTTTTTAGTAAAGGAAAATGTTCATACGGTACATGCACACACATTATAATTTTAAATTTACAATTAACTATTATGTTGAACCGGCGACAAAGGATATAATACTGTGAACTATACTTTCGACAAAGTTATTTCAAATTCAAATGTTTGATTTCTTTCAAGACCAGACAAACATATGTTGTATGGAAAATGTATAGTACATACACATAAGGTACGAAATATATATATCCAGTATTCATACACAAGAAGTATGATTTTCTCCTCTTACCATATGTTTCCATTGGGTATGATCTTTCTACTTAACAATCTATCTAGAAATATTACATAGATACCTACATAATCAACCTACACAATGGCGTTGGGTATGATCTTTTACTCTTACCATCTATTTTTTGTTTTTGTTTCTTGAGGCAAAGCCTTACTGATCCTTGACTATTGTTGAATTTATACTTTGATTGCTTTCAGTGTTCACCAGGAGAACAGTGTAAGAGCAATGATCAATTTTTGTTCCCGCAAAGAAGCTTCAGTTAGTGATGAAGAAGAATATATAAAAGAAGATAGTTGACTCTCCAATGCGAGGTCGTCTTTTTAATTGGCCTTTTGGGTGGTAGTTTGCTTAAGAGTTTGTCTTAAGTTTAGTTTTTGTCTAAGTTTTTTTATTTAAATTTATGGTTTCTTATAAATTGGTTTGGAGGAATAGCAGTCAGTTTTGGTTAATTTTGACTAAACACGTTCTCTATCATAATGGTTTGGTTTGGTATGAACAACATATTTTAAGTATCGGTTTAACTAAAATCGTGTTAACCCTCTTCTACTTAACAATCTATCTAACAAATTCTGTTTTTTTTTAGCCAAAGTAATAAAAAATATTAAGGTTATTTTGGCTAGACAAATAAAAAGTTAATATTTATATCAAACTAAGATTGTATAGTATATAACTTAGTTAGAACGTTAAATTAAATTTTGAAATAAATCAAGTAGAAATTTTGTTTATAGATCGGTATTATGCTTTCTTTTGAAACATAGTAAAAATAAATAAAAAATGTGTAAGTAAATTCTAACTCATATCATTACTTCATTATATAATAAAACACACAACACACTATGATTTATAACATATTACATTTATTAGGAGGAAAACAATTAATAAATAGAGTTTAATTTATATACTAACTTATTTTATAATCAATTCAATATATATTTCTATATATATATATATATATGTATATATATATATATATATATCTATATATATAATATTTTAAAAAATAATAATCACAAAGTCTAAAACAAACAACCCGGGCGTAGCCCGGAAAAGCCCCTAGTAAACTTTTAAAAGTTCTCAAACATTTGACACGGTAATAAATTTATTGAAAAAACTAGGAAACAAATAACAATATAACATTTTATTAGTACATATATTGACTTTAATCAAGTTTACATGTAAGATTTTTGTTGTTAATTATTCTTGACAACTTAAACTTGTAAAGATTTCATGTTTATCTCTTTTTGTCTTCGGAATTACAGATTCCCACTCTATTTTAGGAAGTAAACTTTTCTAGATTTTTTTTTTGCTTTTTTCTATATTTTAAGAAACATTACAAACGAATACTTGAATTACTTAAATATCATTTGGTTAATAAGTATTAAAAGTATATAATAAAATAAATAAAAAAATATTGTAGACATTGGTTGTATATTTTTAATATGTGTGACTACTTTAGAAAATAAATTCTTTGGAAATGAAGAGTATATATTTGGCTCTCAAGTATAACGTTGGATCTCCTCCTCTGTTTGATGACATGTGAAATTATGAAAATGTCGAATGGAAGTTTAAATTCATACAGAAAATTCCAGGTCATCAATGTTGGGATCAAAATCCGTCACGACAGAGAAAATGTCGGAAAGTCTACGATAAATGCTTATTACGGGAGTAATTTTTACGAAATTTTTTTGAAACGATCTTACTCGAGATCACAAAATTTAAGTATCATTTGACCGAGAACAAATCAAAAGGATCAGCCAAGACGACGAAAATGGTTAATCATCCAACCCGGTCACCATATGGCGACCAGACGAACACTCAACCCGGTCGCCATATGGCGACCGGCTGGTCCTCCAACCCGGTCGTCATATGGTGACCGGTCCATGCACGAACCGGTCGCCATATGGCGACTGAAACAATATGAACCCATACATTCTCATTTTGTCTTCAATGCTCTCTTTTATGCTCTATTGCCATACAGTATTTCATTTCGCCTTGATTGAAGTTTTCGTTAAAACATTACGATAAAAACCACGGAAACTTGTTTCATCGTATAAAGTTCCAATCGTTCGTCTGGACTGGCGATGGTTAACTCTAATCTCTAATCGCCCTGGTACACGAACGATCCAGACTTTTATTAAACCAACGTCGTATTGAGGTTGATTTACCAAAAAAAAATCGTAAAAGCGCATAAAGTCGAAAGACAACCCAAAGAGGTCTAGACGCGGCTAAAGGCCCATTTACAACTTTATACAGGAATCAGCCCATAAACATTATGAAAGTTTACCTTTTATTCGCATGAAAGGATAAATGTTAAGTTTCTGAAGATAAATTTTAAGTTTCAAGGATAATCACGAAGATCGGGGAAAAATGGAATACTTCCGCAAAAGATAAACATGGGCCTGGCGGCAAGAAGAAGGGCTGAATCGACCTAAGGAGGAGTATATAAGAGGATTCAAGACGAGAGAACAAGGGGGACTCTCAGATTCACAGCAAACTTAGGGTTTAGAATCATGTTTAAGGTTTAGGGATTCAAATAGCTTTCCTTGGCATTATAAAAGTGCTATTATAAGTTTTTCATAGTTTTATTAAGCCGCTTAAATAATATTTTTGGCGCTTATATCTAAATTCCCGCTAAGTATTGGTGAAACCAGTGATTTTATTTTTCTGCTTACATAATTCTCAAAATAGCATTAAATAAGTGCTAGTTTAGGTTTTTCTCTTTCATAGTGTTTATATAATGCTATTATATAATAAGGAAATTTTTAAATCATCTACGATAACAATTCTGTAAAACGTGCTATAACAATGTGCTATCAATGTAGACTTTTTTGTAGTGTAATAAGAAGCTAGACATTTAGCCAAAATTTGTTTTATTAGATTTAATCAATTATTAAATATAATAATTTTAAAAACGTTTATTTTGGTTAATTTTATTATCTTAATTTGTAATCTCTTATAAGAAATGTTTTTTCTGGTAAATAAATCTAATATCTTCATTAAAGGTATTAACAAATTTAACTCTCTATCATTTAACATTAGATCTTAGAAAAAAAATATTTGCTTTGCAAATAATAGTATACTAGTTGATGATCCGCACCTTGTGCAGACTAATGTACATATAACTAACAATTTTTAATTTAATTTTTTAAAATATTAAATTTTGATACAAATTTTAAATTAATATTGTAAATTATAAAACTTCAATTTCATATCATTAATTTATGTATTAAATTATTGTATTTTGTTTAAAATATTTATGGAATGTAGGTTTTGGATCAAAATATTTTCTGTAGGTAATAATTAAATAAGGAAACTTGGATTTGAAATACAATACTTATAGTATTTGTGGACTGAAAAAAATTCAGCGGCACCGAAAGGAGTATAAACAATCACCACTCATAAAACATCAAAATCATATATTCTCTACTAGAGTAAACCCGCCCTACGGGTGGAAAAGTAAATTGACAAATCTGAGCATCAAGTAAGACATATCGACCCCCATCACGAAGAAGAACATATGAACCTCCAAGAACCTCAGACGTCAGAGTTTTACAGTGGAAAAACACCGGTCAGCCTTAATCACGAAGAAGAACATATATAGTTACCATTCTACTGGGATTCAGTTTTTTGGTAGTATCTGAAATTGTGACGATGATATTCTAGGGGTAAAAGAGTACTTATTAATTGAATCTGGCTTCGTCTTTGATGATGCTTGATAGATTTAAGATGTATTTTAAAGGCAATGAATCAATATCATTAGAAGTGAATCATTCCCTTTAATGAAATATTTACGTTTTCCAAAATTACCGTTAATGTTATGAACAAACTAAAATTTTCATTAATGACATTATTGTATTTTATTTTTTGGGCCTAAAAACTATATAATTAATTAGAATCAATATATATTTAATGGGTTTGATTAATGGGTCAATATCTTATTCAGTTTTTTTTATTTATAATTTTATCAATCAAAAATAAAACCATTTTCCTATTCAGATTAATCAAAATCAATAATAAAATTATTTTCGTGATAAAAATCTGAAAATAAGAATAATAAAGTAAATATTGATTAAAAATACTGGAATGGAAAATAAATATGATCATATAAATCATTAATGATTTCAAATGTATGCATAAAACATTTTAATCTATTCTATTAAATTTTGACTCATGCCAATAAATTTATTATCGTAAGTTATAAATAATAAAAGGCAAGAAATTGTTATTAAGAATATGCTATTATTTCTCACATATTTATCTTTTCAGATTAAAAATAATGTAGATTTCTAATAATAAAACATTTTCCTCAAACTGTTTTTTTTTAAAAAGATTTTTAGAATAGATACCATTAATAAAAATATAAAAATAAATGAGTAATAATCTGCTCTATATTTATTTAGTTTGATAGTTAATATACTTACAAATAAATTTAATAACATTTTTTAATAGTATAGATACCTGATCTTAATCTTCGAATAGATTTCGACAACTTATAAATAACACAAATTCGTAATCAAATGTTATGTACAAAAATATTTAGTCTTATCCTCGTCAAATATTTATTAATATATCAACAAATGGATCAATATATCTCACTCGGATATGAAAATTCAATGAAAACATTGTACCAAACTGAAATAATAATAATAATAATAATAATAATAATAATAGAACAGCTCTTAAATGTTATTGATATATAATAACAGTTATAAATTCATTTAATATTTGGTTTACGGTCAACAAAAAAAGTATCTGCACGTTTTAAAAATTTTTCATATCCGCATAATTGAAACTTGATTTTGATCATGTAACAATTTATGTCATTAAAACAAAAGATTTTTTCTCCATTTATAGATAAAACAACAAAAATAGTATCCGCGCTTTTTAAGCGCAGATCAAAAATCTGGTGTGGCTTTACAATATCTGGAGGGTAGAAATAAAAAACGGAACGACTGTAACTAAGCATAAATTAGAATCTGTAGACAACGATTCGTCTCTTTGGATTTGTAGCATCTCCATTGTTGTTTAAGCTAATGAGAAATCGAGGAAGAACTGAAACTCCAATTAATAATATTGTCTCTCGTGAAAGTCTATTGGGTTAAATACTCATGACATTAAAAAAAGCCAGGCCTTATTAAAACAAACCAAAATGAAAAAGAAAACAAATATTGTTTATCAAAAGCCCAAACGAAATTTAAATTTGAATCAATAAAACACAGAGTTTTGGTGGAGGGGACACGTGTCACTTGTAGGACGCGCGAATTAATGACGTGGCAGCATCAATGAAGAAAAAAACTTTCTTTATAATAATAAATAGATAGATAGATAATTTATATATTAAAAACTATGAGACAAAAAAAATATTATCTATGTATTTTCGTATATTATATTTATATTATGTTTATTATTTGTCAAATTTTTAGTGGTATTTAATGTTTTACTCCTAGTTTACCATGCTTCCATATATTTTTAGTAAATTTTCATTTTGTCGTTTGTATAATATTCACTATCTAATAAATTAAAACAGAAATACAAATTATAATTAACCCTTAAATTATCTTAATATTTACAACTCATGTCACCATCTTCCTAATAAGGGTCTGACTGGTTCATACGCAGCGGTTGCAGTGGCGGAAGTTTCCGGATACGGATGGTTGCGGTTTTTTGTGGTTTTAAAAAAATTATAGGACTGGTACTGCGATTAGAAATTGGGGCGTTTGCGGCATATTCTGCTGCGGACAAGCCCATTAATCATTTGTTTACATCTATTAATAATTCAAAAGATATTCATGAATTATCTTTTTATCTACAAATTTGTTTGCTTTATTATAAAATAATATGTTGAGAAAATATACGGAAATGTAAAGAAAAAATTGTATAAAAAAATGCATTAACCCTTAATTTAGTAACAAAAAATTAAAAGTCATATAATCTTTCAAAATCAAATATATTTAGTACTTTTCAAAATATTTCTTGACCAAATATACAACTTTGAAAATAAGTATTCTAAACTCAAAGTGAAAAGAATCTAAATTATAAAAGATAAAATTATAGATGATAAAGTATATTTTTTTATATGGAACGCGAAAAACAAATACTATTCTAAACTTTTAAAACATGAACACATTTTATCTACTTGTAAGTAGTCTATGTTAGAATATTACATTTATTTAATTTTTTTATATTTTCCTATACCTAACTTAATTATCATTTCAATATATATTATGCTTAATCAATTATTTTAATATTTTCAAAATAAGATATCTAAAAAGATATTCTTAAGTATCTTTTCCTAAGATTAGATTTTAATAATATCTTTTAATATCTTTTATTTAAAGTTAAATATACATATATTTTTAATATTTATGTTTAAATAATAAAATTCGTAATTAATATTAACTATAGTTAAAAACAAATACTAATTCATTTTTCATTTATATAATAAGAAATAAATTTCTATACACTATTCATATTCATAATTAAATTACTACATCAAGTAATAAATATAAAGTAACTTAACAAGTTATATTCAGATTTTAGCGGTTTTTTGCAGGTTTACAGAATTTTTAAATGATGAGTTTTTTTTTTATTTTAAAACCAAACCGGATTACATATAAAATCATCACTTGTATCGGTTTAACTACGGGTCCATATCAAGTTTCAGAACACTAAATATAACGCTTCATGTTTAACATTTAAATGTAAATACATAACAAGAAATACAAATTTATATCATATAAATTTGGTTTGTTTTGGAAATAATCCCGTGCTTTGAATCGTAGCTGAGTCCCAGGTTTTAGCGGGATTTTTGCGGGTTTTATATAATTTTAAAATAATCAGTTTTAAAAACAAACAAACCGGGTTACATATAAAGTCATCGATTTTGTTTGTTTAACCACGGGTCCGGGTCGTGTTTCAGAACACTGAATATAACGTTTCATGTGTAACATTTAAATGTAGATACATAATCAAAAATACAAATTTATATCATATACATTTGATTTGTTTCGAAAATAATCATTTGTTTTGAACCGGTAGCCAGTCCCAGGTTTTAGCGGGTTTTTTATGGGTTTTATAGAATTTTAAATAATGAGCTTTTAAAAAATAAATCAAACTGGTTATATATAACATTATCGATTCTATCGGTTTAATCACAGATCTGGATCGTGTTTCAAAATACTGAATATAAAGGTCATGTGTAACATTTAATTGTAGATACATATTCAAATATACAAATTTATATTATATATATTTGCTTTGTTTTGAAAATAATCCCGCGCTTTGAAAGAGCGGGTAAAAATCTAGTCAATACTACTAAAACAGAAGCAGATTTTATCTACTTGAAAGTAGTCTGGGTTAAAACATTACATTTATGTTATGTTACATACAACAAACTTAGTTATTATTAAATAAACATATAATATTTAAATATATTCAAAATAAGATCTTAACTACTTTTTTCAGATTATATTTTAATAATATCTTTAATATATTTTTATTTTTTAAAATAAATATTTATTATTTTAATAATAAAAACGGAAAATAATATTAAAATAAATTACAAATGAATATTAATTCATTTTGATTTATAGAATAAGAAATAACCTTCTATAATATTTATGTATAAATATTTCATATTTGTAGTTACCAATTACACTAAATAATAATTATACAATAACTTAATTCTATTTGTTTGTAAATTATAAACTAAATGAATTACATTTACAGAATAACAAAATACTACCATAAGATATTAAAAAAAAAATTTATATTTTAATATACATATCTAAATTAAAACATTAGGATATAGAAAATAATATTTAATTATATATAACTGATACACAAAATAATAATAGAAAAATTTTTCAAACCTCCACCAATACATAATAATATAATTATCATGGATAAAGTCTTAAAATCGTTTATATATAATTTGTATAAAATAAACAGGCAAAATGTTTATCAAATAAAATTAATTTATTTAAATATAAAACATAATTTAAGTTTTGCTTGGGAGTTCAAGTACTTATTGGGATACGGGTCGAATATATTGAATCAAAGTTAGTATATATCACATCATAGGTGTCATAATTTGTAAGTAGGCATGTTGGTAAGTATGGATCAGAATCAAATATAATACGTCGGGTTTGGTTCTAATTTGTACAGATCCTAAAACCGATAAAGTAACCATATTTCGTTTGGATTTGGATTATATTAGTTTGGAAATCTAAAATCTAAAACCAAAACAAAAAGATGCTTCTTTTTATAGAACTGGATATTAAAGTACTTATTTAAAATTTAGATAATTAATTTTAAATATCATTTTACATAAATATAGAACTGAATATTTAAACTAGATATTTTTGTTTCAAATATTTATATATACGATTAATTTGGAAACTCAGATCAATTCAGATTTTCTCCAGGTTTTTGGTTATTTGTTTGGGTCTCGCTAATAACACTTTGATTCGGATATATTTTGTACCATCCTACAAAACTCATTCTGATATATGTTAGACTTTTGACCGGTTACGAATCCAAATTTTTTTTGTTTAGATTGAGTTTAGACGTCGAGTTATGGATTTTATGCACATGTCTACATGCGGTCATATTAAATTTCCACTGAAAGATGATCCTGCGTTTTTTAAAATACTATGTTTGATGAAATTAATGAACTAAACAAATCTATTCCACATTTTACATGTATAGGAAATGTGATTATATAAAGCTTGCATCAAACATAAACCCGCGCGGGTCAAAATCTAGTTTTATATATTAAAACAGAAGTCATGACCCCACTTCATGTGTGAGTTTTTAGAGTTTGAACCTATTCTTAGAAAATATTAAATTATACATAATTTTATTATTATATATTTTGATATTTTTATATTCTTATAAGCCCATCATTTTATTTGAAAGACAAATGAATATATTTAGAATTTTCTAACAAAATCTCTTTAGAATCTTTTTAAATTTACTTTCGAAATTAGCTAATTTTACTTTAAATTATCATAAATATAATTATAAATTAAATTGAATTTAGTTTTGGTTTATAAACGAATATTAAAAAACAATATGTTGAATCATATTCACTCATAATAAAAAAAAATTGATTAATTTCAAAATACATTTTACTAATAATTGTAAAAGATGTTAGAAATAAATATTTCTTTTATTTTAATGGTTTTAAATATATATATATATATATATTCTATAAAATTAAAATTCATGATTTCTTTTATGTGTGATATAATTCATGATTTATTTTATGTGTGATATTTTTATGTAGACCATCATTTAATTTTTTATTAAATATATATCATTAATGCTAATAATATAATACATTGTTAACTATTTTAATCATGATATTTTTTGATATTTTTTAATTTAAATATATATATATATATGAATTCCAGCAAATCTGTTGAAAACAATTATAACAAGATCTTAATTGTCAAAATTGAACATAAATATTTTCACTAATTTCATAATTTAGGCATGAAATTTTATTATATATATATTCAGCTATATTTTTTGAAATGAAAAGAATAAAACTATATCCTATTTTATCTATTTTCTAATAATAGCTATCATTCTAAAAGAAAGCCATTATATTGAACTAAATATGATAAAGCTTTCTGAAATTGATAAGTTAATATATTTATGTTAATAAATATAAAATATTTATTCTAAATATATATAGGTTCGTAGAACGGGTTAACATTTGTAAACTATATAATTCATGTATAAAAGTCAATTTATCTAAAATTTGTATATACAATAATTTATTATATAAAATTAATAAATATAAAAATTGCTAATCTAAAATTTTGAATTACGGGTTACGATCATAATAAATAATAAAAAAATAACTTACAAATATATTGTTTCATATAATAGGTTTAATAATCAAACGTAAATTCAATAAAAAAATATTTAATAAGCAGAAACATATATATATATATATATATATGCTTTGAATTTACAGCATAAAAACTATATAATTATTGTATTTCAAATAATTATACAAACATTTAAATATGTGAGTAACATTGAAAAAATATATTTTGACCTGTAAAACAAATATTTATATATATATGAAAATATATACCTGCGCAGTTGTGTGGGTCAAAATCTAATCATGTTTATGTTCAAACATTAATGTAAAATCACTATCACCATCAGTAGTGCATATGTAAACACACAAAATCACATGAATCCAAATCAAACCGAATATATAGGTTTGTCAAAAAAAAGGCGTATATATATAGTACATTCAGTTGTGAGGTTTTGTCTACAGTAATAGTATATACTTTAGTTATTAACCAAACAAAACCAAAAGTTAAGGGACAAAGACAGATTTTTAAATTCTTATTCTGAACTTTATGTTTTCTATGATAAAAAACAAATTAATTAGTTTCCGTGAACCCATTAAATCTTATCATTTTTTTTTAGTGTGTTTGAATTTCTATGGGGTCAGAGATAATAATTTTATGGGGTCATCATATTTCTTCTCTAAAAAAATACATATGTTTTTCAAAATGAAGTGGGGTTAGCTGACCCTCCTATCCCCTTCCTACATCCGCCCCTTTCAGTACGGTTCTAAATGTTTTAGATCAAAGAAAATTAATGAGAATGGATATATGTCTTGCAACTATATATCGGCCTATACTATACTATTCAGGTTGTTCAACAGTAAGAAGGAAAGGAAAGACTATTTCCTCAAAGCCAAACTCAGCTTAAGATTTAACTTGTTAACTATTATGATGTCAACTTAACATAATTGTTCATAAACGATATATTGATAATACCATAAAACATATAAACTATAACTCTAATGATAGATCTGATCCCACTCCAAGAAAATCAAAGAAAGGGACATCTCTCTTTTCACCATGATCTATCAGGGATGTTCCATCTTCTCCTGATGAGTTCTTCTCATGATCTGGTGTAGCTGCCTGATGATTCGACTTTCCCCTCTCAAGATCAATTTCATGGCGTACATTAGATCCTAACTGATCACTCCTAGGTGCTGAAGCAGAAGTGTAAGGCCAGGGACCGCGACTGTTGTCCATCTGATACCTCTGAAATGGGTATAGATAAAAACTTAGCCTTGGAAGAGTAAAGTTAGGGCTCCAGATTTGGTTGAACGGAGAAGTGGGCGTTGAAGATAAGACTTTACGTTTGCATCTAGCCATGGTGACATGGTAATGGTTCCTGACAGCGCTATCAGTCCTCCCGGGGAACAGCTTGGCTATGACGGCCCAACGATTCCCATGGACCCGATGAGCTTCCAAAATCCTCTCTTCTTCCTCCTTGGTGAAAGGTTCCTTGTTGATGTTTGGAGCAAGTTTATTGTACCATCTTTGTCGACAGCTTTTCCCTATGAATTCATATCACTCAAATTATCTATAAAGACACATTGATCTAATACAAATAGATTCTTTTATGTGTATAAAATATGAGAAAGATTAATATATAAATATATATACCTGTTCTTCCAGAGAAATGTAGACCAATGATGTTCCATTTCTGGGGACCAAATTGTTCCACGAGTTGCTTGAGCTTGTCATCTTCGAAACGTTTCCAGTGACCTTTCTGACCATTGGTCTTCTTATTGTCAAAACCGTTGCTTCCTCTAGACATTTTCATGGTTGCTATCTCCATATCCACCTACATAAAACTGAACAATCGGTGAAGAAAGATGGATAATATAGATTAGTCTAAGGTGAGATGATTTATAAGGATCAAAATAAAAACAAAAAAAGGAAAATAAATCAACGCTACACTAACACAAATGTCTCTCAAGAAACTGACATATAAACTTTTAAAAGTTCTCAAACAATTGACACGTTAATAAATTTATTGAAAAAACTAGGAAACAAATAATAATATAACATTTTATTAGTACATATATTGACTTTATACATGTCAGATTTATGGTGTTAATTATTCTTGACCACTTAAACTTGTAAACATGTCATGTTTCTCTCTCTTCGTCTTCGGAATTACAATATATTCCCACTCTATTCTAGGAAGTAAATTTTTCTAGATTTTCTTTTTGTTTTTTTCTAGATTTTAAGAAACATTACAAAGGAATACTTGAACTACTTAAATATCATTGGTTAATAAGTACTAAATTTAATAAAATAAATTAAATATTTTATTGTAGACATTGGTTGTATATTCTTAATATGTGTGAATACTTAAAATAAATTCTTAGGAAATGGAGAGTATATGTTTGGCTCTTTGGATCTCCTCCTCTGTTTGATGACATGTGAAATTATGAAAATGTCGAATAGAAGTTTAAATTCATACAGCAAATTCCAGGTCATCAATGTTGGGGTCAAAATCGGTCACGACAGAGCTAATCTCGGAAAGTCTAGGATAAATACTTATTACGGCAGTAATATTTACGATAAAATTTTGAAACAATCTTACTCGAGATCACAAAATTTAAGTATCATTTGAACGAGAACAAATAAAAAGTATCAGCCAAGACGACGAAAATGGTTAATCACCCAACCCGGTCGCCATATGGCGACCATGGACACGCACGAGTCGGTCGCCATATGGTGACCGAAACGATATGAACCGATACATTCTCGTTTTGTCTTCTATGCTCTCTTTTACGATTGATTTCCATATAGTATTTCATTTCGCCTTGATTGGAGTTTACGTTAAAACATTATGATAAATGCCGCGGAAACTTGTTTCATTGTATAAAGTTCCGATCATTCGTCTGGACTAGCGATGGTTAACTCTAATCTCTAATCGCCCTGGTACATAAACGATCCGGACTTTTATTAAACCAACGTCGTATTGAGGTTGATTTACCAAAAAAATCGTAAAAATGCATAAAGCCGAAAGACAACCCAAAGAGGTCTAAACGCAGCTAAAGGCCCACTTACGACTTTATACGGGAATCAGCCCATAAACGTTATGATGGTTTACCTTTTATTCGCAGGAAAGGATAAATGTTACGTTTCCGAAGATAAATGTCAAGTTTTAAGGATAATCACGAAGATCGGGGAAAAACGGAATACTACCAAAAAGGATAAACATGGGCCCGGCGGCAAGCAGAATGCCTGAACCGATATAATGAGGAGTATATAAGAGGATTCAAGACGAGAGAACAAGGGGGACTCTCAGATTCACAACAAACTTAGGGTTTAGAATCATGTTTAAGGTTTAGGGATTCAAATAGCTTTCCTTGGCTGTATGAAAATGCTATTATAAGTTTTTTAATAGTTTTATTAAGCCGCTTAAATAGTTTTTGCAGTTTATATCTAAATTCCCGCTAAGTATTGGCAAAACCGTTGATTTTATTTTTCCGCTCAGGTAATTCTCAAAATAGCATTAATTAAGTGCTATTTTAGGTTTTTCTCTTTCATAGAATTTATATAATGCTATTATATAATACATAAATTTCTAAATCATCTACGATAACAGTTCAGTAAAACGTGACACAACAATGTAGATTTTTTTTGTAGTGTAATAAGAATCTAGATACTGTAAACATGGACGACATAACAACAAATATGCAAGACAAAAACTGGAAAGTTACCTGATCATCCAAGAGAAGCATATCGACTCCCATAATTTCACCTGCCTTCTTAACATTCTTAGCTTCCCAAAATCGGAGTAGGTGTGTAACAACGGTTCAGGTGCAACACCCTGACTTAAACTAAGAAATAGAGATCTGGGAAGGCCATCGTTCTTGCAGGAGTGTATATGAATTTTGAGCGCAAAGAATCAGTGGAGAACCATCAAGCCGGGAACTCCTATTAATAGGTTCAAAATCACAAAGAATATGAAGAGTCTGAAGGTTATGAAGTAATGAGAAGTAGCGGGGGTGACTTAACTGAGTTTAAATGTAAGGGCTAATGGCTTCAACTTAAAGTGGGTGAAGCCGTTACTCAGATATGGTGTATGACAAAGAAGGTGAGATTAGGGTTTCCAGGAGGTTGACGGCGAAGACGATGGATGATTTTCTCATCCTGTAACTCTAGGACATACATCATCAAAGCTCAAATATAAAACAGTCCAAAAAGACCAAAGTAAAGGAATCAGAATACCATAAGTGATGATTAAATTGTAGAAAGAAGAAAGAAGCCCTCTACTAGACCCATAAAACTGGCCCAAAATAAAAGAGAAGATAGGTGACATTTTTTCTCCCTTATAGAGAAAAAAAAAGTTAACTTTGTTATCTAAGATTTTTGTTTCAGTATTTATTGGGTTTAGTCTACATCATCTTTTCATTTACTAAAGAAGCATAATTCTTCATAAATGAATCTATTGATTTTTTTGGGCATTAATGAAAGATCTATTGATAATATCATAAACATATAAATTAGATATTTATATTTAAATTTATTATTTAAAATCTGAAACATAGTGAAATTCATTAATACCATATATAAGCGTTTTCATTAATTGTTAATGGTTTGGATAACATGTAAAACAATTTCGTATATTGTTTAATTTATAGATTACATATTTTTATTGATGTGGTCTAGTGTCAGGATATTGTTAATGATTCAGGGGATACTACGTGCAGTGCTGGTATAATTATTTTAGAAGTATTTATTGTTATATCATATGCATTGCTAATTAAAAATCATCATGAAAAAATATTTCATACATCAAATTATAAATATTTTTAAAAATCTCTTGATATACTATTTTCATTAATAATAAATAAACAAATTAAATCCCTTAATTCTTATTTTCTATTATATCAAATTTAATTTTTATTGATTAATAATTAATTATATCTATTTACTTAGTTTTTATTGTTTTTATAAATGAAAGATATTTTTTGGATAGCGACACAGTATATAGAAAATTATCTTTTTATTTTCTAAAAATATATTTTTATATTTTTGGTCAAAATTTGTTATATTAGATTTAATGAATTATTAAATCTAATAAATTTAAAAACGGTTTTACTTTGGTTAATTTTATTATCTTAATTTGTAATTTCTTATAAGAAATGTTTTTCTAATAAATAAATCTAATATCTTCATTAAGGTATTAAAAAATTTATCTCTCTATCATTTAACATTAGAGTTTAGCAAAAAAATATTCACTTTGAAAATAATAGTATACTAGTTGATGATCCGCACCTTGTGCAGACTAATATAAATATACTTAAAAAAATTTAATTTCATTTTTTAAAATATTAAATTTGATACAATTTTAAAATTAATATTGTAAATTATAAAACTTCAATTTCATATCGTTAATTTATCTATTAAATTATGGTATTTTGTTTAAAATATTTATGAGATGTAGGTTTTGGCTAAAAATATTTTCTGTAGGTAATAATTAAATAAGGAAACTTGGATTTGAAATAAAAGACTTATAGTATATGTGGACTGTAAGAAAATTCTGTGGCACCGAAAGGAGTATAAACAATCACCACCAATAAAACATCAAAATCATATATTCTCTATAACTTATATATTAAAAACTTTGAGAAAAAAACTCATAATAGTAAATTACAAAATATTATCTATATATTCTCGTCTATTATATTTATATTATGTTTATTATTTGTCAAATTTTAGTGTTATTTAATGTTTTAATCTTAGTTTACCATGCAACCATATATTATTATTATTTTTTCGTAAATTTTCATTTTGTCGTTTGTATAATATTCACTATCTAATATATTAAAACAGAAGTACAAATTAGAATTAATCCTTAAATTATCTTAATATTTACAACTCATGTCACTACCTTCCTAATAAGGGTGACTGGTTCAAACGCAGCGGTTGTGGTTGCGGTTTCTTGTGGGTTTTAGAAATTTATATGACTGGTACTGCATTTAGAAATTGGTGCGTATGCGGGATATTTATGAATGGTTAACTACCAAATACAATAGCGGTTAAAATATAAACTAACAATATTTCTATTTTGTATTATTATAAGAAATACCAAAAATCATAATATTATAATAAATATAAAATTATTCTTATAAAGTTATAGTTTTAAAACTTAAAAATTATTTAAAAATTATTTAAATCATTATAATAATATTAATTAAAATATAATAGATATATTTTAATATTTTTATTATTCCAATTTAAAAAAATTATTGAATATTTTTATTTTCGTATTTTTTTTTAAATAAAAATTCACCCTTTTATACCGCCTGCAATCTCAAACGCTAGTTGGAATCAGCTTTGAATTTAAGAGGTTTAGAGCGGTTTGAAACGGTCCAGGGCGATTTGACTAATTGTTACAAAACGCCAAGAACCAATACCAACCACAAAAGTTGCATTTGCGGGTGAGAACGAGAAAACCAGTCATATCCTAAGTATCTATTTAATTAACATCAGAAAATAATCTTTCCATCGATCATTAGTTTCCTTTTTGTTATTAACATCTGAAAATAACAAACCCATTTGATATACATATCCATAGTTCATTTATTTATTCCTAAGCCAACCTTAATCGATAAACATGCCCAATAATCATTTATTTCTCAGTTTTGGTCTTCTGCTGTGGATAAGCTCATTAATCATTTGTTTACATCTGTATTAATAAACAAAGGGTGTAAAACCACCCGCATAAAATCTTATATATTAAAAAAGAAGTCATTAGTCCACTTCGTGTGTAATTTTTTAGAATTTAGACATATTCTTAGAAAATATCAAATTTAAAATAAATTCATTATTATATTTTTTAATATTTTATATATATTTAGAGGTCCATCCTTTTATTTGAAATACAAATGAATATACTTAAAATGTTCTAACAAAATATTTTAAAAATTTCTTTAGAATCTTTTTAAATTTACTTTCGAAATTAGTTAATTTTACTTTAAATTATCATAGAATATAATTAGAAATTAAATTGAATTTAGTATTGGTTTTAAAACGAATATTAAAAATTAAATATGTTCAATCATATTCGCTCATAATAAAAATGAAATTCATTAATTTCAAAATAAGTTTTACTAATAATTTTAAAAGATTTGTTACAAATAAATATTTATTTTATTTTCATGGTTTTAAATAAGTAAATAAATAAATAAATAAATATATATATATATATATATATATTCTATTAAACTATAATTCATGATTTCTTTTATGTATGATATTTTTATTTAGACCATCATTTATTATTTTTATTAAATTTTTATCCTTAATACTAATAATATAAAATATTGTTACCTATTTTAATCATAATAATTTTTGATACTGTTTTTAATTCCAGAAAATCTATTGAAAAAGATTATAACAAGATCTTAATTGTCAAAAATTGAACATAAATATTTTCACTAATTTCATAATTTAAGCATGAAATGTTATTATATATTTATATGTGTATATATTCAGCTATATTTTATAAAATGAAAAGAATAAAATTATACCATATTTTTTTTCTATTTTCTAATAATATCTATCATTTTAAAAGAAAACCATTATATTGAACTAATTTGATAAAGCTTTTTGAAATTGATAAGTTAATATATTTATGTTAATAAATATAAAATATTTATTCTAAAAATATATATGTTCGTAGAACGGTAACATTCGTAAACTATATAATTCATGTATAAAATTCAATTTAGCTAATTTTTTATATACAATAAATTATTATATAAAATGAATAAATATAAAAATTGCCAATCTAGCGTTTTGAATTACGGATTACGATCATAATAAATAATAAAAAAATAATTTTGACATATGTTGTTTCATATAATTGGTTTAATAATCAAACACAAATTCAATACGAAAATATATAATAAGAAGAAACATATATATGTGATGATTTGAATTTACAGCATAAAAACTATAAAATCATTGTATTTCAAATATTTATACAAACATTTAAAACAAATATTTTAACCCGTAAAAAAAATATTTATATATTTATATATATATTTCCGCATAGTTGTGCGAGTCGAAATCTAGTGATGTTTATGTTCAAACATTTAATTAAAATCACACAAAATCACATGAAATCCAAGCCAAACCGAATTATAGGTGTGTATATATAGGTTGTTATAAAAAAAAGTGTATATATATAGTACATTCAGTTTTGAGGTTTTGTATATAGTTATAGTATATACTTTAGTTATTAACCAAACAAAACCAAATGTTATATACAAACCAAACCAAGCAATCGTTTGGGGAAATACAAATTGTACACACACCCTTAATTAGCTCAACCAAAGATCATTATGTCTAACAAATTACTAAAATAAAGTCTATTTTTTTTCTAAACAGAAAGCGTTTTTGACCTATATATGTAGAATGTTAGTAATGTATACGAGAAATCTGTATGTTTTGAGAAGTAGCTGATGGCCTAGTGGTTTCAACTCACTTTCTCACACATGACTACTCGATGTCACATGTTCGATACTCGGGAACAGCAGGGTGGTACTGTGTCTTTCAAAAATCATGTGCTCGCAAATGGCATGGGCCTAAGGCCTAGAGGTTTCTCGAACACGCCTTGAAGATTTTTGTATGGGTGCCTTTCGGGGTGGGGCCAGTCATTATAAAAAGTTAAACCCTTCACAGTTCGAGAGTTCTCTCTCTTCATTTTACTCTCCAGCCTCTCTCTAACCCTAGAAACCCTATTTTTTTCCGTGCTCTCCCGGCTGCCGAAGTCCTCTTGAGGTGGTCGCCGGTAGTTTCTCTTTGTGTTTCTATTCCCGCTCCGTTTCTCTGTTCACCTTCGTGGTCTTTCTCTCTTTCGGCTGGGGTTGGATTTTGGTCAGAGTTGTGTCCAGTTCAGATCCGGCGGTTCCTGGCTCAGATCTGGTGGTCTATGGTGGTTTGCGGCGAGACTTGAGGACGGTCTCCCCTTCTATCGTGGTGTATCCGGTTTGTGAAGGGATCTCTGCTCGGCGACGTTTTTCCTCTCTCTCTGACCAAATCTCTCCGAGATGGTGGCGGGTGAGTCGTGGGATAAGCTTGTTCGGTACTGTCGCTGGTGGAGCGTGGCTGTTGGCTTCGTGGTGACTGGTTTCTGAGTGGTCTTGGCGCTTGTGAATCTGTGGATCTCAAGTTCCTCTGCTCTTCTTTGGGCTCTCTGGTGGTCTCCAAAGATCGCGACGTGATTCTTTGGGAATGTATTGATGAGTGGGTTTCTAGAAGCTGTAGGAGCTGGTGCTTCAAGGTTTGAGGACGCCTTTCCCTCTGGTAGCTCATGGCAATGGGAAGCTTGTTCGTCTCGTACTCTTTCATAAGGTCCGTCACTGCAACGTTTACATCGGTCCCTTTCCTGACATCATCTTCTTTTGCTTAAAGTTTTTTCTTTCCTTAAAATGCTCTTTTTAGTTTCAATTCTTGCTCTCTGCTACTTTGTGTCTGTGTTCTTCTGTAAAAAATGAAAACTTGGTAATAATAATCTTGACATTTTACCAAAACAAAAAAAATCTGTATGTTTTTAATCTTTTACTTTTATTTTAATAATATCTTCAGACATAGTCCATTTGTTTGACTTCTACATTATATTTATCCATCTGATTAGCACAAATTTGTATTAAGAACTTAAATGTAAAATATTGATAATGTAGATACTGAAGTAATACCACTATGTGCTACGTTGTTTGGAAAAGAAAGTTTGTTTACAAATATTTTATATAGCTTCTATTCGAATGAAATGTAACAGTACAAATATGGATTTATATAAACTGCTATAACCAAAACTGTATAAAACAATATATAAGCTAATAAATAAATTTATATATATATATATATATTAAGACTAAACTAAAATTTAAATAGTAATATTAATTAAACTGATAATTTATCTCAAAATCATGGAGAAAATGAAAAATAAAAAAACACTTCTCAAGTAATAGTATAGATATCAATTAGAGTTTTTGTGTTTCTCTTTCACATATTTTTGTTTCACATATTTGATCAATAAAATAAATGGACTAAAATTAACATATACTATATTTTGACCCGCTCAACCGAGCGGGTATTTAATTTATATATATATATATATATATATATATATATATTTGTTTACATCATTATTGGTATATATTTATAATAATATTCATATGTTTAAATGTTTATGTATTGTTTTTTGCCAACCATATGTTCATTTATTTATGCTTATTAATTTTAGATAATATATTGTGATGAATTTGTTGTAGATAGTTCAAAATTAATTTTTAATTATGCTATGATAATTTAAATTTTATTAAAGAAGAAGAGAAGATGTAAATACAATACTATTAATATGTCAATAATAGTAATAAATAAGGTCCACCCAATTTTGTCTATAATTCACCACTTTCTCTGCCACACATAAAATATTATGTAAAAATATAATAGAAATATATTCACCACTTTTTTATGTGTGATTTTTAATTTGAACCATCTTTATAAAATTTATAATATTTTATACAGTTTAGTTATAATATCTTTATTTTTATTTGAAATACAAAAAAATATTTAAATAATACTTTTACAAAATATTTCAAAATATTTTTAGAATCTTTTTAAATTTTATTTCCAGATTAGTTAATTTCAAAATTAATTATCATTGAACGTAATTAGTAATTAAATTTTAATTTTGTTTTGATTATAAAGAAAAGGCAATTATAAAAATATTTTAATTATATTTAATGATAATAGCAGTTTAAATTGATTAATTTTCAAAAATGAATTTTACATTGTACATAAAGAATATTGATTTCATGACTTACTTTATGTGTGATTTTTTTTAATTTATACCACTTATAAGTCATAGCTTTAAATATGTCTATCATATAACATTACAATTTATGTCATTAATTTTAACACAAACTAATTAAAACAGTTGACGTATTCTAACGTTAAGTGAAACACAAAGATAATAAAAACATTTTCCTATTCTTATTTAACTCAACTTTACTTGTGAATAAAGTTCACTTGTGTCCTTTACAATGAATTGATATTTATTTATTTTTGAAATCTAGTATATTTAAAAAAAAAAGATTCTAAGAGATTTTGTTAGAATTCTCTTTAAAATATTTATTCTTTTTCAAATAAAAGAAAAGATATCAAAAGACATTGTAATTAAATTTATAAGCCATAGCTTTAAATATGTCTATCATATAACATTACCATTTATGTCATTAATTTTAACACAAACTAATAAAAACAATTGACGTATTCTAACGTTAAGTGAAAAACAAAGCTAATAAAAACATTTATTTAACTCAACTTTACTTGTGAATAAAGTTCACTTGTGTCCTTTACAATGAATTGATATCTATTTATTTTTAAAATCTAGTATATTTTAAAAAAAAAAGAATCTAAGAGATTTTGTTAGAATTCTCTTTAAAAATATTTATTTATTTTAAAATAAAAGAAAAGATATCAAAAGACATTTTAATTAAATTATGTGAAATGTTATTAAGATATAAATGAAATATTATTTTTTAGGAATGGGCCATTTTAAAAAAAAATACCACATATGAAGAGAAGTTGTGATTTCTCTTTGAATATAATAGATGTGTGATATTTTTTAACTCATTGTATAGGTTGAAACATGTAAGCTTACATCACAAACTGTGATTAATTTTTAAAAATGTTATTTTATGTTCGTCGTCGATATAGAGAGAAAGTAACTGTGTAATTGTTATTATGAGTTGTTATTTACCTCTTTTGTTTTGCTTCATCACTTGTTGTCTATCGACATTAAATTCCCCAGCAGAGTTTAAATTATTCATTTGAATTGACTTCTCTCTTCATATTGATCAAACCCTTGGAAAAAATAATAAAAAACCTTAATTTGAGTTTTCACAAATAAAAACGATAATATGACAACAACACCAAATTTGGTTATGATTACACAATGATTATCTATCATCTACACTTAGTAGACTTGGATCTCCGTGTCTATCAATCAGGACGCCCAATAAATACAGATTTGATACATGTATCTGTACGAAACATCAGACCATGTGTTAAACTAATAACGATAAAGACACGGACACAGATGTATGTACCAATTCAAGTGCATGTGATACACACACATATATATATATATACTAGGTGATTTCCCGTGATCATGCACGAGTATGAATATTCATAAAAGTTAAACTTTATAATAATTGATTGATATTTAGTTTTAGTTTTGAATAAATTTGTATGTCTAATTTATATTAATAAATATTATATTATTCTATACATATGACTTTGGATATATTATTGTTTGTTTAATTATTTTTTGGGATCAATAGTCGGTATGATTATCAATTTGGTATATTGGATAATATCTTTTTTTCGAATTCATCTATAATATTTTAATTCTAAATATAATAAAACTTTGATTAATTTCTTATTTTCATTTCCGTTGGTGTTGTATTAGATATGTAAATATATTCGTAGATATGTAAATATATTATAGTTAAATTATGTATAACTTAATATATATTGTGCTTAAAATGAAATAAATAATAAGTTGAAATGTTTGATTCAAAATTACATAAATGAATATAATGATAATATTTTGAAGTCTCATGCATATATATAAATTCTACAAAAGAATTAAATTGTAATTGGTTAATATTTTATTTTTCTTTTTAATATGCTTTGAGTCAACCTCTAATTTATATGTATAAAATTAAATAGATTATTATTATTATTATTGTTATTATTATTATTATTATATTATTATTATTATTATAAAATTATATGTTCTTACTGTAGTTAGATGTTTAATTTTGGATATAAATTAGATTAGTCGAGTTGTTCTTTTTGTGAGTATATTGAGTTAAATATATTTTAAATTAAAACTGAAGTATAATTACTATTTATTTTAGTTAAGTCAAATCAAATTAGTTTTATTTATCGCTTAAATATACATGCATTTTCATAATGTTTATTTACTCTTTATTTTAGTTAAGTCAAATTAGTTTTATATATCGCTTAAATATACATGTATTTTCATAATATTTATCAAATTATATGTTGATTTCTAAAAAATATTAGAAAATAAAGTGTAACTGATAAATTTTTGAATGCTCATGAACAGATATATTTTTATTATTTTGAAAATATATTTTATGTTATTTAAAAATATATATTAATGTGGGTATTACTATTTTGTGAACTTTCNTATATATCGCTTAAATATACATGTATTTTCATAATATTTATCAAATTATATGTTGATTTCTAAAAAATATTAGAAAATAAAGTGTAACTGATAAATTTTTGAATGCTCATGAACAGATATATTTTTATTATTTTGAAAATATATTTTATGTTATTTAAAAATATATATTAATGTGGGTATTACTATTTTGTGAACTTTCATTTTTAATAAAGTCATATTATATGCATACATTTTCGTTTTTATATTTTTAAAAAAATTTTAGAAATATTTCCTTTTTATTTTATATGTTATTTGGAAAAAGGATAAAAAGAAAATTAAATAAAAAAAAAATAATAATCTTAAAATCTAACAATTCATTAAGGGTATCTATGTAATCAACCATCACGAGAGTTAACGTGAGTGCGACACGTAGGAAACTGACTTCTCAAATAATATTATAGAGATATATGCATACACCAAAATAATATATATATATATATATATATATATATATATATATATATATATATATATGAATTGATAGAAAACGAGAGACTGATAGATCAATATAAGATTTTCACGAAGCAAATGCTGAATAATACATAACCCTAACGATCGATACCCTTAGAATCACTGAGTTGTGATATTATATCTAAGAATCTAATCCAACGCCAAGAAAATCATAGAAAGGAACATCTCTCTTTTCACCATGATTCAATGTTCCATCTTCTCCTGATGAGTCCTTCTCATAATCTGGTGTAGCTGCCTGATGATCCACCATCTCGTTCCTCTTTCTCCTCTCAAGATCAGTTTCTTGTTGTGCATTAGATATCCATGAGGATCCTAACTGATCACTCCTAGGTGCTGAAGCAGAAGTGTAAGGCCAGGGATCACCGCGGCTAGGGCTCTGAATTTGGTTGACCGGAGAAGTGGGCGTTGAAGAGAAGCCTTTACGTCTGCGTCTCGACATGGCGGTTTGGTAGTGGTTTTTGATAGCGTTATTAGTCCTCCCGGGCAACAGCTTGGCTATGATGGCCCAACAATTGCCATGGATCCGATGAGCTTCGAAAAGCCTCTCTTCTTCCTCCTTGGTGAAAGGTCCCTTGTTGATGTTTGGAGCAAGTTCATAGTACCATCTCTGCCTACAGCTATTCCCTATGAATCCATATCATTCAAATTATCTATAATACACATTGATCTAATACAAAATCGATTCTTTAATTTATATGTGTATAATATATGAGAAAGATCAATATACAAATATATACCTGTTCTTCCAGATAAATGTTGAGCAATGATGGTCCAGTGGGGACCATATTCTTCCACGAGTTGTTTAAGCTTGTCGTCTTCGAAACGTTTCCAATGATTTCTCTGACATTTTGTTTTCTTGTCGTCAAGACTGTTGCTTCCGCTAGGCATTTCGATGGTTGCTATCTCCATTTCCACCTACATAAAACTGAACAGTTGGTGAAGAAAGAGGGATAAGATAGATTAGTCTGAGGTGATATGATTTAAAAGGATGAAAATCAAGACAAAGAAAGAAATATATCTAATAAGATAAAAGAGAGAGGGTTGGTCTTCTTCTCTAGGGTTATAGATGGTAAGTCACAGTTCTTCTTTTTACAAGATACACTCTTCTTTAATGTAATAAGCTTATTATGCTCATTTCAACAGAAAAAAAATATTTCCTATTAACAAATTATTTATTTCCATTGGTCTATGCTTAGAATATATACATATGTATGTATGTAACTAATCCTTCTTGTTATTTTTAAAATATGTCTTATTTTGCTGCATTGCACTCTATTCTTCTGAATCCTAATAAGGGAATTAGTTCATATTGTCCAAGGTGCAATTAACTGTAAATCGAATACAAAAAAAAACTACAAGTCATATACCATTGGTTGTATGACATATTTGAGTTATAGAATGTTAAGCATAATTATAGTTATTTTTTAGCAAAAAAAAGTTCATGTGAGATTTATGGTGTCGTTTCAATGTTACTGGAGTATTCGAGTTTAAATCCAATGTGTCAAGCATTTCGAAATTGTTAAATTAGCTTAGATAATCAAGATTCTTATTACATTTTGTTGGTTACTAGAAATTTAAAAAGTACAGAGAAAAGTTTAGAATTTATAAATTGTCATCAATATTATTATTATATTTTTTATCTACAATTCATATACAATGAACATGACCGAATCTATCATGTTAGACCATTTCCAATGAGGGGTTCTTACGGCAGGGTTCTTAGCCGCATATAAGAACTCGTCTCTTAATTTTTAACTAAAAAAACTAAGAACCGATTCTTAAATGAGACATTTGGTACAGGTACAGGTTGTGTGTGGATATGTCCCCGCTCTTTTGAGTGTTCGAGGTGTTTTTGGAATCAGGTCTGAGCGACTGGCGGTGGATGTTGGTGTAGTTCCTTGTCTCGAGGCGTCTCGGTTTGGGGGCTATCTTCGTCTTCGCTTAAGGTAACACTGGAGACTGGAGTTCCCTTTGCTTCGTGGCGCGTGCAAATATCATGTATCTACTGTGTGGTGGTGTTTGTTGTCTGATGACCGCGCGTGGAGTTTGTAAAGCTTCGAATCCGCTTAGTCGTCTATGGCTATGGCATGTGGTGGCTTCTTCAACCTCCTTGCTTTCCTCGGTTCTTAACATTTTACCAAAACAAAAAAAATCTGTATGTTTTTTATCTCTTACTTTTTTTTAATAATATCTTCAGACATAGTCCATTTGTTTGACTTCTACATTATATTTATCCATCTGATTAGCAAAAATCTATTATATTAAAAGAGAAGTCATGACTTCTCATTCATGTGTGATTTTTTATAAAATGGACTATCTACTAGAGTTGGTCACATTATATATTTAATCATTAATAACATTTATTAGATTCACTAATAACATTTATTGGGCTTACTATAAATTTTTAATGGGCTAATAAAAATTAGATGATCCATTGAATTTATAGATANATTTTTTATAAAATGGACTATCTACTAGAGTTGGTCACATTATATATTTAATCATTAATAACATTTATTAGATTCACTAATAACATTTATTGGGCTTACTATAAATTTTTAATGGGCTAATAAAAATTAGATGATCCATTGAATTTATAGATAGTATAATAAAATACATGTTTAAATTAAACTTATATAATTTAATATTATAATAGTATAAGTTAATTAGTTATATATTTTCGATGTTAACTTTAAAAATTATATAGTTTATTTTAAAAATGACAAAATATCATTTTCTAACAATAATTAATCTATACTATATAATAATTAATCATCATTTTTGATATACACACCTTATATAATATATCATTTTCGATATATACACCTTATATAATATATACCAATTTAGAAGTAAAAAAAAATGTTTATATAAAAATAAATGAAAACAAATACCCGCGCGGTTGCGCGGGTTGAGATCTAGTTTGTATTAAGAACTTACATGTAAAATACTGATAATGTAGATACTGAAGTAATACCACTATATGCTACGTTGTTTAAAAAAGAAATTTTGGTTACAAATATTTTATATAGCTTCTATTCGAATGAAAATGTAAATATACAAATATTTATATAAACTTCTAGAACCAAAACTGTATAAAACAATATATAAGCTAATAAATATATGTTTATATATATATATATATATTAAACTAAAATTTAAATATCAATTAAACTGATAATTTATCTCAAAATTATGGAGAAAATGACAGATAACAAAATCACTTCTCAAATAATACTATACTAGATCTCAACCCGCACAACCGTGCGGGTATTTTAATACGACAATATTTGAAAATATATAATACTCATTCCCTTTCAAATTAGATGATGTTTTAAAAGATTTATTTTGTTTCAAAATATAAGATGTTTTGAAATTTTAAGATATAGTTTAAGGTTTTAAGGTTACTTTTAACTTTATTGAAAAATGTTTAACCAATAATTTACTTGTTNATTTACTTGTTTTTTAATAATTGGTTGAATGATTTTAAAATTATATCTGTAAAAATACTGTTGTAAAAGAATGTAATTTTTTTTAATCTTTGTGCAATGATCCAAAACATCATATATTAAAAAAACGGAGGGAGTAAAATTTATCAATAAATATATATAGTATTTATGTGGATTATAATATTATTAATATAAAATTTATGAATTTTTATTTTATAACAATTTTTAAAACCATTATTATGTAACATTACTAATTATATATTTTTTATTTCTAATTTTGCAATATATATAAAAGTAAATTAAGTTTGACCTACATAATACATAAACATAATTTTGGGATATTGTTAAAAGTATTTTACATAACTTTGATTGTTTGTTTTGTAAACAAAATTGAATTAGAATTTTAACTATATTTTATGATAATTAAAATTTTAATCAAATATTTTTTAAAACTATATCTTGAAAAGATTCTAAAAGATTTTGTTAGAATTTTTTTAAAACTATTTATTTATATTTCAAATAAAAACTAAAGATATGAAAAGATATTATAATGATGTTATATAAAATTTTATAAAATTTCTAAGAATGATCCAAACTAAAAAATCACACATGAAGTGAGTCATGACTTCTCTTTTAATATAATAGATATATCAATTAGAGTTTTTGTGTTTCTTTTTCACATATTTTTGTTTCACATATTTGATCGATGAAAAAAATGACTCAAATTAAGATACATGTGTGATACATATTTTAACTCATTGTATAGGTTGAAACAAGTAAGCTTACACTGTTATTTTATGTCTGTCGATATAGAGAGAATGTAACTGTGTAATTGTTATTATGGGTTGTTATTTACCTCTTTTGTTTTGCTTCATCACTTGTTTAATCAATAGTTGTCTATCGACATTAAATTCCCCAACAGAGTTTAAATTATTCATTTACATGTGTCTGTACGAAACATCAGACCATGTGTTAAACTAATAACGATAAAGACACGGACACAGATGTATGTACCAATTCAAGTGCATGTGATACACATACATATATATATATATGCATACACCAAAATAATATATATATATATGAATGGGATAGAAAACGAGACTGATAGAAGAGAAATATAAGGTTTTCAGGAAGCAAAAATGCTGAATATAATACATAACCCTAATGATCGATACCCTCAGAATCACTGAGTTGTGATATTATATCTAAGAATCTAATAATCCAACTCCAAGAAAATCATAGAAAGGAACATCTCTCTTTTTCACCATGATCCATCATGGATGTTCCATCTTCTCCTGATGAGTCCTTCTCATAATCTGGTGTAGCTGCCTGATGATCCACCATCTCGTTCCTCTTTCTCCTCTCAAGATCAGTTTCTTGTTGTGCATTAGATATCCATGAGGATCCTAACTGATCACTCCTAGGTGCTGAAGCAGAAGTGTAAGGCCAGGGATCACCGCGGCTAGGGCTCTGAATTACCGGAGAAGTGGGGGGAAGAGAAGCCTTTACGTCTGCGTCTCGACATGGCGGTTTGGTAATGGTTTTTGATAGCGTTATTAGTCCTCCCGGGCAACAGCTTGGCTATGATGGCCCAACAATTGCCATGGATCCGATGAGCTTCGAAAAGCCTCTCTTCTTCCTCCTTGGTGAAAGGTCCCTTGTTGATGTTTGGAGCAAGTTCATAGTACCATCTCTGCCTACAGCTATTCCCTATGAATCCATATCATTCAAATTATCTATAATACACATTGATCTAATACAAATCGATTCTTTAATTTATGTGTGTATAATATATGAGAAAGATCAATATACAAATAATGTATATACCTGTTCTTCCAGATAAATGTTCAGCAATGATGTTCCAGTGGGGACCATATTGTTCCACGAGTTGCTTAAGCTTGTCGTCTTCGTAACGTTTCCAATGATTTCTCTGACATTTGGTTTTCTTACTGTTGCTTCCGCTAGGCATTTCGATGGTTGCTATCTCCATTTTCACCTAAATAAAACTGAACAATTGGTGAAGAAAGAGGGATAAGTTAAATTAGTCTGAGGTGATATGATTTAAAAGGATGAAAATCAAGACAAAAAAATATTCTTGTTTACAAAAAAAAAAAAATCAAGACAAAGAAAGAAATATATCTATAAAGGATACAAGAGAGAGGGTTGGTCTTCTTCTCTAGGGTTATAGATGGTAAGTCACAATTCTTCTTTTTACAAGATACACTCTTCTTTAATGTAATACTAGATTTTGACCCGCGATTGAAAGCGCAGAAATTTTTTATAACTAAAATTTATATAATTGGGTTATGTCTTAATTTAAAGAATGTTTTGGTATAAAATCAGTTTATCAAAATTTGTGGTGACGATTTTTTTCATTAGTTTTTAGTTTCAGTTTTTATTTTTAGATTTTGGTTTTTAGTTTTTAAGTTTCTATTTTTGATTTTCAGCTTTTGTTTGAGTTTTCAATTTTTAGATCTGCTGAGTTACCAACAAACAAATTTCAAATAATCGAACATATAATTTAAAACTGAAAAGATGAGAATTTTTTTTTAAAAAAAAATTGCAATAGTTTATTTTGTAAATAAACAAAAGCAAAAACTATAACAATATGTTATCCAGACAATGCGTTTTCAGCTTTTGGTTTTGGGTTTTAGTTTTTAGAACATTCCATATTTGTAGGAGAAAATATGTGTTTTTGGTAGACACATAGATATCTGCCGTATTTTGAAGATACTTTACATTAAGGTCGCCATGTTACATTAATTGTGTTGGTTTAATTTAAGTAATGCGGTTCAATCAATTATAAGACTTATATTATTTGTAACACTCTAGAAAAAGTCTAAATTTAAATGACAACTTGTATCAGTAAATAAAAAGAATGTCTCTATTTTAATAGAATAGAAGTTATTATGCTCCTGTTTCAAAAAAAGAAAAAAAAAAGCTTATTATGCTCCTTTCAACAGAAAAAATATTTCCTATTAACAAATTATTTATTTCCAGTGGTCTATGCTTAGAATATATACATATGTATGTATGTAATTAATCCTTCTTGTTATTTTTAAAATATGTCTTATTTTGTTGCATTGCACTCTATTCTTCTGAATCCTAATAAGGGAATTAGTTCATATTTTCCAGGGTGTAATTAGCTGTAAACCGAATACAAAAACAAACCACAAGTCATATACCATTGCTTGTATGACATATTTGAGTTATAGAATGTTAAGCATAATTATAGTATTTTCTTAGGAAAAAAAATTCATGTGAGGTATATGGTGTCGTTTCAATGTTACTGGAGTATTCGAGTCTAAATCCAATGTGTCAAGCATTTCAAAACTGTTAAATTAGCTTAGATAATCAAGATTATTATTACATTTTGGTTACTAGAAATTTTAAAAATAAAGAGAAAAGTTTAAAATTTATAAATTGTCATCAATATTGTTTTGATCTACAACTGATACACAATGAACATGACCGAATCTAGCATGTTAGACCATTTCCAATGAGAAGTTCTTACTGCGGAGTTTTTAACGGAATATAACAACTCATCTCTTAATTTTTTAACTAAAAAAATTAAGAACCGGTTCATTGAATTTTTAGCAAAATTATAATATTTTTAGCAAAAAAAGAAAGAAAGATGTCCATGTTAGATTGGTCGTTTCAATGCTACTGAAGTATTCGAGTCTAAACCCAATGAATCAAACATTTGGAAATTGTTAGGTTAGCTTATATGATCCAGATATTTTCATTTCATTTTAGTTACTAAAAAATTAACAGTAAAAAGAATACGTTTAAAATTTCGAATATTTTCCACTATATATATATGTTTTAAAAAGAAATTCAACGATATATTTTTTTTCTTCTCTTTTTATTTTTTTTGGTAACAATTCTTCTCTTTCTATTCACAACTCATAGACACTCATACTTGACTACATGAGCAAATACATACACCCAGTCAAGTTTTAATATTCAATATTTAATACCACAGTTTATCCTTATTCCTAAATAAAATAACACAAAGCTTTTTTTTTTTGATAATCCAGTATCCGACCACTAAGCGTGATCGACTAGCCCACCGGGCATAAGCCCATGCCATTACAGGATTTTTAAGCCTCCACTTAAGGGCCCCTGGTTACGCGAAGTGGTCTGGAGAGCGAGAGCAACCCATGTAAATACCCTCGTGGCCCGCACAAATGTTTGTAGCTGTGGGGATTCGAAGCCAGAGTATTGAGGCCGAAGCTCTCTCAGCTGGACATCGTCCTACCACTAGCCCACTTGCGCGGGTTAAAAGAATAAAATAAATGCTATTAAAGAAACACAAATCTCATTGTGCCTCTGTCATCCCATAATTAATTCCTCATTTTCCTGATTCACCCCTGCACATGCATATAGTAAAGACATATTGTTCCGATGTCTCACTTTGTAATATAAACTCATACAACTAATGCATGCAATTTTTGGTACAACTGGAAAAACAAAACTTCTCTCTTTCAGGCGAGGATAGGGTTTTGCTCCGGCGGTTGCTTTTCTTCCTTTTTTCCCCTATAGCTCCTACCTCTCTGTCTATGGCCATCTGATATGTCGAAGTTCTGGAGGTTCGTTAGTTGCCGTTTGACTATACCGCTGCAGAGGTCCCTTGCTTCGGCGACGAGCTTCCATCTGGAGGTGAGGCGAGGTTGTTGTTCTGGGGGTGGTGCAGGTACAAGGTCGGCTCTTAGGATTTTGTCCCAGATCTATTTTCTCCTCTTCAGACCTGGAATTTGGTAGTAGCTGATGGCGGAGATGCGGAGCTCTATCTCAGATCGTTTGTTGTTCTTTTGAGTGTTCGAGGTGTTTTTTAGTATGTTCTGCATCAAAAATGACACTTGTGATTGTATACAACCGTCTTGTTCATTACCTTCCCTTTTTTATAGTCTGTTTCAACCAACAACATTCTATTGCAAAAATTACTTGTGTGTCTTAATAAATTCTTTACACTATATGTGTGATTTTACCAACTAACCATATATTAATATGCCACATTTTTTCTGTACTATAAAGGTTATAGTATCCAATTTCTGTTTTATTCTCCCATGCACTGTCTTTGAATCCCCTCTTTCTTCATCCATATAATCATTATTTGGTCTCTCTTTTTGTACTAAACGAACTCAGTTGTAATATAGTTTTTGGCTTTCACTTTATCTTCCTGCTACAGTACGTGATATATGTGCATCCAGGTCTGAATAGTGTTAGATGTGTGTTACAATATTTCTGCTCACTGGCCTCAAACCGACACATATGCACATGAAAGGACAAAAGAGTCTAAAGTCGGTGCAAATTGTCAAATCAAATTGCAATGTGTATACACTTCATTTTCGTGTTTACTATGAATATTGTGCAAATTATCCCTATACAGAAACAAAGAACATGGAATTGTAAATTTGTAATTAAAATAGGACAGAGATGGTTCAAGAACATGTAAGAATACCAATTCTCTCTCCTTATTAAAAATAACTTGAATAACATGACAAAAATATATTAGGAAATAACCGATGATTGCCTATAAATAAATATCTCCAATTTGGTTTGATGATCCATGGCGGTTGGGTTGGTTGACTATGTTCCGCTCGCATCATTTACAAGTATAAAAGTGACCTACAGGGCCTAATCCACAAGCATTGAAAAGTTTGACGAGACTAGAATATCTATTAAAATCATTCCTTATTATACATACACATTGTCTCGTCACTGCTTGTCTTTTCTTTGTGCGAAAGTTACAACAGTCGGCTCCCCAATACTTTTTATCTCTAGGAAGAAGGTTCATGCAGTAATCAAGACTTACGAAGCAACTATCTGCCAAACTCTTACTCTTTATTGTAGCCGGGAATGATGACAAGAGTATGACGAAGACGATGCATATTAATTGAATGTACTTCATTTTCTTTTGATTAATTAGTAGCTCTTTTAGATAACTAATTGGCCTTGAGAAAGTTGAAGCAATTTTGTTTTGGGAACATGTATGTTTTGAGGTCTTTAAATATCAAAATGGAATGAGTAAGATGTGGATAGATTGAAGGTGGGAATTACAAAGCAATATTCAAAATAAAAGCATGACTTGTTCAAATGACCGATTCAATAGGAAGTGAATAAAAATAGAGTTTCTGATNGATTGAAGGTGGGAATTACAAAGCAATATTCAAAATAAAAGCATGACTTGTTCAAATGACCGATTCAATAGGAAGTGAATAAAAATAGAGTTTCTGATGAGTGATGAGTAGGTCTATTTAGTGCCCCATGCAAATATGCATGCATCTTGATTTGTTGAAGCATCTCAAATATTATCGATAGTCATGTAGAAAACAAGTTGAAGTTAAACTAAAATATCATTGTGTTTGGTCGATCGAGTGATATCAGTTGTCCCTTTTTATTTTGGCTCAACACACAAAGGTGAATTAACGATATATCAAGAGATAGTACATTTTAATGGTAAGACTGCAGAAGCAAGTTTACCCAAAAGGATTTGTTTAATAGGAATCAGACAATGTTGATTATCAGACAGGGACTCCCCTTAATTATTTGGAACCTGCATTTTTTAGTAATCGAACATTCTTTAATTGGGCTTACGGTCAGATTATAGATTTAAGTTGGTACAGATTATTTATGCAACTGTTATCCATTTAACATTCAAATACACAAAATTGTACTTTTCATTCTCATAACAAAGTTTAAAGGTAAGATTATATAAATTGGTTTGTTAGAAACTACACAAAAAAATGCTTCATTAGAAACTACAAATTTACAAAGAAAATGCCAGGAGTTCTAACATGTGTGATTTACGGTTCACGTATAGTAATTTACAGTTGTACAAATATCTGATACTATACATTTTCTATTTTATAACTCTTTCTTATATTTTATACAATCGAGCTTTATTTATATACACAGAATCCTTATTCTATGTTATGATTTATTTTTGTGCAAACAACAACGCGTATCCGATTCTCTGTTATACTATGAAGGTAGATACTATAAAAATTAGGGAAATTTGCCAAATATAACTCAAAACTTGGTTTCAAATGCAAAAATAAATCCAAATATGAATCAAATGTAAAAGTAATCTAAAAGACTATTGAAATTACAACCAACCCCTTATGAATAAACAAAAATACTCGAACTTTTTACGTTTCTAACCCCGTACTATTCTATCCAGACGACTTTCAATTAAGTCGTCCGGATGACTTAGTTGAAAGTCGTCTAGTATAGTTATTCTTAAAAATAGTTTAAATTTTTTGTAAAAAATATTTAGATAAGTGAAACATTGAAATCATGTAATTAACATATGTTTTAAGAGATATAAATTAAGATATAACAAAATTTAATTGTTTTCAACATATATGAGTGAAAGTAGTGAGTCATGATATTCTTTGGTTTATGTTTTACCAACATATGTTGTAGTATTGTATGTGTTTCTTAGGGTTAGATTTTCGAAAGCATAAATATTTTTTGAAAAATTTAAAATTTACCTAAGTGTGTTTATTTATGTGTATAGTAAACACTATTTAAGTATAATTTAATTTTATAACGTGGGTAGTTAGTTAATTTAGTCAATTTAGTTTAGGGTTTAGGGTTTAGGGTCTGGACGACTTACTATTAAGTCGTCTAGTAAATATATTTAACGTAGACGACTTACTAGTACGTTGTCTAATGTATAGTATTCAACAGAAGACTTACTAATAAGTCGTCCAAACTGGACCGAACCTTTGATTTTACCAATTTACTTTTAAACCCAACTAGACTTTTTGCTGGACATATATAAGATGTTTTTTTTTATTCACTTTTTTTGCGAAATTCAGAAAATCCTAACGTCGTTTCTCTCATAGGTGATTTCAAAGGCGATTTCCGTCGTTATCTCTCTAATCCATCGTTCTCACCGCCGGTTATCTCTCCACCTTACCACCGTCGTTATTACCACCGTTCTCACTTGTGATTGTATACAACCGTCTTGTTCATTACCTTCCCTTCTTGTATAGTCTGTTTCAACCAACAACATTCTATTGCAAAAATTACTTGTGTGTCTTAACAAATTCTTTACACTATATGTGTGATTTTACCAACTAACCATATATTAATATGCCACATTTTTTCTGTACTATAAAGGTTATAGTATCCAATTTCAGTTTTATTCTCCCATACACTGTCTTTGAATCCCCTCTTTCTTCATCCATATAATCATTATTTGGTCTCTCTTTTTTTGTACTAAACGAACTCAGTTGTAATATAGTTTTGGCTTTTACTTTATCTTCCCGCTACAGTACGTGATATATGTGCATACAGGTCTGAATAGTGTTAGATGTGTGTTACAATATTTCTGCTCATTCGCCTCAAACGACACATATGCACGTGAAAGGACAAAAGAGTCTAAAATCAGTGCAAATTGTCAAATCAAATTGCAATGTGTATACACTTCATTTTTGTCTTTACTATAAATATTGTGCAAATTATCCCTATACAGAAACAAAGAACATGGAATTGTAAATTTGTCATTAACGCGAGCAGAATAAAAATAGGACAGAGATGGTTCAAGAACATGTAAGATGATTAAAAATAACTTAAATAACATGACAAAAATATATTAGGAAATAACCGATGATTGCCTATAAATAAATATCTCCAATTTGGTTTGATGATCCATGGCGGTTGGGTTGGTTGACTATGTTCAGCGCGCATCATTTACAAGTATGATAGTGACTTACAGCGCCTAGACCACAAGCATTGAAAAGTTTGACGAGATTAGCATATCTATTCAAATCATTCCTTATTATACATACACATTGTTTTGTCACCGCTTGTCTTTTCTTTGTGCGAACGTTACAACAGTCGGCTCCCCAATACTTTTTATCTCTAGGAAGAAGGTTCATGCAGTAATCAAGACTTACGAAGCAACTATCTGCCAAACTCTTACTCTTGATTGTAGCCGGGAATGATGACAAGAGTATGACGAAGACGATGCATATTAATTGAATGTACTTCATTTTCTTTTGATTAATTAGTAGCTCTTTATGATAACTAATTGGCCTTGAGAAAGTTGAAGCAATTTTGTTTTGGGAACATGTATGTTTTGAGGTCTTTAAATATCAAAATGGAATGAGTAAGATGTGGATAGATTGAAGGTGGGAATTACAAAGCAATATTCAAAATAAAAGCATGACTTGTTCAAATGACCGATTCAATAGGAAGTGAATAAAAATAGAGTTTCTGATNGATTGAAGGTGGGAATTACAAAGCAATATTCAAAATAAAAGCATGACTTGTTCAAATGACCGATTCAATAGGAAGTGAATAAAAATAGAGTTTCTGATGAGTGATGAGTAGGTCTATTTAGTGCCCCATGCAAATATGCATGCATCTTGATTTGTTGAAGCATCTCAAATATTATCGATAGTCATGTAGAAAACAAGTTTAAGTTAAACTAAAATATCATTGTGTTTGGTCGATCGAATGATATCAGTTGTCCCTTTTTATTTTGACTCAACACACAAAGGTGAATTACAGGGAATTCTAAAGGCTTCGGCCGCAAGGGCCATCAGCGAGTTGCCAACATAAAATCCTAAATCTAATCGAGTCACAGCTCGATAACGAAAGACGGAAAAAAGATAAGAAAAAGGATTTGATTGATTTCGGACTGAACCTTATGAAAGGCTGCCTACGTACCCCTTTCGAGGATCAAGTCGAACATATTTCAGTTGATAGAGCTGGACCAGAGATCGAACTGCCTGGGCGAGTTTGTCTAGTAATTGAGCGCCAGTCATAGAAACCGAACTTGTCAAAAAAAGCCTAAGTTTCTAAGTGCGGAAAATTCTAAGTCTAGAAAAGTTATAAAAGTCTCAGATGAGAGCTCTGAAATTCATCCATTTGCTTCTGCCCTATGCCTCTTGCTTATATACTCCCTTCCTAGGCGGTTTAGTCTTTCCATTTCGCCCAGATTCGAGTTTATCGGGAATCTTCCATTTATCTCGATCTTTCCCTTTTTCCCACGGAAATCTTCTATTTATCCTCAAACTTGACATTTATCTTCAAGTTTGACATTTATCTTTTTTCTGCGAGTAAATCGCCAAAACGTCGTCGTATCTTCGGGTTGGACTTCGTTTAAAGTCGCGAGTGGCTTTTATCATGTTTTAGGACTTTCCGAGCCGTTTTGCGATAAATCTATTTTACGACTTTAGACGAGATCGTTTCCTGACACGATGCCGTTTTTAGTAAGTTTCTCGAGTTAATCGTAAAGCTAGGCAATGTTCGATGTTTCGATTAATCGTTGCCGTTTTCTACGATTTACTCGGGATTTTATTAAATACGTGTTTTGTATGAGTTTTACGAAAAATCTCGAATAAATCGTATAGTTTAGGCAATATTCGGTGTTTCGTTTAACCGTTTCCGTTTTATACGATTTCCTCAAATTCTTTTCGAGAAAACAACGTTTTACGGTTTTTATCGTAAAACTCGAACGATAGGACGGATCGAGACGAAACGGGAGACATTTCGACCGTGATTCGGAATACGATCGTGTCGAATGACGTATGCCTTGAATCAAGGATGTGAGAGATCGAGGTTAGGGATGGTCGGCTCGACGTACGGCGAGCTAGTTCAGCTTGGCCAGGTCGCCGTATGGCGAGCTAGGCGATAAGAACCCTTGGGGCAAAGTCAGCGCCTCTTGGGTGAGCTAGGCGCTTGGTTCAGCTCGCCGTTCGGCGAGCTACCCGGGAAGCTTCTATCTCGCCCAACGGTGAGCTACCCGGGAAGCTTCTAGCTCGCCGTTGTTGTGACATGACTAGCTCGCGTTTTACGGCGGTTTCGGTTTTTTGCGGTTTTTGTGCTTAACTCGGACGATCGTGTAATCGACGTTTGTTTCGTTTTTCCAAGATAACGATCTTTCGAGTTCTCCGCGGATTTCCTTTTTTCGGAAATCTCTTTGGATTTATAAAACGATTTCTCGAGTTTTATAAAACGATTTACCGAGTTTTATAAAACGATTTATCGAGTTTTATAAAACGATTCTTCGAGTTTTATAAAACGATTTCTCGAGTTTTATAAAACGATTTCTCGAGTTTATAAAACGATTTCTCGAGTTTTATAAAACGATTTCTCGAGTTTTATAAAACGATTTCTCGAGTCTTATAAAACGATTTCTCGAGTTTTATAAAATGACTTTTCGAGTTTTATAAAACGATTCTTCAAGTTTTATAAAACGATTTCTCGAGTTTTATAAAACGATTTCTCGAGTTTTATAAAACGATTCTTCGAGTTTTATAAAATGATTTCTCGAGTTTTATAAAACGATTTATCGAGTTTTATAAAACGATTTCTCGAGTTTTATAAAATGATTTCTCGAGTTTTATAAAACGATTTATCGAGTTTTATAAAACGATTTCTCGAGTTTTATAAAACGATTTATCGAGTCTTATAAAACGATTTCTCGAGTTTTATAAAACGATTTCTCGAGTTTTATAAAATGACTTCTCGAGTTTTATAAAACGATTCCTCGAGTTTTATAAAACGATTTCTCGAGTTTTATAAAACATAATCTTGTTTTATAAAACGATTTCTCAAGTTGTATAAAACGATCTCTCGAGTTTTATAAAACGTATTTTTTATTTTTACTTTTGCGGAGACTTTTAGCCATTGATTTCGTCGTGACCGATTTTGACACCAACAAGGGTTTCATTGAATCATGAGAAGCAAAAAATCTCTGCAATTTTGTTTCAGGGTATACAAACACTTGAAATAAGGTGTCTGTAAACTGGTGGGCTAATCTAGAATTGACTTGTCATCAAAATGTATATAGTTTACTAAGGACTCCAGTGTTATTTCTCATTTTTCTGGATAAACGTTGATCCTTTAGCAATGATTGACCAATGGCCTCAACTCTGAGTTTTTTTCTCTATTTTTAAAGATAACAACTTTATAAAATTTTGGAAATGCATCCTCCAAAGGTAGTCAATCCAATCAGCGATGGGTGTGCCGTTCAAATAATTTTCTTTATGATGCGTGGGGGCTCATATTCAAATGTGTTCAGTGTTATCCTGAGTTTGGTTTCAACGTTTCATCAGCCTTCCTAGGTTTTTATAGACAAGAGGTTATCTCTTACAAAGATACTGTAACAAGATCTGCTTAACCATAATCAATCTTAGCCAACCTTGAAGCTGAATTTGGTTTCCTCTTTGTCAAATTGTATTCTAATTTCTGTCGCCCAATTCATAGGTCTTGCAATTGCATCGATAGTTAATCTGGAGCTTGTGATGTTCTTTATTGTTTGGATTTGTGATCGGGATCAGTTTCATTTGATAATCATTATTTTCGCTTGCAGAAGGCATCACAAGAGTGATTGCATGTGTGCAGTATGTATTTTGAAGCGATGCAAAAGAGAACGCAACAGTTCGTAAGGAAATTCTGTAGCAGTAAAGGTTAGTAATGTGCTTTATTTTTCCAAAAGAGAACACACAACCCCAGTCCTTGGCTCCAATTGGCTGTAACTAAATATCTTTCTTTCTTGAAGGAATCTTCACGTGTGAAAAGTCAGTCTGTGGATAATTCATCCATAAATATACATAGTGAGCAGGACATGGAGTCATGGATGTTGATGTTGACAACAAAACTGGACAAGGAAAATAAGAAATCGTCTAACTAGATAGTCCAGTGGCAAAAGACAATGAGCAAAAATTATTTTATCATAGCTAATATAAAATATAGCTACCTAAATAAATATCAAGATCAAAAGTTTTATAGCTATATTCACATCCATACGTTTGAATTGAACTCAATTTTTTTGGGATTCCTAAAATTTTATTTAAATCAAACCAAAAACTAATAAAAATAAAACAAATTTTATAAATAACTTAATTACTATATTTCTTGAACTAATCACAATCCGAACAAAACCAAAATCGAAAAATACCCGAAACAAAATTTATAAATATCATCAAATCATAAATTTTTAATTTTAAAACATCAATTATAAAGGCCCAATTTTAAAACATCAAACCTTTTTAAGACCCTCAACTAACATATGTCGTTTTGCTAAAGGCCCAATTAATCAAAAATAAATAAAATACATTAATCTAAATAAACTAATATTTTTATTTTTGAGAAATCCATAATGTATACACCGATAATATTGCTCTTAGAAATCTCATAGTATCAAGATAAAGAACAAAAAAAAAAAAAATTTATGACAATTTAACGTAGGTAACCTTTTCAGTTTTATTTTACTTCAAATATAATTAACGCAAGCAGAATAAAAATGGGAGAGAGATGGTTCAAAAACATGTAGAAGACCAATTCTGTCTCCTTATTAAAAAATAACTTGAATAACATGATAAAAATATATTAGGAAATAACCGATGATTGCCTATAAATAAATATCTCCAATTTGGTTTGATGATCCATGGCGGTTGGGTTGGTTGACTATGTTCCGCTCGCATCATTTACAAGTATGAAATTGACCTACAGCGCCTAGTCCACAAGCATCGAAAAGTTTGACGAGATTAGCATATCTATTCAAATCATTCCTTATTATACATACACATTGTTGTGTCACCGCTTGTCTTTTCTTTGTGCGAATGTTACAACAGTCGGCTCCCCAATACTTTTTATCTCTAGGAAGAAGGTTCATGCAGTAATCAAGACTTACGAAGCAACTATCTGCCAAACTCTTACTCTTTATTGTAGCCGGGAATGATGACAAGAGTATGACGAAGACGATGCATATTAATTGAATGTACTTCATTTTCTTTTGATTAATTAGTAGCACTTTATGATAACTAATTGGTCTTGAGAAAGTTGAAGCAATTTTGTTTTGGGAACATGTATGGTTTGAGGTCTTTAAATATCAAAATGGAATGAGTAAGATGTGGATAGATTGAAGGTGGGAATTAGAAATCAATCTTCAAAATAAAAGCATGACTTGTTCAAATGACCGATTCAATAGGAAGTGAATAAAAATAGAGTTTCTGATGAGTGATGAGTAGGTCTATTTAGTTCCCCATGCAAATATGCATGCATCTTGATTTGTTAAAGCATCTCAAATATTATCGATAGTCATGTAGAAAACAAGTTTAAGTTAAACTAAAATATCATTGTGTTTGGTCGATCGAATGATATCAGTTGTCCCTTTTTATTTTGACTCAACACACAAAGGTGAATTAACGATATATCAAGAGATAGTACATTTTAATGGTAAGACTGCAGAAGCAAGTTTACCCAAAAGGATTTGTTTAATAGGAATCAGACAATGTTAATTATCAGACAGGGACTCCCATTAATTATTTGGAACCTGCATTTTTTAGTAATCGAACATTCTTTAATTGGCCTTACGGTCAGATTATAGATTTAAGTTGGTACAGATTATATATGCAACTGTTATCCATTTAACATTCAAGTACACAAAATTGTACTTTTCATTCTCATAACAAAGTTTAAAGGTAAGATTATATAAATTGGTTAGTTAGAAACTACACAAAAAAATGCTTCATTAGAAACTACAAATTTACAAAGAAAATGCCAGGAGTTCTAACATGTGTGATTTACGGTTCACGTATAGTAATTTACAGTTGTACAAATGTCTGATATTATTCATTTTCTATTTTATAACTCTTTCTTATATTTTATACAATCGAGCTTTATTTATATACACAGAATCCTTATTCTATGTTATGATTTATTTTTGTGCTAACAACAACGCGTATCCGATTCTCTGTTATACTATGAAGGTAGATACTATAAAAATTATACTATTTAGAATCAAGTGGTAACCTGCTTAAGTTGATTAAATATTTATAGATTCAATAACCGATAATAAGGTTTAATATCAAATTATACTACAATATACATAATAAAAATATATAACTTAACGGCTATCTCATTCTGTGCAGAGCGCATGTTATTCACATGTTCAACTGATTGGCGACTCATTAGTAAACAAATACATTTGATTTAAATATCAAAATGGAATGAGTAAGATGTGGATATATTGAAGGTGGGAATTACAAAGCAATCTTTAAAATAAAAGCATGACTTGTTCAAATGACCGATTCAATAAGAAGTGAATAAAAATAGAGTTTCTGATGAGTGATGAGTAGGTGTATTTAGTGCCTCCATACAAATATGCATGCATCTTGATTTGTCAATATTATCAATAGTCATGTAGAAAAGAAGTTTAAGTTAAACTAAACTATCTTGTGTTTGGTCGATCCAATGATATAAGTTGTCCCTTTTTATTTAGGCTCAACACAAAAAGGTGAATTATATATAAACCACGATATATCAAGAGATAGTACATTTTAATGGGAAGATTGCTTAATAGGAATCAGACAATGTTGATTATCAGATAAGGACTTCCTTACTTGGAACCTGCATTTTCTAGTAGTTAAACATTCCTTAATTGGATTTACGGTCTTGATTTTTCCTTACATATGTCTGATAGTTTTGTAATCGGCTTACTGTCACTCAACCCCTTATTAGTTTGTTCCATAAGCTCAAAAATGATCCGACACTTAGTCAAAATACAGCTTATTCTTCTCATCTTAATAAAATACAAGTGTTTCTACACTTCGAAAAATACGTTCCGTATAGAATTAAACCTCTCGCAATTTATTTCTTTCAAATTTGGGGGGGGGTCGTTACATGCCCCTCTCCACTTAAAATAAAGGGGAAATTGAAAAAATAGGCCATAATAGAAATGTTTTTGTCCCTTTATACCTTCACAATAATTAGTCAGTTTTTGACATAAATACCCTCATAATAATAGAAATAATTATTAAAAATGATACAAAGCTCAAAAAATATGAAAAAATCATTATAATCATAAGAATATTTTATAGGTTTTGCTAAAAAAAAATAAACTTCAAATACACTTTGGATGTGTTGATCTAGATTTGTAAGAATGTATATTATAACTGTTTTTACGAAGCTAAAATACACATTCTAACTCGTCTTCAACGTTTTATTAAATTTAGTATTTATATTGTAACCATATGTCTATGATATAGCTAATATAGAAGACGTAGGTCCACGTTCTAACCAAGACACTTTATTATTTCAAACATACAATATATGTTGTAACCATGACACTTTATTTTTTTAAACATACAATATATGTTGTAACCCTTTGTCTATGATCTAACTATTATAGAATATGTATGTTTACGTTCTAACCAAGACTCTTTATTATTTCAACTATAGAATATATGTTCTATCATCTATTCTATAATATATCGTGGATAGAACGTCGTGTTCTTACTTTATCATATGTTCTAAGTAGTTAGAATTAATAGTATAACCTTCTATCAGTGTTCTATCCCGTTTAGAATATGTATTCTATATTTTCAGTTATTTTATGCGAAAATTTAGGAAAAATCAGTAACTACCCTTTATTCAAGTTTATCTTTGGTCGAAAATTTACAGGGAAATTGCGTTGAATTCATCCCTTGTTTGATTCAACGATCTTTTTCCTTTCTTCTTCTTCTCTATTTCTTTTTTATCAAATCAAATGGTTCTCATCTATGCTTCATGTGGTGTTTGGAGACGGGATGTGAATAATGAGTGGAAGTTCATTGTTGATACGGAAAAAAAAGGCAGATTACTCTCGTTGGAAGCAAGTACTACAGTAGAGCAATTGAAGATGATGGTTTTGGAGGATTTTGGAATGGACTAGAAGATTGTTAGCGCTGAGTTGAGTTATTTTCCAAGTTCTTTGATGAGTAATTTATGGAAGCTGTTTTCAATTCTTTTGGAAGCTCATAATCCATAACCTGCAAGCAAACAAAAAATAAGAAAAATAGATCAATACTTTACAACTTAAAGAATCAAAGTCGAGCTCAAGTAAAAACAATAACCAACCAAGACAAGCTCAAGTACAATAAACAACCAAAACGAGTTCAAGTAAAACAATAACATTCATATATACCTTAACCAAGAGGAAGACAAAACTGTGTTTGATAATTTGAGTGAACCGAATTCCCTAGAGTGTCCAATCTTCTTTCTTTTATTGACCTATGAAACAAAGAAAGCAAGTTATAGGCTTGATAACAAAAAGTTGCGACTTTTGAGTTCCTAATGAATTCAATATGACTTTGAATCACATTCCTCATAATCAAAAAATTATTCAATGCATGTTAAATCCCAAAACGTAGGAGAAGAAGAACACTTGAAGCAAACACTTACTCAAGTTGAAATCTGAAATCAGAAAGAGGATTTGTCGGAGAGAGGATTCGTCGGGGAGAGGAGACGGGTCCGAGACGGTGCTTCGTCGGAGGGAGGAGACACGGGTCGGAGATAGAACTTCGTGGGAGAGAGGCCGGACTTCGCCGGAGAGAGGCCGGATAGAGGCCGGAGAGAGGTCGGAGAGAGAGAGAGAGAGGCTTGGTTTCTCTCCTTCGTTTGTCGGAGAACGAGGAGATGACTTAAGGTTTTTTAAAAAACAAAATTTAATAAATATAGGGTTAATTTTGTATTTAATTGGGTAAAGGTATATTTAGACAAAAGTAAAATGGGGAAAGGTATAAGGTGACAAACCCATCCCCAAATTGGCCTGATTAGCCAATTTTCTCTAAAATAAATTCATCTTAAATTTAGTCTCGGCCAACTGTTGAGTAACTAGAGACTGAAAAAAGTTCTGGACTCGCTGCATGTATCTTGCTTTCACTCACTCCAACCGCTTACTGGAACTAAGTTTGGGTTTCCTCCATTCCAATTTCCCTCAATGTATCACTTCTAACTTGAGGTTTCCTCCCTCCCCCCCCCCCCCAACTTAGGTCCAACATAATGAATCTGACTGGAACATTTTAATACTCGAGTTACCTTCATTCATCAACTGACTATGCCAACAACTAATGCTCCTTACGTAGCATACAGAATCCCAAAACGCAGGACTGACACATATTCTTTGGATGGATGGGATCATTACGGTGGGCTAGGCACCACAATTGACGGTTTTAAAGATTATGGCTAATGGCTAGTAGTTATTGCAAATATAAGTTGCCACGGTAAAGAAATCATAGAAACATCCACACAATAGTACTCGTTTTGAATAAATTTATATACAGTTAAAACTGAAACACTTTTTAAAATATCCCCTTAATTTTACACTAATATTACATCATATGCCACTGAAGGATATTCTGCAAATGAAAAAAGAACATTTTAAAAGAAACATATATTTTAGGATAATAGATTGTTATCACATCTTTCAAAGCGTAGGTTAAAAGGGTGAGTCCAATATTGTATATTATGTAGTTCACAAAGAAAGATATGATTCTCGATTTGTAGACTGGAATAATGTTTTGCTCATGAAATTAAAGCTAAATTGATGGGTTATTCTATTTTTGTAGAGTTAAATTAAAATAAATTCATGCATATAAAATAAAATACTAGATATAGTAAAATGTTAAAATCAATAAAATAAATAAAATAAGTTTATGGTAACAGAAATACCAGAAGTATAAATTAGTCATTTTAGTTGATTACTAATTTTAAGAGGTAGAACATGAATATTGTATTTAAAAGGGATGACGAGTATGTTACATATCAGGTTGAGAAATTTCAACTTAAACCAATTAGTACACCATTTAAATTAACTTTCAAAATTTAAAAATAACAATTTAAATCAAAATTGATTATATATCAAGCATGCATTGGTCAACAAGTTAGTTTTATGTTTAACAGTTTTTGGGTTTTATGAGGTATTTAAATAATTGATATTTGTTAAAATTAAAACTGGATTTACATATCAGATCACTGCATTTATCAGTTCGGCCAAATACAAATCCTAGGTTCACAGGGTTTATCGCATGTGTGAATCGGATTTAAAACTCTAATTTAAATAAAAAAATTTAATTATACTAAATCTTTTAAAATTAACAAATCATTTGTAACATCGTTAATAAAAAAATTTCATTTCAAAATATTATGTGCTTTTAGAGCGCGGGTGAAAATCTAGTTTTAAAATATACTATGTGCAAAACACAAGGGTGCTTAATAAATATTAAACTAGAGCTTGACGGTGTTTATTTTTACTAATTTATATTTATTTATATATTATAAAAATCAACTATTTATAATTTAAAAATTAAATGAATATTTTCATACTTATATTTTGATCATATTTTCATACTTATATTTTGATCATGGTTTTTGATCTATGTATGTATTAACATTTGTAAGCGCATAAAAGTGTGAGAATCATTATTTTTCTCATGATTTTTAACCCGTATATTTTTATCATGTTTCTGACCCATGTATTTTATTCAAGGAGAGTATAAAAAGGTAAGATTATAAATACATATATTGTATGAGCTAAATCAAAGATACATTAAATCAATTATAGAATTTATTTATATATAAGCTAAACTATAGAAAATATTTATTTTTCTCTATATAAAAAGGAATGAGCTTATATATAGAAAAATAAATATTTTCTATAGTTTAGCTCATTCCTTTTTATATAGAGAAAAATAAATATTTATTATAGCTAAACTATAGAAAACATAAGATACATTAAATCAATTATAGAATTTATTTTGCTTTTTTTCTTTTTTTTTAAAATTTTTCTGTTTAATGATAAAACCCCTAAACTAAAGATTTATTATAGTAAATCTTTTTATAGTAAATCTATAATGTATCTTTACTATAAAATATTTATTATAGAAAATAAATATTTATTATAGAAAATAAATATTTATTTTCTCTTTTTATAGAAAATAAATATTTATTATAGTAAATCTTTTTATAAGCTAAACTATAGAAAACATAAGATACATTAAATCAATTATAGAATTTATTTTGCTTTTTTTCTTTTTTTTTAAATTTTTCTGTTTAATGATAAAACCCCTAAACTAAAGATTTACCGATAGTACTGGTAATTATGACCGGCGAGGGTTTAATTCACTAAATAAAGTTAGTTTGGGGTTTTTTCATTAAATACTTAGTTTTGGGTTTTTTACCCAAAACAAACTTAGTTGAGGGGTTTTTATGTTAAAAATCCTTTTATAAAAATGGCTCAGTTTATAGTAGTAAAAATATTCTTAAAGATTGTGTGTATCAAAAAATAATAGTTTATTAAAAATAAAAATAGTGTTAATCAATGCAAACATTTAACAATAACTCCTAAGACAATACACATAAAAACTTAAATACAAAGTTTACATTAAATTTGATAAACAATTATAGTGGTGTATGTAATCTATTTATATTGGTGGGAATACAAGTTTTTTTTCAGAACAAAGGAAAAAAAGAAGAATAACATTGGGGAGAGTGATCATATAGACAAATATAATTTATATAGTTATATAAATAATTCATCTATATTACTGATGTGCATTAATGCTAATAGTATTGATATGATGGCGTTTAAAACAAAATATAGCTAATTTAATTTAAGAAATATTTTACTAATTTTAAAAGATATATGGAAGGCATATAAAGTTAGGAGTAAGTGTTATTGTATTAAATTTAGAAAAGACAAAGGAAACTTAAATATTGATTCAGTTAATACTCTAGTGGCATGAAAGTGTAAATAATTTACATAACTAATGGATAATTTAATTGTGTTTTCATAATTATATGTTTCCATTTTTAACAATGTCATAAACGTTGTTCTTTATGTTCTTCTATAACAACCGTTATTGAGTTTTGACATTAGTGTTTCTTGTTCAATGTGTTTAGCATCCATTTATAAATTATGAGATTATTTTAATGTGTTTAGCATCCATTTATAAATTATGAGATTATGTTATTTTTTAGTGTTCTTATTATTTTACTCGGTAAAAAGTAAATATTAAAGAATAAAATATTAGAGTTTTAAAGTAAATTTGTGTATTTTATTAAATTATACTATCAATATTAGGATTTAAAGTTGAATATAATGTTCAAACTTTATATTGAGATTTTTTAAAACAAAACATTTACCCCAATTGTGTATGATGTTTTAGTAATGTTATGCAACTATGGTATTGTATCTATCCAAACATCAATTTTATTTAGATGGTTTAGTAATGTTATAGTTTAGTACTGGTTTATCTATTGTATCAATCGAGAGCAAATTTCTTTAGATAGTTTAGAGCATCTCCCAAAGCTCCCTTATTTTAAGGTTTGATCAAAAGTTTAAAATAAGGTTTTTAGGTGTTTCTCTTCAAAAGGAAAACCTTATAATAAACCTTAAAACTTTTGTATTACATAATACTCCTTATATTTAATAAAACTTAAGTAATATTATAAATATTTTATAATAACTATAAACTATTCAGAAAAACTATTATAAAAAAATTAATAAAAAGATATATATATATATATATATATATATATATTATACTAAAACCTTCAATATAAATAAAAACATACAAAATAAATCATGAAATTTAAACAAATTACATAATTATTTAGGGTGTTTTTCAAAAACAACTTACAAATTCAATTCAACCCTAAAACCAACCTCTTCTTTATTGTTATTACTATTCACATTTGAAAACCCCAATCCCTCCCTATGTTTAAGAATTATTTACAAAATTGCCATTATATATTTATTTTTTATTTATTTCAAAAATGTTCCTATTACACCCTAAACATTTCTTCTTATTTACAACAATGACATTATTATTAATTTTTCAACCACTATTAACAACCATTTTGAGCTCTTTAAACCTCTAGAATTCCATTTTCAACCATTTTTGTATTTCTAAGCAAATAAATCTTCATTTCCTCTTTATTATCATCTAAAAAACTCTCATAACTTTCAATTTCATAAGCATAACTTCATATTTTCGAGTGTACTCTGTCGTGAGTCGTCAAAGTTGCTTTTATTTGCTCATATTTGGAGCTTTGACAGTGGAAAAGGGTGGAAACGAGGTACATATTTACATGATTTTCGTCATTTTTCATATATGTGTCACGATAGTAGACTGTATCGTACGTATACGCATATGTGTAGGCTTACGCTGCGGTATACAAGTCAACATACAAGTTAGTTATGCAATTGACCAAAATAATTTTTTTGTTTGTCCCTGGAAGTCTATGTCATTACCTTTGATAACAAAAAACAAAAAATGAGATAGACTTACAAAGAAGTCTACATAAAAGAGGTTAGTTCTACATTTGACCGAACTTTTGACTTTTCAAAGTAGATTTCCTCGATAATCTACAAACTGTAGACTACCCGAGAAGTCTACAAAAGTCCATTTTGTATTTGACCCAAACTTTGACTCTGTTGAATAGGTTAGTTTTGTATTTGACTAAAGTGTTAAAAAGTTTACCAAAAAAAAGTGTAGACTTCAATTTCAGTATACTAATTTCAAAAAAAGGTAGACAGCACATGAAGTCTACTATTTTATTTTGGTCAAATGCAAAACTAACCTCCCGTATTTGAGGGTAGACTTCGTGTGAAGTCAACAGGTATGTAGACATTTGTTTCCATTTACTAACAGAAAGTCAAACTTGGTCAATTGCAAAACTAACCTCTTTCAAAAAAATTCAAACATGTAGACTACCGCTAAAGTCTACTTCTGTAAGTCAAATCTTGGGTGATTTTTGGTCAATTGAAAAAACCAACATTTTTGATATGTAGACTAAAATGGGAGTCTACATCTATAAAATCACATTATTTTTTTCAAATATAGAAAGTAACCCGTAAAATTTTCAATTGCAAAAACTAACCTAAAGAGAAGACTGCTTATGGAGTCTACGTGTGTAAACTGCAACTAACGTCTACATTTACGCATACTGGTTATAGAGTCTACGTTTGAAAATATATTAAAAGTGAATTTGTGTATTATTCATTAAGTTTTTTCAAGATGTTTTTGTTTGATAGTGTGTGTTAGTTAATCCTAACTGAGTAATTTTTAAAAGAAAATATGTTATAGTTATGAAATTATGATACTTTTGATTTGATCATGTAGTTAGCTAATAATCGTAGATGTATTAGTAAGTCTACTTTATAATTTTTTGAAACATGATCGCTAATTATGTAAACTCTCAATGTTTTTTTACAAGAAATTGCTCAGTTACCTGTTGTTATGTATGAACTTATGTTTAATTTGTAGGCTTCTTTTGTATTGTTATGTAGTGTTAAACAAGTCTGATTTCCGCAAGGTAGATTTTTTTAAATGTGTACAACAAAATAAGACTTCTTTATTAGTCTACATGTAGAAGAATAGACAAACACTAAAGTCTACTCTTTTTTATTTCTATTGAAGTTGTATTAATTTTTATTAGTAGTCTCTTTTATGTTCAAAATCTCTAAAATTGCTATAAAGCAAGTTTTCATATTACATAGTTTTAACACATTCAATATTGTGTGTGTAAGTTGTTGTTTTAGCTTATGATGGTTTTTAACTGTTTGGCTAACTAGAGTATTTTCTAAAAAATGATTGCTAACAAAAATTAATAATATCATACAAGTGCAACACAATTAAAAAATTAAATAGTATTTATTGATTATGTATCAGAATATTTATTTACAAATGAATATTTTGTAAAGATAAATTATTACAAAGTAATTTTCTTAAAACTCTAGAGTGTTTGCTTATTCATAATCTTGATATCTCAAATGAAATCTTAAAAAAGAATACCTGCAAAATAAAATAAAATTATGAGAAAACATAAGGTAAACATATTAAAATTAAATTTTAGTAGACTTCATAAAAGTCAAATTAAAGTTTATGGGTTAAATAGACTTTATTTAAAATCTACTAGCCTTAATTTTTAAATAGACTTCATGCCAAAAATAATATCAGATCTAAAAATGTACAATTTACAAAATTTGAAAATAGTATTTTATGAAAAATAATTCAAAATAGTATTTTAACCTAAAATTAGCAAATCAAAAACATAGAGCTTGTATATATAAATTTAGTTTTATATAAACAAAAAAATATAAATTTTAAATGAATATATGTAAATCTTACATTTTTGGGAAGGTAATTTGAAAACTTATGGAAGAAAATACCTGCAAAATAAAATATAATTATGAAAAAATATAAGACAGAAAAATTAAAATCATATTTGAGTAGACTTCTAATGAAGTACGTTTAAAAGTTAAGGTTAATAAACTTCATTTGTAGTATACTCAATCCAAAAAAAAATTAGATCTGAAAAATATATACATTACAAACATGAAAATAAATTTAAATTTAAAAATTTTAGAAAATAGAATTTGTAAAATAAATTAGTTGTAAATTATAGAAATGGAATTTGAATGTGTAACTTTTTAAAATATAGATAGAAAAACACACATTATAGATGTAAATCTTACAATTTTTGGTGGAAAATAAAAAAAAAAACATGGAAGAAAATACCTGCAAAATAAAGATAAAACTATGAAAAACATAAGACAAAAAATTAAAGTCATAACCTTGTAGACTTCATTAGAAGTCTATTATATAAGATAATTTTCAGATCTGAAAAATCTATATATTGAAAATGTGAATCTTGCATTTTTGGGAGAACTAGATAAAAACCATGGAAGAAAATATTAGCAAAATAATGATAAAATTATGAGAAAAAAAAATTATACAAAAAAAAAATCACTTCTAGTTTTGTAGACTTCATTACAAGACTACTTTATCAGATAACTTTTAGATCTGAAAACTATGTACATGTGAAAATTGGAAACATAGTTTTTAATCTGAAAACAAAACTTCAAAATTAGAATTTATAAGATAAAATAGTAACAAAGTAAATGCACAGAATATGTATTTATAACTTTATTTGAATATATAAACATAAAAATACACATTAAAAATCTATAGATCTAAGACTTACAGTTTTAGTGTGGTGATAACCATAAGTTAACCTACAAACACAAGATAATATTGTGAAAAAGACATGATAAAAAAAATTAACAAACTAAACAAAAATGCATCTTCACATTCAAAAAATTGAGCAATGAGAGTTATAGAGAGAAGGGAGAGAGTTTTAGAGAGAAGTGAGAGTTTTTTAGAGACCTGTGCACCATTTTAGAGAGAGGTTGTCAAAATTTCATTTATATAAGGAGACAAAAATTGTAACTAGGTTAAAAATTCGACAGTATAGACTTCTTTTGAAGTCTACTATAATTATAATTTTGGAGTAAACTATATTGTAAGTCTACTTAGTAGACTTTTTTTGAAATCTCCTATGATTATTTTATTATTGTTGTTTATTTTATTATTTTAAAAATTTAATATATAATTTATTTAATTTATTTCTTTAATGTTTAATATTTATATTATATAATTTCTCATTTTAATTAAAAAACTCAATTTAATGTAAAAATGATGATTTTCAATTAAAGTAGTTTGAAAAAGACTTCTACACTGAAGTAGACTTTATTGTAAGTCTACCAAACCCTAAATCACAAAACTCAAACCCTATAAGTTTGATTGATAACCAAAAAAAGTTTCAGTTATTGTATCATAAATATGATTTAGACATTTTTATTTAGAAATATGTAACTGGCAGTACGCTTTTTTATTATTTTATTGTTTGAATAATAGTTTTAATATATGATTTACTATTTTTTAATTGTTTGCGATCCTTATTGTTTTAATTTTGATAATATATTATTTCACATTTTATAAGTTAAGAATTAGAGTTAGTTTGAAATAGTGATTTTCAATTTTAGTGGACTACAAAGAACGTCACTTACAATAAGTAGACATTATTGTAAGTCTATCATTCCATAAACCACAAATTTCAACCGCTAAAAGTTTCTTCATAATCAATAAGTCTCAATTATTATATTAAATGTTAAGATATACAATATATAAACTATTCAATATTAACTGTAAATTTAAGTCAATAATAACAAAAGAAATCTAAATCTAAAATCTAACCCTAAAATACATCATATATTAGATCATCTTTTGCTAAACCATAAACATTGTCCAACACATTGTTACCTAATCAATATATATTCGTTAAAAATTTTTTAACTATATCAAATTTTAATTTATATACCTATTTTGATTCTTATATTGATGACCTAAAAAAAAATTTCACACAATTTATTTTTAAACATTTTTAAATAATATTATAAGATTAACTTAGAATGTAGACTTTATAATAAGTCTATATTGTTGACTTCATGAGAAGTCTACACCTTATAGACTTCTCTTTATTAAAAGTAGACTTCGTAAGGATAGAAATGTAAAATAGCATTCTGTTTTTTTTTTTAGTCATAAGAGGTAAATAGACATTTCCCTACTCCTTTAAGTTTCTTTTGCATTTGATTGAAAGTAGAGTACACTTTTGCATTTAATTTGAATTTTTATGTTGTTTTTAGCAATTCGCCATAATTAAGGCATTTTGAAGTTATAATTAACTCCATAATTAAGGCATTTCGAAGTGATAAATGAGCATCTTTATCTTTTATTTAAAGATTGCGAGCTAATTTTTTTTTGAAAATGATCATTCTCGTTTATTGCCATTTTGACTTGTGAAAACGAGCATTCTCGTTATTACCATTCTCGACTTTGAGCTAAAAATTTGTGAAATATTTTAATTTATGTAATATTTATATGTTTATTATTGTGTGTATATACTTTCAGTTTCTTGTATTTTGTTTGCTGTAATATTATTTTGTATAATATTTATTGCAGTTTATTAAATATTTTTATTAAAAAAGACTAAAATGATTAAATAAAAAAGTATTGACTGTATTTGAAAGTTACACAAATAAAAGAACTAGAAAAGTAATAAACCTTAAATATAAGGTTTTGTACAGTGAAACTTATATTTGAGATTTCACTGTACAAAATCTTAACATTTAAGGTTTTAAGATTGTTTCTGAAGTACACAAAATCTTATATTTGAAGTTATAAAGAAGTTTTTGGAGATGCTCTTAATCATGTTATGGTTTAGTAATTATTATATGGTTTAATAAAAACAACAGACATGCATGTTTTATGTTAGATGGTTTAATAATAACAACAAAAGACAGAATATTATGCTAATGGCATGAAATGATAAACTTTTAGGAAAAGTCTAGGTTAAGTACAAAATGTACTCTACTTTTAATAGTTTACTAGATTTGATCCGCGCTTTAAAAACGCGGGAGTATTTTTACAATTTTGATAAAATTGATTTAATTTATAACATGTATTAGAAAATAAGCAATTTAAAAATTGTTTATTAGTATTTCAAAAAAAAAAGTTCTATTACAATTTATAAGGTTAGATTTTTAAGCAGTGTAATTGTATCAAACTTTGACCAATGGTTAAATCGATAGATCTGACTACCTTTGTTAACTAATAATCCGATAAAACCTAATAAAAATTTTAAAAATCCGCTATTAGTCTATGATCTAATATCTGATGATCTGTTAAAAATCCAAAAACCTGCTTATAGTTCAAAAATTTTGATTAAATAACTCATACTTTTGAATACTATATAAAATTAAAAAACTTGTAATTCCTAAGAATTTGATGAAAATTGTATTATATCATTCAAAGAAATTGGAACAATGGTAATAGAAAATTTGTTTTATTGATATGATAATATTAATTTCATTTTGTTATTAATAACCTATGATAATTTTTTATTTTTTAGATCTAATATTTAATCCTATCATAAGTTTTAGGGAGGGTGTATTATTTATGAAAGCATGAAAACGAGAACAAGTGCATCAGTAAAACTAGGAACCGGGACGTTGTTCTCGTCTTAAAAAGCCAACTACACGTCGTCTACGATTATCCGAAACACACTTTTTTTTCCTCTTCATATCGAACATTCCAGACACGTGTTTACTCGTCAATGGCGTCGTCGTCGTGTAACCGCTACTTTAGAGCATCCCCATCAAGGATTCAGATGGGGTTCACACGTTTTTCAAAAAAAGAAAATATTAAAATAAGGAATAGTGATGAACCTGCCTCTTGCAGACTCTCTGCGGTGAACCCGGTTCATCACTGTAGCGCGGGTCTCGGGACACGTGGTGACCCGCGGTTAGTCAATTTTTTTTTTTTTTCTTAAAAAAAAAATCAAAAAAAAAATCAAAATATTTTAATAATAAACAATTGAATCAATGAACCCAAGATTGGTTCATTGATCTGGATGCTCTTAGGTAATGAATGGTGTTAGCGGGACGGGACGGATTTGTAACAGTGCACCCAAAAACGCACTGATAACACCAATCATGTAATTATTTGTTTACTTTGCGTTATTCGTAAAAAAATATCAAAAACCGCGCACAGTTCCCCATACCTCACAACAAACAATACGCAATTGAAAACCGCATATACATGCAAATAGGTGCGTTTTCTTAAATAACGCATATATCTGTAACTTACTTTTTATTTTAACCGTAAAAACAAAATGCATGATAAAATAACTCATTAGACATTTGGGACTTTTAAAAGAACACAAAGACACGTATAGCATATATGTATCCTAATTCTATTCTAGTAAATTTATTCTACCAAAATATCTTAGCAAATTATCTTATCTATTACTAGTAAACAGCGATATTATTCCACATGGTTAATTCCATGTAATATATTATGTAATATATGTTGACATTGATGTTATTGCAATATTACATTAGCAAATATTTTTTTGTAATTATATATAATTACATGTATTTGTGGAAGGGATATAATTAAAAAAAATTAAAACAATAATTTTATGCTATTTTAAAAATATTAAAACAAATTTATTTTATCTTTTTAAATTGTTCAATTCCTCAAATAACATATTTTCACCAATCAACACAATTCCGTACCACTAATTTTACCAAAACCGCACTTCTCTCGCAAACCGTACGAACCGCAGTTATACCGTCCCGCACTTTAATTCCGCACCGCTTTTAATTCCAATTCCGCCGTCACCATTCGGACCCTTAGTGTCACTCCATTACTCAGCACTATCACAACTTCTCCATCTTCTCGACGTAATCGAACTTCTCGATCCTTCTCCGTCTCTGCGATTATGGCTTCACCTACTAAGAAGGTACGACGAAGATCGCTTCTTCACATCCCTATCGATCCTTCAATTTCTCTTGATTATTGTTTTTGTTCGTGCGTTTAGGTTTTGATTCCCGTTGCGCATGGTACGGAGCCGTTTGAAGCGGTGGTGATGATCGATGTGTTGCGGCGAAGTGGAGCGGATGTAACGGTTGCTTCCGTGGAGAATCAGGTCGGCGTTGATGCATGCCATGGGATCAAGATGGTGGCTGATACTCTTCTCTCTGATATCACCGACTCCGTTTTCGACTTTATTATGCTCCCTGTACGTCTCTGATCTCTGGATCTATCTCGTGAACAGTGAACACTTAATTGAACTATTAAGGATTCAATCGAAGCGAATCATTGTTATGCCTTTCTCAGGGAAAGTTTTATGGAGCTTGAAACAATTATACACTGAAGTATAAATGATCATTACATTTCTCTTAAATTAATTTAGGGGAAGAAGGGAATGTTTCATCTCGCTATGTGCAGCTTTGCTTAGTAGTTGTTGTCTCGCTTATATTTTGATGATATATTTAAGAATTTGATAGCTAATTTTGTTACTTGTGGTCTGTTTTGGTGAAGGGAGGACTACCTGGGGGAGAGACTCTTAAGAACTGTAAACCTTTGGAGAATATGGTGAAGAAACAAGACGCAGATGGACGGCTAAACGCTGCTATCTGTTGTGCTCCGGCGTTGGCGCTTGGGACTTGGGGATTGCTAGAGGGTAAAAAAGTATGTATGCAGTGATTAGTATTCAAGATCTTTTCTTTGTTTGTTTGGAGTTTTGTATTTTGGTGTGTAAATCAGATGTGTGTTTCTTGTAGGCGACATGTTACCCAGTTTTTATGGAGAAGCTTGGAGCAACCTGTGCAACAGCTGTTGAGTCAAGAGTGGAAATAGATGGGAGGATAGTGACTAGTAGAGGACCTGGAACCACTATGGAGTTCTCTGTCACGCTTGTGGAGCAACTGTTTGGGAAAGAGAAAGCTGCTGAAGTCTCTACACCCTTGGTATGTCTCTTTTCCTTAGTGCTTCTATCAAACCTCACTTCAAATCCACATATTGGGAACTGACAGATCTTAGAGACCGCTATTTAGTTGCGAAGAGAATCCTTGGCAAAGAATGGTAGTTTATGTAGCTGTTGTAATTTGATGCTCTGTAAAGACATACTACCAAAGTTAGCACTGCAACTTGATATCTATGTCCTAGCTCATTATTGCTTTGATTTCCTTGAATATGAGGTCTGTAAAAGGCTATACTTTCCAGCACTCGATTCCCTGCGTAATGCTCTTTGACTGTTTTAAACAGATTACAAGCAACTGAAAGCTATATGAAACATGAACATATATTCACACAAAAAAAACTATTCGTTTGGTAGCATAGTTGTTGTTCCATGGTATGCTCTTACATTCTCTTCTTCCCCTTTTGACATCAGGTGATGCGTCCTAACCCTGGTGATGAATACACTATTACAGAGCTTAACCAAATAAACTGGTCGTATGACAGTACCCCACAGGTAACTTACTATCGACGCCTATCCACTTGGTTGACACCCTTAAATTTTGCAAAAGAGATATATTTTGATAGTTTATTCGATTTGTAATGTGAGATAATTTGGTAGCTTTAGCTACTTCAGGTGGTTAGATGATGAGTATCGAAACAAAAAGTTACTGGCAAAAAACTGCACACACTTCTTCTGATGAGCTTATGTATCTGTTTTAAATAACATTCTTCTGTACACTGAGAGTCTTTAGTTTTCCTTTTCAGATTCTTGTACCAATTGCAGATGGCTCTGAGGAAATGGAAGCTGTTGCTATTATTGATGTACTGAGACGGGCAAAAGCAAACGTAGTTGTTGCTGCACTTGGTAACAGTTTGGAAGTGGTAGCATCTCGTAAAGTCAAGCTAGTGGCGGATGTGCTTCTCGACGAGGCTGAAAAGAATGCATACGATCTGATTGTGCTGCCTGTGAGTACTAACATCTTAAAAAGACAGAACAAATTTAATGTCAAGAAAGTTGAATTAGCCGACATTATGAACTTCTTTAATTCACAGGGTGGTCTCGGTGGTGCTGAAGCATTTGCCAGTTCAAAGAAGCTAGTGAGTATGTTAAAGAAGCAAGCGGAATCAAACAAACCATATGGAGCAATTTGCGCCTCTCCTGCTCTGGTCTTTGAGCCAAATGGTTTACTCAAGGTACAAACAAAGCGAGAGAGAAATACACATTGTTAGCTAATAGTGGAGACCCAGATGCATAGGATTTCCGAGAATAGAATGTTTTCTAATCTTTCTGCGGATTTCAGTTTCATAAGTCATAACAGTTCTTTATGAACGTTTGTATAGGGTAAGAAGGCGACAGCTTTTCCAGCAATGTGCAACAAATTGTCGGACCAGAGTCACATCGAGCATAGAGTATTGGTGGACGGTAATCTCATAACGAGCAGGGGCCCTGGAACCTCGTTGGAGTTTGCACTCGCAATTGTAGAGAAGTTTTATGGTCGCGAGAAAGGACTTCAGCTCGCAAAGGCAACTCTTGTGTAAACTCAACGAAATTAGTTTCTCAGGTGAGAGTGACTTTAATAAGAAAATGCTTTGTTATGAAGCTATCGATGAGTGGACCTTTATTGTAGTGTGCTTTGTGATTAGTGTGATGCTTAATGTCTTATAAATAAAAAGACGAGGAGGTTACTCTGTTTTTTATTTTCAGAAGTTTATTTTTCTTGTGGCCGGTGTTCTGCTATTTGTCACTCTAGTTTGTGTGAGAGACTGTTAGTTAGTTATAGTAGCAGTAGCACACGTTCTATTACTAGCAAGAAGTAAAGGGGCAACTCTATAAAATACTGAGTTGAAAAAGTTAATCATAGTACACTGATTTCATTGCAAAAACACCAAATCTTGATAAGCCATCGTTGCCTCGCAGGCTTTTGGCGGCTTGGATCTGATCAGCAAGCGAGACATCTCTTTTTGTTCTCTCTTTCCTTACCAGTTCCAAGTCCAGTTTCTCCAGCTTGTCTGCAACTGAAACCACCCTATCCTTTACAATAGCGATTTTACCAAGGCTTGTTTTCTTCTTGTGAATCTGACAAGATATTTATGCAAAACCAAAGAGTCATCAAGTTATGCTATTTGTATTGTCTGAAGCGTCCAATGAATAGTTTTTCTCTTTTTTTACCTTTGTGAGTTTCTTCTTCAGTTTACAACGTGAGCTAACGGTTGCATTCTCCTTGTTCTGCTTTGGTTTTTTAGTCTTTCCTTGTCTTTTTCTTTCCGCAACTCTCCTCATCTTCTCTGTCTTGGCTTCTTCTGCTCTCATCTTGGTTTGTTCCTTTGTTCTAGCTTCCTCTTCAGCCAAGTGAAGCTGCTCAGATGAAATCTCTTGTCTAGACTTTTCGTAGCTGTCCCAACCGAGTTCCACTTCACCATCTCCTCCTTTCCTTGCAGTTTCTGCAATGTTCTCTGACCACAGTGAGGTGAACTTCTCCTTTAATAGCTTAGATCTTGACCTTTCGGCCCAAACTTGTTTCACCGAAGCTCGAATCTTCTCCTTGGTTTCATCACTGCAAGAGACAAACTCAGCATTTTTAACACTCGAGCATCTACCCACTATACGTCAACAATGACTACGCTATTACCTGTGTGGTTGTTGATGCTCAGACATCTTATCCCGAACCTGAAAAGATGGTAAAGAGTTCAACTTTGCCATATGGGTTTTGTCATCTCAACGAGTAGAAACAAATTTGAATGAGTCTTACTTGACATCACCTTGGGATTTCTCAAAGCTTCAATAGTTCTCTCCTTGATTCGTCTTCGAGTGTCTGTTTAAGAGGTTGATCAAACAGTCATTTTACAAATCGAAGAAGAAACAAAAAAGATGGATTTTCTATCTAACCTTCAGTGTGTTTCTTTCCTTTGTTCCATGGTACCTTTCCTTTATTTGCTAACCCAATCTTCCTTCTCCTTTCCTCTTCCTTAATCTTCCCATCAACTTCAGTCTCTTTCTCCATAGCCTGCATCTTCATAAGACTTGGCTTGTCTTCTTTGCTACGTATCTCAAACACATTGTACAATGACTGTATAGTAGCAGCAGATTTCAACTCCAATTGTCTGATAGAATTTGATATTCTAAAGATGATGGGTTCTTTTAGATTCCCGTAAACTGCAGTTGGGTAACACCATACGCATCGAATTGATTGAACTGGGTACTTCATCTCCATTGATAGCCCTCTACAAAAACAAAAACAAAAAACAGTACTTGCAAATTTAAAACACAAAGTATATTGAATACGTAAGTGGCAAATAACAGTTGTGAACTCACAAATTTAACGACATTCCGGCACGGAACTACGATACTTTCCCGGCGAGACCCATTGATGGAGAATGTACAGAGACGGCGGGAGAAACAGATAAGGTGGTAGTTAGAGGAGCAATAATGGGCCATAAATGGGCTTCCTTTATTTCATTTATCCCTTGTAATTGCAATTTTATAGGGTAGGTCGTAAAAAATCATATGAAGAAGCCGACGTTATTTAAATGGGCCTTAAATGGGCTTATATTATTTAATTCATACCCTAAATTGCAAATTATTGGGCTAAATTGGTATAAATAACCATCCCTCCCTATCATTCCCCCTGATTTCTCTCGCCGGCTTTTTTGATTCTTCGATTGATTTTTCTTTTGTCTCGTTTATCGCTGTCTCCGCCTCAATTAGGGTTAAGGATTTGAGGTGAAAAAGTTATCTTCTACACACAAATCTTCAATCATGGACATGTTAAAGAAACGAAGGCTCGACGAGAACGGCAACGGGATCTTCAACGACGCACACATCTCAACTCGATTGACGCCACACGACGCTAGAAAACTCATCGAACGCTTCTCCACGGATCAGCTCCTCGACATCTTACAAAACGCCGCCGCTCGACACCCCGACGTCCTCGACCTCGTTCGTTCAACCGCCGACTCGGACGTCACGCAGAGGAAGCTCTTCATCCGCGGCCTCGCGGCAGAGACGACGACGGAAGGTCTCCGATCGCTTTTCTCATCTTACGGGGATCTCGAGGAGGCGATCGTGATCCTCGATAAGGTTACCGCGAAGTCGAAAGGGTACGGGTTCGTGACGTTTAAGCATGTAGACGGAGCGCTTCTCGCTTTGAAAGATCCGTCTAAGAAGATCGACGGGCGCGTGACGGTCACGCAGCTGGCGGCTGCTGGGAATCAAGGTGGGAGTGTGGCGAATGTTTCGGATGTTTCGATGAGGAAGATTTATGTGGCGAATGTGCCTGTTGATATGCCTGCGGATAGGTTGTTGAATTTGTTTTTGGCGTATGGGGAGATTGAGGAAGGTCCTTTGGGGTTTGATAAGGTTACTGGGAAGTCTAGAGGGTTTGCTTTGTTTGTTTATAAGACTTGTGAAGGTGCACAAGCTGCACTTGCTGATCCGACGAAGGTGGTTGATGGAAAGCATTTGCAGTGTAAGTTGGCTATTGATGGTAAGAAGGGAAAGCCTCCTGTTAAAGATGTTGTTGCTGGGCCTGGAAACGGTCATGGGCATGGTCATGGTCATGGTAATGGAATGGGTGTGGCTCCTCCTCCTGGACCTTATGGTCCACCTGGTGGACCGGGTGGGTTGGGTGCTTACAGTGGGTACTCAGGAGGACCACCACCGCATCATATGAATTCGACGCCGTCATCTATGGGTAATGGAGCAGGTGGGTATGCTGGTCATTATGGAGGATACAGTGGTCCAGGTTATGCCGGTTATGGTCCAGGTGGGCCTGGTGTTGGAAGTGGTCCGTATAGAATGCCACCAAGCTCAATGACTGGGGCTGGTTATCATGAGAGTGGACACTATGGGCATTCATCAGGTTCTGCATATCCTGGACAGCATCAGCCTGTTGGTTCCTCCACAGCTCCGAGGGTTCCTCCTGGAGGAATGTACCCAAATGGTGCACCGAATTACTGAATGGTGAGATGGTTCTTCCTTAAATTGAGTTATTTTCTTGCTTGATCTTGCTAGTGTTATTTTGTACATGAGCATGGTCCTTGCATTTTGATGTAGTCTTCAGTGGTTTTTCGCATGTGCTTTGTTTGTTTGCTAGAAATTTCTGTTTTTTATTTTTTTCTTTCGTGTGTCCACTTGTGGCTGTTTGCTTGCGGTCAGTGATATAAGCTACTTGATGTGATTCCTGAGTTATCTCTATGTTGTTAGTATTGATTCATGTATTTACTCTTTTTTTTGGTGTAAACTATAAATATTTTAGGCTAATTACAATTGCTTAGTTGCAGTACAGGGTCCATTTGCTCCACACTTTGCTTGGGAGTTATTGATTTCTGCTTGTAGTTTAATTCGTTTGTTAATGCTAATGACCAAGTTAAATTGTGAATGGATGTTTGATTCAGGTTTGTGACAGGGCGAAGATGCTTTTATGTGCTTAATGGTGATTACGTGATTGCAGCATCTTTAGATCTCTGGATTGATGAATGTATTGCTGCTTTGAACTGAATGATAGACTAGGATGTCTTCCTGTATTTTTCTTTTCTTTCATAGACATAGTTTGGCAGATTGGTTTTGTTTGTCAGATTAGTGAACTTTCAATAATATTTGTGTATTGCGCTTTATCTTGTTTCCTGATTACTCTTTCTTTACTCTTATGGAACATTGACAACGAAGCTCTACTTGTCTGTGATCAATAAATTAGTACTAGAAGGTTTTCTTCGTGAATCACTTCTGACTGGTTGATTCATAGGTTAAACTCAAGTGTTGAACATATGTTGCTTTAGCAGCTTGATAATCTGAGGATTGTATTCTACCTTTCCTGTTTGCAAATCAGACATGTTAGAAGTTTCTTGGAGAGTGTGCAATTTGTAAGATTGTTTTATTATATACTCCATTACCAATGTTTGACGGAGCAACTCTGCTTCAAATGATGAAAAATCTCGTGATATGTTATTACCAAAAGAAGAGTTACTTTCCAGGATCTTTTTGAGGTTTTATTTCTGAGATTCTTTTTCCGTGTTAATATCTGGCTCTTTTTGGAGTGTTTATCCCATGGTTTGTGATATTTGACGTTATTTCTTTTATTTTGTGGTCACATTTTACGAGATGTTTGTCTCTTAAAATATTCTGTGAAGACAAAAGACATTTCTAGCTTCTTGTCCATAAACAGACTAGTCTTGTGTGTCTTTGTTAGGAATTTTTTGTTCACAGCAACCTGTGACCACTTGGTCTTTTGCTTCTCTGTCCTTTTTTTCCGTTTATTCCTTTTTATTTTTCTTGGCGATTCAACGGTGCGACCAAGCAGGTGCAACATATATGGCAAGACCGATGGCGAAATCACTCGTCATGTTTGGATTTGTATAGTAAGATTTGTATGGATCGTTACGATTTGTTATGCTGTACACTACTAAACATGTTCATGTTCTAATAATATCACCAGACACGCTAAAGAGATCGTGTCTTTTTTTGTCGACAAAGAGATCGTGTTTAATCAACCAATGTAGGGTTAAATAGTTTTTAAATGATAGGAAATGTGTTTTAATCCACTTACTTAATTTATGAATGTTCTATGTATATCCAATGCAAAAAACCTTGAATTTTTGGCATAAATTTTCGATCTTGGTATTTTTCCATAAAGTATACTTTTTCTTTCAGTCAGGCAATATTTAAAATATATTCTAAAACATCCAAAATCATTAAAAAAACACAGTGTTTTCTTATAAACTGAGTATAAATGATAATTCAGTAATGTGAGTTTTTTTAACACTTGGAATATGATTTTTTTGATATATACAGTGTACAGTATGTGTAATTCTGATCAATTTGAAATGAAATTTAAACCATTTAATTGTTTTTTTAACAACGATTAAACAAACAAAAAAAAGGACGTGGGAGGCATTAAAGCAGAGTCACATCATAAAACTAACGTCGAGTCAGTGTGAGCTTCACCACATAAAAGAAAAAAAAAATAGATTTGCTTCCTTCTCTCCTCCATAATCCTCTCGAGAGTAAAACCCTAGCTACCTTCCATCTCAAAAAATGTTCAGATCTGTACTCGTCCGATCCTCTTCCTCGGCGAAGCAATCGCTTCTCCGCCGTAACTTCTCCTCCTCCTCCGTCCCCGAGCGTAAAGTCGCCATCCTCGGCGCCGCCGGTGGAATCGGGCAGCCCCTAGCTCTCCTGATGAAACTAAACCCCCTCGTCTCTAGCCTCTCCCTCTACGATATCGCCAACACACCTGGAGTCGCCGCCGATGTCGGTCACATCAACACCAGATCTCATGTACTAACCACCACCATCCTCTTCATCATTTACTAGATGCTTTAGATTCCAATATTGATGTGAGATTTGTTTGTGTGGACTTAATTTAAAATAGGTGGTTGGATACATGGGAGATGAAAACTTGGCGAAAGCTCTTGAAGGAGCAGATCTCGTTATCATCCCTGCTGGTGTCCCCAGGAAGCCTGGTATGACTCGTGATGATCTTTTCAACATCAATGCTGGTATTGTCAAGAATCTCTGCTCTGCCATCGCCAAGTACTGCCCTCATGTAAGCTTGATTCTTGTTTTTGACGCTGTTGTGTTTTTTTTTTAATAATAATAATAATCAAATGACAGTTACTGTTTCTTTGTGTTGAAACAGGCACTTGTTAACATGATCAGCAACCCTGTAAACTCTACTGTTCCAATTGCTGCTGAGATATTCAAGAAGGCTGGTATGTACGATGAGAAGAAGTTGTTTGGTGTTACCACTCTTGACGTTGTTAGGGCCAAGACTTTCTATGCTGGAAAGGCTAATGTCCCTGTTGCAGGTTCGCTACGTCTTCATGTCTTTTTTACCTTTTCATAGCTGTGTTCAAGGATGTTTGTTGTTGTCTTCACATTTTGAATGCCAAGCCCGAGTTTTAAATTTTGAATGCTTGTTGTGTCTGCAGAAGTTAATGTTCCGGTGATTGGTGGTCATGCTGGAGTTACGATCCTCCCACTCTTCTCTCAGGTTACCTCTCAGACTCAATCTTCTATTATTACTTTTCAGCGTTTTAGCTCTGTTCGGCTAAGTCATTCTGTTTTGTAAACAATGTAGGCCACTCCTCAAGCTAACTTGTCCAGTGACGTGCTCACCGCTCTCACCAAGCGTACCCAAGATGGAGGTACAGAGGTCGTGGAGGCGAAAGCAGGAAAAGGTTCAGCTACGTTGTCAATGGCGTAAGTACTCTGCTACCCTTTTCGTAATTGTTTCTTGAATCTGTTTTTGATTATCAGATTCTGTTATTTGATCATTGTCACAGCTATGCTGGAGCACTATTCGCTGATGCATGCTTGAAAGGACTTAACGGAGTTCCAGATGTTGTGGAATGCTCATACGTGCAGTCCACAATCACTGAGCTTCCTTTCTTTGCCTCAAAGGTAATCCTCAAAACTTAGCATCGGTCAAACACACTATGTCTCATGACTCGAGAGGATGGATGTGATGGTTTGGTGATTTAATGAATCAGGTGAGGTTGGGGAAGAACGGTGTGGAGGAGGTTCTTGATTTAGGGCCACTCTCAGACTTTGAGAAAGAAGGGTTGGAAGCACTGAAGCCAGAGCTCAAGTCTTCCATCGAGAAGGGTGTTAAGTTCGCCCACCAATGAGTTAAACCGATTTGACTCGGTTATTTTTTTCAAATTTTCCGGTTTGGGTTTCATCAATAAAGTCCATGTGTTAAGGCTTTTTGGGTTTATTCCCAAAGCACAGAGATAAAACTGTAACATGTCAACATGTAGGTTTCTTCTTCCGTTTGGAACAATGATACTTTTGTGTGCTTGATTCTTCTTGTTACCTTCTTACTGAGTCTACATGCCTTGATTACGATTATATTAATTTTCGTAAATCCACTATAACCACATAATATACATGTCAGAAGATGAAAACCGTAGGACTAAGAGCACAGTACAATGGCCCTACGAAGGAGATAAGATTACCATGTACGCACAGAACAAAACAAAAGCTACAGCCAAACTACATATATTATGGATGATAATGGAAAAACCTGGTAACCGGACAAAGATGTTCAACGAGTAATTGTGAGCATATTCTGATAATGTTTTTGCTTCACATTACAGTGGTAATCTGAACAACATTTTGTAGCACATGCATCCTTAACAGCTTAACTATACAAGTAACTAAAGAAGAGCTTTGAATAGCCATACAGCAGACGGAATAGACATAAAATTCCAGAACCATATGAGTGAATACATGCTTCTATGAAAGATTATTGGCCTATGATTATCGAAGTTGTCAGGAAACTAACTTTCAAAAATCTTCCATTATGTTTGGAATTGGATTAAAAGTTGGTAACAGAAAGCATCTTAGTTCAATAATGGCGGATACAAAGACAAAGAGGCTTTGGAAAGTTAAGTACTAAAAATATTACCCTCTGCATGAAAAGAGGTTCTAATCAAAGCTAATCAAAGTCATGCTTTCAACTCCCTTTGAAAGCCACCAAGCATAGCTACAATAAGAAAATTATGGTGATCTGCTAATCATTATAAAATTGGGATTCCATGGAAGAAGCTCGCATCTTATAAAGCCAAATATTATCACTAACTAACTCTTTTTGAATCAGAGGACCTAACTGGTAATCCAGACATTCTTGGAGACAAAAGAAGGTAATGCCTCTTACATTCTTAGAAGTGTATACATAGTACTCAACAACAGACAAAAGTATTATACATACAATTCACATAATGTATGATTCATAATGATATTTGATGGCCTGAATGGAGTAAAAGAAATAAGATGTTTAAAAAGCGACCATTAATTTTGGGTCTCAAGAACTAAAATTTTGTAAAAGAAAATACAGAATCCACATTGGTCCCGGCGGGGCTCGAACCCGCGACCTTCGGCTCATAAGACCAACGCTCTAACCAACTGAGCTACGGGACCTTGACAATAGGCTAATGTGTTAATACAAAATGAACCACAATATCGGAGTGTTTGCACAACTAACAAATTAACAGATCATGAATTTGTAAATGGATTTTGGTGGAGAGACAACGAAGATAAAACAGATTCATCTTATACATCAGCAGAAATAACCAAATCATCAGTTGTTTCATCTTATCTTTGTTCTCTTTTTGAAAATTAATGACAGTCTAAAATGAGATTACAAGTGAATTGGTCAATAAGAGTCTCCAATAGTAAAATAATAACATCCAATAGTAGTAGGAGAAGAAGACATATTATTAGCTTTAATAAGAGTGTTTCAAACACATCATCACTGAACAATCTCAGAACTTTAACTGCAAGCTTCTTCTACACTCTCACATACATAACATAACATAAAGAGAGAAAAGAAAAGGATACACACAAGAACAAGCTCACTCATGTGAACAAACCCTTTGACCTATGACCAGCCAAAACAGTAGTCGAGAATATAGACCAGACCCAAAGAGAATGGGTAAAGCAAGTATGCTATGAAACATGTCCAAAGCGGATACGTTGTGCGGAAGCTAGCCAAACCTCCCATCACCATACAAACTATGAGAATCACCAACACTTCTGATGAGAAGTTCCATGTTAATCCTCTAACGTAGACTATTGCTAAAAACACCGAGAGACACAGAATGTTGTTCATTGTCACTCCACCACATAGCTGTGACAAACAAAACACCAACAAAGATGGTTTTAGCCTTTAAGTAAGGATAATGAGAGAGGAAGATGGTTCAGTTCGCTGAAATAAACATACCTCGGAGAAAGTTAAGGAGGCGGTTCTGATCTTTTTGCGGGAGGCGAAGATGATGGCAGAGACTGCTTCACTTGAGTTGGTTGCTAAAGGCAAAGCGATAAAAGAAATGAAGAAAGATGGGATCCCTGTAGCTGCTGAGAAGTTGTTAACTGTATCCACCAAAGGATCAGCAAATGCAGCTGCAATGGCTGCTCCTAAAAGTAGCAACAGAGCTGCTTTAATGGTGATCCATTTCGGGTCTGCAACCTCCCCTGACTCCTCATCATTCTCACCATTCTCAGTATCACCCAACAGAGCATGCTCTCTCTTTGTTTGCTGCACAAGACACAAAAAGTTAGTTCCATAGAAGTTTGAAATAGGGTAACAACAGTGTCTCTCCTCTCTCTTTCTTACCACATGGAAGTGGTCAAGGAACTTCATAGTTCTAGGACCAGCATCAGGACCAGATGGACCAGCAGCTCCCATTGCCTGGATAAGCCAAAGCTTAATCCCACGGACAAACTCTTCTTGATCAACTTGGTCATCAAGAGTCTTGTCGAAATCTTGAAGAACTTTTCCAACAGCATCATCCTTGTCAAAATCGATATCCTCAAAGCTGATCCCAATGATAAGCGCCTTAAGCTCAGCTGCTGATAAGTGTCCGTCCTTGTTTGCATCAATCGTCTCAAACAACCTAATAAAAATGATTATAAGCACATGGTGACACCAAGTAGAGTCCTTACGAAAATCTTGCTCTACTTACTTTCGGATGACATGTTCATCAGGCTGACCTTCATCATCAAGAAGCCTTCCCAAAGCATGTTGTTTCAAGTGCTTTAAGATTCCTGATATAACGTGCTTGTGCTTGACAAATGCGAGCCTTCTCCTTTGGATCCATGGTTGGAAGACCTATATAGATGAAGAATAATCTCATAAACAAAATATGGAGAAAGCAAACAAAAAAAAAACAAAAGGAGACAACAGTCTAGTGGCTACTTTACCTGATACACACAGTAAGAGATCAACATTGTAACAGAGAGGATCAGAGCAACCAATACAGCCAAATGTCTACCAGAAGTTGAGTCCAACATCTGTGGAAGCTGGACAATGATGAACGGAATAACCGATATAGCCATTATTCTTGCAGCATAGCTGGTCCAAACATCAACCGTTACACCAGAATCTATAAACACAGAAACAAAACAACAGTTATTAGCATTCAACCTTTTGTATGTCACAAGAGTCGTAAGACATTTTCTTGTTACCTTTAAGATGGAAGCCTTTGGTGTCTTGGTTGTTAACAGCAATGGAATCACGAAGGTCACACTTGCCAACAACAGTGCAAGTTCCCCAGATAACAGTGAGAAGCATAACGGTGGAGCCAGCGAGTAAACCCATTCCCACAGAGACTTGGGTTTGTGCAGTTGCCGCGTCTCCTGATAGTCCAGACACTGAAACAAAACACACCAACACATATATACAATTCAAGTGACCCATCAAGACAAAAAGAGCAAACATCAATAACTACACAAAAAAATGTTATATTGACACAAGAAAATACAAGATTGACTTAACAAAGATTTGTGATTCAGAAAAAAAAAACAATAAAGATTCACTTTTTATGTCTCAAATTCAATTAACTAGGCCTACAAGAACATTTCGAACTGTATTAACCAAACTAACCGAAGTTTTTGGTTTAGATTATATTTCCACTGTAATTTTGGTTAAATTTGGGTAATTTCAACCGAACTAAAATTTTGGATAAAAAAAAAAATTAAAACCGAACTAAAATTTATTACCGAATTACCCAGGAATCAAACGATACGAGACACAACATGAAAGCATCATCCGCACTCACTATATGATTCACAGAACCTAACACAAAGATATTCACTTTTCCAAATCTACAAAATTCAAAAAAGAATCAACCTTTCACCTACCCATAATAAGCATAGCATCAGGAAGTGCTCCAAGCATCGGAAGAAACAAACCACCGACAATTCCAGGTCCCAAGATCTCTAGCAAAAGCTCACTTCCAGCAGAGAGATAAGTGGCCGCCGTGAACATGAGAAACCCATAAACCAAGATCAGAAACACGTTCCCAAGCGCGGTCTTAGTACACGGCATGAACCCGTATGTCTGTTCACAAGCTTCCTCTTTCTCCTCAGCCGGAGGAGAAGAGACCACTGTCTTGATAACGGTTCCGGAGCCGAGACTCCCGCCGTGGAGTCCATCGGAGATGATGAGATCAGGGGAAGATGGATGTAAGGAGACGAATCGGGCGTAGGATGGTGAAGTGAAGAAGAGAAGGAAGAGGAGAGAGATGAGAGATCTGAATCTCATGATTGATTTGAATGCAAACAAAAGCAGAAAAAAAAAAAGAGCTTAACTCTTTGCGGATGAGTATGTACAGGTATAAATATATATAAAGTTGGAGATATTATTACAGAAAGATAAGTGTTGTGTCTTATGTGTGTGTAAGTTGTGTGGGGGCAGTTTTTGTGGGAAGATGACGAAGAAGAAGGAAAGAGCTGACTCTTTTTACCATTTTAACCTTATCATCACTTGCGTATTATTTTTTTCTATTAAATACTTTTAATACATGCATCTCTAACTCCATTCCATAATTTACTGCAAAATAAAATGGGATTTAGAGTAATGAACAAACAAAAAAGTGATTAATCTATAAATAAAATAATTTTTTTTATCTGCTCATTATTCTATTTATCACTTCATTTTGCAGTAAAATTATGGAGTGGGACTATAGATGCTCTAATAACATTATTTTAGAAGTTGTCCACGTCAAAGATTGCAAAGTATTTACTGCATTAATGATCTTCTCTACAGTAATAAGGGCATCTCTATCAGTAAACCCTCATTGAGGTTCGCCAGATAGTGAACCCGTGACGAACTAGTATCACCACAACAAACTCAAGTAAAACGGGTTCACCACTGTTTGTCTCGTAAACCGTGTGAACCCCTCTTGAACCTCTAATAAATTCTTAATGGAGATGACCTACTGGCTTCCTCGAATTCAACAATGAATTAAAGTCAGCATTATTTCAGGATCAGGGGCAAATTTGGAATCGCGTAGTTAGCTTAAAATCGTTCGTTATTCATCAGTATTAATGAGATCTCATTACGCGGCCACACGTGTAATATTAAGCCAGATCCCAAGAGCATAATCATAAATTTGTCAACACTTGCCGACATCATATATACCATTAAAAATAAGCAAATCAAATCATACCTTTTTGCGTAGAACAAATCAAGATCATACTTGTTTAAAAAATATACTGTATTGTCATATGTTTCTGAGAGTGATGGCACGAAGAAAATTTAATAAAAAATGAAAATTTAGAAAATAATGTTTCTGAGAGCTACAACTGGCAGACGAGGAACCATTGTTGCTTTATCCTCTTGTCTTCCAATGAGAACTAAATTATTCAAGCTTACTAAAAACACCTCCCATCCATACATGGAAAACTTCCAACTTTTTTGTGCAACCATAAAACTTTAAATTTCGATAAACTATGTTTAAAAGTAATAATTTATGAATAGATATATGTTTTGAATTTTACAGAGTATTAACTTGGTAAAAAATGATATCTATACGTCTTCAACAAAAGATTGAGAAGATGAAAAAGAACGCGAGGAAAAAAAGGGAAAAAATATTGAATAAGATGAATCGTATCTCTTCATTAGATTAGGCTTAGCCCATTTGAGCTTTCATAATATATGATCTGGCCAACAAAAACTTAAAGAAATACTATTTTAGATACATAAATTAAAGTAAACTTCACATGTTTTATAGAATTTTCTATTTCATAAAAGAATATTGAAAATAGTCCTAGGTCAACACATATAATAAAACCATAGGCATTTGAAACAAGAAAACATAAAAAATGAAATAACCTAGAAAAACAAATTAGCCTGTACATTTTATCAGTATCACTTTAGCCAAGAACCCAAATAAAAAGAAAGTTTTTGACCATTCACACATTGTTATGTGCACAAACAAAAAATGTACAAATTTACAGAATCCTTTTGGAGCTGAAATATAAAACCAAACTCTGTTTTCTTCTCTTCATGTAAGTTCCCTTTTTATATAAATATATATATAATAAACCCATTAGATTAAAAGAAGTCATTCTTCTTTTCTATTATACGTTTCTCTTCTCCATGACCAATGCTTCTGATTTACAGATTGGGCAAACGTTCTTCACAATCAACCATTTCTCCAAGCATTCCGCATGATACTCATGCCCACAGTCCAAAGTAGCAATCTTTTCTTCGTTCTTGAAGCTTTCCTGTAAAAAACAAATCAAGAGAACTCTTAAAATCCAAGCATTGCAGCATTTAAAAGCTTCATTGATCTTTGGCTATATTTGTTACCTGACATATCGTGCAAGGTTCAGTTTCTCTATCTTTAGTTTGTGGAGACGAAGAGGACTCATCTCCAAGGTTGATTACAGAACATGTTCTTGTTTTTAGATGGTTCTTAACATCTTCCTCTGGTAAACCAGTGTTTACGGTTCCAATTCGCTCACTTAACGCAAGAAGCTCCTGTTCAGACCAACGGGTTATCAAGTCAGTTTCAACAAATACATTACTGTGATCACAGAAACCTGCACTGTGGTTCCACAAACTCATGCTAAAGCCACTTCTCAGAGGGAGAATATAAAAAGACATGCGGCTAAATAGTAAAAACATAACTCTGGCAATAACATCAGTAAAAACTAAAGACTAATGATTAGTGTTCTAAAAATCAGCCTAGGCTGCACCTTTTCATTTTCTATAACAATCTCAAAAAAATCGATTTAGGTGTTCAAATAATCAGTCTAGGCATCCGTCTAATTAGTAATCCCCTATAAACACGTAATTCCCGCCTACCGATTTCTTGAGCATTGCTAATAATTGGCTCACCTCATAAGACATTTCCTCGATATCCAAACGCATATCTCGATGATGATCAATGTGAGTATTTCCAGAACCGCCAAGGAAGTCTCCAAACTCCAATATAGCAACTTCCTACACACATTGAGAGAACCAAAGGACACAGAATCTTGAGCAACCAACGAAAGTGAACAAGATGGGGAAAGAACAAATGAGGGAAGAAGTTTACATCATCAGGCATCATTCTAAACCGAGGAACTCCTCCACGGTGTTGTCTAAGAGCTGCTAAAGGTACAGAATCATCTCGCTGATGATGCTGGTATATCCGAAACCCTGTTGGTTGAGCTGAACCCATTTCTGGACCACTATTGATTGTGTTCTGAGGAGCAAAGTTCCCAAAAGGGACTCTGTATGAGGGCGAAGAAGCCATGGGAGGGTATAATGTGGCGCTCTGACCTCGTACAGGAGGAGGTGCCGGATGATGATGATGATGACTATAATAATGGTCCCTTGGGTTTAACTGAGAAGGATACATGAATGGTGCAGGGTTTCTACTACTAGACTCTATGGAACCAGCGACAATGTTACTACCTAAAAGACCATTCAAAGATAGATAAGAGAAATGTAGAGCAGTGACTTCCTTAAAACTTGAAGAAGAGATTATGGTTTTGTAGGTACCTTGCATGTAAGGTGCGTGTGGCCAAAAGGAAGGTGAACCATCAGGTCTGCCATGGTGTTGATCATACCATATTGAGCCAGGAGGTGGGTAAGGATGATGACCAGCATAGTTCCCTTGAACGAAACTGTTTGGAGCATGAGGAGGAGGAGGAGGTGGAATAACAGGGTTCATTGTAACAGCTCCTGGACTGTTATTGAATGGAGCTGCTAAAGTACTTAAGTACTGAGGACCTTCAGCGTTCTTTCTTTTATAAGCACCTGGTGTGTGATCCATAAAACGAGCATTCCTCTCGAAATCATGATCACCGTGACTGCTAGAAGATGGTAACTGACTTGGTGGTTGAGCCTGAAATGCCACATAGGGAGGAGCATAGTAATTGGTGGGAGCAGGCTGGTGATGATAATGGTACTGAGGAAGACCATAGAACATTGCCGAGTTGTCTTGAAGAGAATTAGGAACCATGGCAGGTATGTTATTATTATCCGGTTGAGGAAAGCTGCCTAAAAGGAGGCAAGGTCCTGGTTGGAGAGAGGCTTGAGATTGGTGCTGCTGCTGCTCCATTTCTAAATCGACTGATCTATTTCTTTGTCCCATTTCGCTTGCTGCATAAGCCCTCTGATAGGTTTTTGAGTTATATATAAGAGAAGAAACATCAGCAAGCATAATGATGATGACACAACAAGTTTAAACTTAGTAAGAAATTTAGTCTTTTTTACATCAATAAATGCAATATTATTACACCTTTTCTTGAGTTGATACTTAAAACTTAGCTAAATTACATAAATGGCACTTCTAGGTAAGAAATTCAGCTTTTTTATATCAATAAACCAATTAATGCATCATTACTACAGCTTCTCTGAAGCTGGTTCCTAAAAACTAAGCTATATTACATCTTTTTAAGCTGTATACGTCAACTTCTAATATGGATATTAAGAAATGAAATCAAAATTTAGAAAGCACATCTTCTGGGAAGACTGCATTGTGCATTCTCAAACTCATGGTAAAAGCCAAGATCATGCTCATGAAAAATTAAATAAAACTTTTAGCTGCAGAAAGAAAACCAAGTTCAGAAACTAAGAACAAGTTCTTCAAATGGCCAAAAAAAAAAAAAATTAAAGCTTTCACACAATAATAATTAAAAATAATGAAATTAGCTCACCACCAACATGCCTAACTAAAAATCAGAACAATCATTTCAATGCAATACTAAGAAGAAGAAAAATCAAACCTTGAGAACATAGAAGGATAAAGCTCTTTGGAGATTTCAAAGGGGCTGCAACAGAGCTAAGACAAGACAATAAAAAGACTTGTAATAATCCGAAACCGAAAACTCCCTGCAAAACATGTAATAAAGGTTAGAGAATCAACAATCTTCTAATTAGAAAATCAAAACAGATTACAAATCATAAGAACTCAGAACAATGCAATTTTTTCAGAGATATAACAACAATAATAACTCAAATCGAGAAACAATAAAAATAAAATAAAAAACCCACCAAAAATAAATAATGATGGGAATTACAGAAGCCGATCATCGTGATGATTAAAGATGATAATTACCTGATTATGTGTAATCAGGGAGAGAGAGACACAGAGAGAGATCCAAAGAGAGGGATAGAGCGACGTCGGTTTCTTCTTTGATTCCAAACTTCTTCTCCTCACTGTGACGACGGAAAGTTTTTTTTTAATTTTCTCATTTTATCCTTTTTCCCATTTTTCTCTTCTATTTTTTCATTGGTTTCTCTTTTTCTTCATTTTTTATTGGTTTCTCATTTTGCAACTTTAATTATAAAAGTTAGAAAATGCCTTAATTAATTATAGACTTAAACGTTGCCGTATATGTAATTAAGTAAACGATGCTAGCTAGGCTTGCATAAATGATAGTACTAATCTTTTTGTTTTTGGTAAAATAATAAACGATAATCTTAATAGCTATGTATTATTACTGACTTTTAAATTAGTACAATCTTGTAATCTTACAATCAGTTTTTTTTTAAGTCTTTATTAAAGCTTATTTTGCTTAAGCATGCCAACCCTGAATTAAAACTCATTTATTAGTCAAGTTTTGTTAATTATGAGGATTTTGTTTCCATAAAACGATTCTAATATGATTACCTCAAAATAAATAAATTGCTCTTCAGGTGACGTGTTAATAGTTATATTATTTTTTCTGTATTGGATAGATTTTGAGCAAGTTATTTAATTGTGTTTGGTCTCTCTAAACACAAAGCTTCAGGCAAGTGTCTCCAATTCTCCATGTGCTTTTCTTTGTTGAACCAGCTAATTATGCCTCCAAAACATTAATTTACAATTAATGGCTATGCTACTTGTTTTGTAAAATAATCTAAACTAGACAACCACATCTTCTCCTAGAAATTTATAAAACTCAGACGCGATGTAAGTTTAGGTGGTGATATACTGATATTCAACACCATTCAATTTTTGTTTTGTAATGCAGAAACAAAACTTTTGTGGGAATGATTATTAGAAATATGTAAAAACAACACACATCACTTCGATTCAACTTTTGTTAGAAGAAAATGGATTTTTAGTAATTTAAACCCTTTAACAAAAAATGGATTTTTAGTAATTTAAACATTTAACTAAAGATTAATCGTAAAACAAACATTCAACTAAAAATTTTATAAAATAAAATTTTATCTTTATGTCCGTTAATGTTTTCGTCCCTTTGTGATCTTGTCAATTTTCGACGGAGAAACGTTAACTGTTGACGACAAATGTTACAGAGAAACAAAAACATTAATGGATATAAAGATGAAGGTTTGCTTCATATGGTTTTTATTGGAGAGTTTTTTTAACCATCTGTCTTTAGTTAAGGCTTTAAATTACTAAAAAACTTTTTTTAGCAAATCTTAAGTATTGATTATTTAGTAATTATTTCAAGCTTCATAGATTTTATGACCAATTTTACTGTTAATATAAACTCACTTTTCTTTGTCAATGAGACCTTGCACTCCTTTGGTAAATCTAACTTGTAGTTATTCTTGTTTCCCTGTTCGATCTTTCATAAAAGAACTTGTTTTTTAGACTAGTGTTTGGGTTGGGTTTTTCATTAGTCAACTAGTACAAAGGAACAACCTAAGACCGGAGTTCAAACATAAGATATCTGATTCTCATTTGATGAGGAATCCGCATTAATTCAGACAACAAATCAAGTAGACCAATCTCTGCCAGCTCATTCTTTTTTTTTTCTAACAAATCATCTCAATTTCTCAATGCTATAGTAAATTTTCCTTTACTGTGTTCATCTTTCAGTGGTCATCCTATAAAGACAGTATTTTTAATGCCATTTTCAGTGGCTACATCACTCAAACTAATCACTCATGCATTTTCATCGGACCAACCAACCAATCTTAGAAAAGACAAAAGGTAACTCAAGATAGCTTGTCCTAAAGTTATAGATATGTTAGAGGCGCTCATTGAGCTATAATTCAACACATTAACTGTGGTCTTATTTATGTATTTGTTTATGTTAAAATTAGTAGATTCTCTAGTAATTTGGGAAGTTCAGACAAGAGTAAGGTGCTCAATGTTTCACTCCAACTTTACAAGATGAGGTTTGATTTGTTCAGAAATTTGATGAACTAATTCACTTTATGATTAGTTTAACCATAAGTTTATTCACCATTTTGTTTTTCACTGCAAGTTTAAATTACTAATTTCTTTTTGGTAATTTAAAGCCTCAACTAAAGATAAATCATAAAACAACTCTCAACTAAAAATTCTACAAAATAAACACTTATCATTATGTCCATTAATGTTTTCGCCCCTCCATAATCTTTGTCGTCAACAGTTAACGTAACAGTTAATATTTATCTGTCGACAGTTGACTACAAAGGTTACGAAGAGGCGAAAACATTAATGGACATAAATATGAAAGTTTATTTCGTAGAATTTTTAGTTGAGGATTTGTTTTATGATTGATCTTTAATTGAGATTTTAAATTACTAAAAATCTGAAGAAAATAATATGTTTTATACATAATTCCGTGATTGAATAGGCTATACATGCTTAAAATTTGATGGAACTATCGGTAGAACCCGTTCAAAACATAAAAAAAAAAAAAGAAACAAAAGAAACATAAATATACTTAAACTTTTGATACACATAAACTAATATGAAATACTAAAGAAACTGCTTATTACAAAATAAGTAAAATTTCTGTTTAATAACAGTAACATAACAGCTTGACCAGGTCCAAACCCATAACAAACAAAATAACAGCTTCACCTAATGCGTAATTTATTGCAGAAGATCTCATACAATAACGCATGATATTTTTTTCTTCATGAATGTATTTCATCATAATCTTACAACGTATTAATTCGATTCATAGAAGGTAAACAAATGATGAGCACGAAAACTTGACTAGCGTTATCATAATGGCGACAAAATAACAATCATGTTCTCAAAAAAATTAAACACGGAAACATTGCTTTGTAACCAAACTATCGTACTCGCAGCTAATTAGATGTACGTTTTCACTCTGTCGTCCATCATATGGTAGAATGAAATCGATATACTCTTAAATCTATGATATCGTTCTTAGTGTATAGAATTCACATGCCAACAACTGTATATATCTCGAAATCATCGTCGTCATTAGCATATGGTTTAATCTACTAAAACTATAGTTTTTTTTGAAGATCCAGTTCTGAAATGTCATGTGTGAATTCATGAAGCAATAAAGGAAGTAATATAGTTGGCCACATGATTATTATTCTCTAATCTTGTACATATACAACTACCAAATACCTAATGTGGGTATTAGGATCCGCAATGTACAAGATTAGTTAAGCCTACAGAATGAAAAATGATATTTGGTACAAGGGGAAAAAAAGTAAGACTTAAGAAGAAGAAAAATATAGATGTAACCGTGCAGTGAAAACACTAATTCTTTTTCGAAGTGTAATCAAATTCAAGCTTAACTGTTTGCGTTAAGAAAAATAAGTTGAGAGTTTAGTTACTTCTGATATTAATAATTAACCAAAGCCTTTAAAGTAATATACAAATTTATGAAATTTTTGGCCTTAACCTTTATTTTATAGGTTATGTCAAATTCAAACTTAATTTTGGTTTTAACTTCGCAAGCACGAAATATTTTATGATGAAAAATTTCATTAATAACTTAAAAAATATTTTGGTAATTTGAAACAGTATGTATTTAAAATATTTTTGCATTTAAATCAATATTTTAAATTCAACCCGAACCGCGGTTAAACCAATGATCCGATAATTCAATTTTTATTTTTAAATTATCCATATATAAAAAACACTAAAACCCGAGACTAACCGATTGAACCGATGGATAATTGATATGTAATATTTGAACATGTAAAATAAGTTTATTTTTGTTGTTTTATATATTATTTGAAAATTTTAGTTTATCTAAATAATTTGAAAGAAAATTGAGAGAAATTATTAGAAAAGGTGAGATCTAATTCCTTATATATTATTTGAGGAGCATTTTTTAATAAATAACCTTATCTTCATGTGTGATTAACAAAATTGTCATTACTTATGTGGAAGCCTCATAAGCCCCCTCAGTTCATTCATAAAAATAGACATCATTTATTAGAGTATTTATAATTCAGTATCATTGGATCTATATTTTTATGATGTAATGTTACACCGTGTTATTAATAACCTATATATAAAATCAAACCATTAAATTGTCATTTAAATATTAAAACACATACGTGTATGTGAACTATGAGAAACCGTCCTTATAAATTATTTGAATTAATAATTATAAATAATACGTAATAATACTTTTTATATATCACTCACAAAAAAAACTTGTGAACAGTGTCTCTACATTTTTATCAACCAAATTTATCAACTGTTTTGTGTAACAGTGAAGCTAAGTTTGCTAAAGATTTAGCCTCACTCTCGTCTGGATAAACACATTTCCATATAGATGTTCATGCCAATATACGAACGAACTACTTCAATCATTCATAGACCGCAACCCATCACATAAATAACGACAAGACACTTTAGGTTCTTCATTTTTATATAGATATTCATATAAATTTTTGGTTGAAGTCTTAACATTTTACATCTGTATTCAAAGATTCATACGTAATAGCCACACATCATCAAAAATACAAATGTTACGGTTATGGTTGGTCTCGGGTTATTCCGATTAGATATTGACGATTTTAAAATTCAAAGGGATAAGTGATGCAGTAAAGGAATGTAGTAAATGAGTGTTAAATGTGTACGAAATTCAATTTCAATCAAATAATTAATTTTGAGTAAATTTGAATTATTCAAAATTCTTGTTGATAATAGAACAAATTACGGGGAAATATCAAAAAAAAAATCAATATTAACAAATAGACCAAATATTTTACAATTAAATATTTGCACTTATTCTGCTGATCATCCTGAAGTTCAAAAATCAAATATAATTTTTCTTGAGTATATCATATAAGCCAATATAATCTTGTAAAGTATATCATATAACTATAAAATAAGAAATATAAAATTTCTTGAGTATTTTTGTGTATATACATCAAGTTTCATCATAGATAGTCTTGTACGTAGTGTTCGAAAACAATCGTCCTTCATCATTCACATGGATGCAGAGTTACCGGAGTGGTTTACAGAGTCAATATAAGTCTGTTTTAAGTTGATGACAAAAAAATATCAATTTTCATCATAGGTCATCATTGAAAAACAATTACAAATATATAGGTATGTGACCACATACTATACTATAAGTTAGCTTTTCCAAAATATGAATATTAATACGTAAACAATTTATATATACAATCTTCATTCAACGCAATGCGCAAATTTTTTTTAAGTTATTTAGATTTAATCAATAATATGAAAAGATACACTAATTTCACTAAAATTTATTATTGAGAAAAATACTTATCCCCTCGCAAAATATTAAAAGTAAATATTCAATATTATGGAAAATTCCATGCATTAATTACATAATTAAAGGAAAATATATCTTATTTCATGAAAATATAATTTGATATATGTAAAATATGATAATAAGTCAAAATTTTGTTTCACTCCTCGCAAGACGCGGATTATCACCTAGTTTTATTATATAAAGCTTGGTTTTCAAAGTTACTAATTAAAATGATCGTGACACATGACAGTTATATATTTAAGATTATGACATGTATTAAATAACAGTTTTTCATTAAAAAAAACATAAACCAAAAGAATATACAAATAATCAAAAAGTTAATTTCCCTTTATTTAAACTAAAAGAGAATTTTTATTATATTTCTTTTTAAATCTTGACAAAATATAATTATATAATTTAATTAATTAATAATTTTTATTTTAAGAAGTTGATGATGAAATAATACTGAACCCAGTTTAACTAAGAAAATAAATTGTCAAATATGTAGAGATCTTAAAAACGAAATGGAAAAAATTCAACTTTTTTAAAAAAAATTGATATTTACTGAAATAATTATTTACTAATAATTTATTTTAAATCTTAATCAAAATATAATTGTAAAAATTCTGTATAGTAATTTTCCTTTTCTAAAATCATAAAAAGAAACCAAAAGAAATTTTTTTTATGTAATAATTTTATATCTTATTATATAAAGCTTGGTTTTCAAAGTTATTAATTAACATGATCGTGACATATGGTGATTATATATTTAAAATTATGACATGTGTTAAATAACAAATTTTCTTTTAAAAACTAAACTAAAAGAATTTAATAGTTAGTTTTACTTTTTAAAAATCTTAAACATAAACGATAAAAGTTAGTTTCCATTTTTTACACAATCTTAAACAAAAGCTGTGTAAATTGAATTTCTATATAAATAATATTTAATAATAGTATTATTTTTTTAAAAAAATTACTAATTAAGATGATTATGAAGCATAAAATTATATATTTAAGATTATGACAAGTGTTAAACAACATGTTTTATTTTTATTTTTTAAAAACTTAAACCAAAAGAATATAGGTAAAAACAATCTAAAAAGTTAAGTTACGTATTTTTTAAAATTCTTAAACAAACAACGTTTTTAATATTTCCATATAAATAAAATTTTAACAATGGTATTTGTTTTTAGCAACATGGGTTTAAGATAATTAAAAGCTTGGTTTTTCAAAGTTGCTAATTAATATGACTTCGATACATGGCAATTATATATTTAATGTTATTATATGTGTTAAATAACAGTTTTAGTTTAAAAGAAACTTAAATGAAAAGAATATAAAATTAATCTAAAAAGATAATTTTCATTTTTAAAAATTCTTAAACAAAGAACATTTTTAATATTTCCATATAAATAATATTTTAAAAATAGCAAACATTATTTTAAGATAAAAATTAAAATGTTTACAAAATATTTTTCTTATAAATATTTAATACTATTTTCCCTGTTAAAAATATTAAACAAAAGAAAATTGTAATATTTTAGATGAATATAACCAAACGTGAACACATATAAAGAATGTAGAAGTGTTGGATATAGAAACTTCTTTTTTTTTAATATATTCATATAAATAAAATTTTAACAAGAATATTTCTTTTTTAAACATGGGTTTAAGGTAATTACAAACTTAGTTTTTTAAAGTTGCTAATTAGCATGATCCTGACACATTATAGTTATATATATATATATATATATATATATATATATATATATATATATTTGATGTCAAAGGGCTGATCTATTACTCAAACTTGAGGTGGTATGGAAATCCAGACCAAAATAGAACAACCAACATATGCAAGCTCACGATAGAAAGATCTAGCAGTCTAAGCTAAAGAACCGGAAATCCGGTTCTGAGTCCTAGGAACATAAAAGATCTTGAAATCTTGGAAGCAGATCCTCAGCGTCATAAGCTTTTCCAGTTCTGTTGAGAAACTTGACCATTCATGGGGGTTTTTGAGCATCGCAACCATCTCCTTGCAGTCAGTCCCAATGCTATGACATGGCGAATGTTGAAGCATATTCTCCATTTTCCACCGTAGTGCTTCCAGCTCTGAATGCAAACAAGACTCTACGCTAGTAAAATTACACAATCCCATTAGTTGGCTATTTCCCGAACTATCATTCCACACCAGCCACATCCACTGAACAGATCTGTAGAAGTCCAAGAACCATCCACCAAACATATATTTCCCAGGCTTATGGCCTGGTTTTCAGGATCCGTGTTTCCTTGAGATGTCGGTGTAATCTGTTCATTGGCCTGAAACCAAGCTTGACACTCACTTTCGGCATAACGGGCTAGCTCCAAAGATCCCTATCAATTTCCTTAAACATCTTATCATTCCACGCCTTCCAAATATACCAAATCAACCAGGGATATGGGTCCTTGTCCAATTCCGGTTTCTGTATCTCATTCTTTCTCCAGAAAAGGTAGTCCATATTAGCATATGTGCTCTGAAGTGGGAACAGCGAGGGGCTGGTAGGCGTGGAAGATAAGGCCCAGGCTTGCATCACAGGTGGACATTGAAATATTGCATGTGTAACTGATTTGTCTAGTTCTCCACATCGTGGACAGTAATTTTCACATCGCATATGTCTGTAGTTCAAAATACTTGTAACAGCCACATGACCTGTTATTAATTTCCACATAAGGTGACGTATCTTCTGGGGTGCCTTAATCTTCCAAGCGTGTGCTTGGAGTTTTGTGATACTAGGTTCACAAACTTCCGCCTCCTCTTATTTAACAAAATATCCTTGCAACCCAATATCTAGATTTGACTGTGTATTGTCCATTCCTCGTATAGCTCCAGCAGATTGTATCCCGGCAATGTGTTGAGCTAATGGCCATGCTTCTGATAAATATCCTCAGCAGCTACATAATCCTCCAGCCGACCAACATCCCAAGCCTTTGTTTCTTGATCAATTAGATCACTTACTCTCAAGTTCGGGTGCAAAACCGGTGCAGTTGGGAAATCTGGTCTCGCTGGTATGGTGGGAATGCACGGATCCTCCCATACTTTAACCTCATAGCCCGAATGTACCTTTTGTCTAACACACAACATTAATAACTCTCTAGCCGCCGATATACGTGTCCACGCATAAGATGGGCTACTGACAATAAGATGGCGCAAGGGTGAGCTCATTCGGTAGTTAACAGCCTCTCAGGACATGAGCTACCAGAGAATCTGGGTTTTGAACCAATCTCCATTACCTCTTCGCGAGCAAATCCAGGTTAAACTCATGAATCATCTTGAACCCAAGTCATCCTTCCTTTCTAGATAAGCATAATTTGTCCCATGTCGTCCAGTGTATACCTCTTTTTTTTGGGGGGGGGGGAGCTTCGAGCTCCACCAGAATTGTGCGATGGCACTAGCTTGATTATCACAAATCTCCAACAGAAGTAGAAAGCAAGACATCACATAATTCGGAAGAGCTAGCCTATCCTTGAGAAAAGCAAAGAGCTTGCCACCTTTTGATAACCACCTGTCCGTCCATCCATTGACCATGTTCCTTAGCATATCCTTGAGAAAAGCAAAGAGCTTGCATTTTGAACCACTGATATCCTCTGGGATTCATAAGTAAGTTCTCATCCCTCCTTCATTCTGAATTCCTAGTGTGTCTTTAATCTCTTGTTGGACATCCTGGCCGATCCTCTTACCAAAGAGTAAAGAAGATTTATCAAAACTAATACATTGTCCTGAAGCATGTCCATATCTCCTAACCACTTTGATTACTTCTTCACATTCACGGAACTCTGCCTTACAAAAGAACATGCTATCATCAGCAAATAATAACATTTTACATTTAAAAAAAAACATAAACCAAAAGAATATACAAATAATCAAAAAGTTAATTTCTCTTTTTTAAACCAAAAGAGAATTTTTATTATATTTCTTTTTAAATCTCGACAAAAGATAATTATATAATTTAATTAATTAATAATTTTATTTTTAAGAAGTTGATGATAAACATAATATTAAAGCCAGTTAACTAAAAAATAAATCGTAAAATATGTAGAGATATTAAAAAAGAATTGGAAAAATTCCACTTTTAAAAAAACTGTTTGATATTTACTGAAATAATTATTTACTAATAATGTATTTTAAATCCTAATCAAAATATAATTTTTTAAAAATTGTGTATAGTAATTTTCCTTTTCTAAAATCATAAAAAGAAACCATAAGAAATTTTGTTTTTTTGTAATAATAATTTTCCTTTAGTGAATTCTAAACAAAAGAGATTTGTATTATATTTTTTAACACATGTCATTATATAAAGCTTGGTTAAACAAGTTGCTAAATAACATGATCGGGGACATATGACGATTATACATTTGAGATTATCACATGTGTTAAATAATAGTTTAAAAAAACTTTAACTAAAATAATTTAAGTTAGTTTTCCTTTTAAAAAAAAAAAACTTTCTTATTATATAAAGCTTGGTTTTCAAATTTGTTAATTAACACGATCACGACACATGACAATTATATATTTAAGACTATGACAAGTGTAAAATAACACTCTTTTTTAAGACAAACTTTGACTAAAATAATTTAAAAATTAATTTTTCTTTTTTAAAAAATAATCTTAAGCAAAAAACTGTACAACATTATATTTTGATATAAATATTATTATTCAATAATATGTCTTTTTATTTTGCGGGGTTTAAGATAGTATAAAATACTAAACATTATTTGAATATAAATTTGATCACATAAAATATTTACCATATATTCTCTTAAAAGTATTTAACAGTATTTTGTGTTAAAATTTTATTAAATTTAGAAAGTTAAAAAAATAATCAATTTAATAGTTAATTTTACTTTTCAAAAAATTTTAAACTTAAACTTTAAAATTTTTTTTTCCATTTTTAATCTTTAAAAAACAGTAAAACTTATATTTCCATATAAATAATTATTTAATTATAGTATGTTTATAAACGTGGGTTTAAAATAATAAAACTTATTTAATACGATTTTCCTACATATTAAAATATTAGAAAAATATTATTCTTATAAATATTTAATGTTATGTTTTCTGTTTAAAAATACTATACATCTAAAATTGTAAAAAGACTTCTTATAATTTTATTTTAATTGTAATATTCCTTTTTCCAGAATCTTATTTGCAAGGTTAAATAAAAAATTGGTTTAACTATAATTACAAAATTTATAAGTTTATTTTACTGGTACATTCCTTTTTAGTAAACCTTATTTTCAAGTTAAAATAAAATATATGGGTTGAAAATAATTATAAAGTCTGTAGGCATTGGTTTAAAATAAATAATTTCTTTTAGATAACTACATATTCAATTTTTATTATAAATATATTATAGTGATTTTACTTATAAACATGAAATTATTAATAATCGAGAATTTTAGAAAAAAATAAGCTACAATTTTAGAAAAATAAGGATCATTACTTATTTATCTTTTTCCATTAGTAAAAATATTATATATATATAGTTATAATTATGTAACTATTGTTTTAAATGCAAAAAAATATAATTTAGATTAGATACATATTTCTTTTTCTTGAAAATGTTATTTCTATAAATATGAATCTAGAGTGAAAAAATTATAAAGAAAAATGAGAATCCAATATATATTTATATTGAAATTCGTATATTTGAAATGAAGTTACAATAACTTCTTAATGATTGTGATTTCAGCTCTATTACAACATACACTAATACAATTTATTATTTATTATACCTTTGATCGCTATAAAACTTTAATTAATAAATTCTATTCATAAATAATTATTTAGACAATAAGAATTCAAAAACATGGTCTTCACAACATACATGTTTGTGGCTACAAGAATTAAAGTAGTATTGAAATGTATAATGTATTAATAGTCTCATTACCTATAGATTACATGATAAAAATGTTGATCCAATGTTTTCCCTTAGTTAAACAAATAAGATAATTTCCAATTCACGTATAGATTCATTAGTATATTTTCTTTTGAAATAATAAAATTGTATTAAAGGTAGATTTTCTTAATTGTATGATTTTGTAATAGAGTTTTTTTTTTATAGAAATATAAAGTAAGGCTATTTTGTCTTTAAATATAGAGATGTAATTTTATTCACTATATTTTCTTTTAAGGTAGAGAAAGTCTATAAAGTGCATATACTGTCACCGATTAGATTGCTTTGATTCCACTTTTAATTTGTTGTATTTTACTCTAATTCATATTTTTCCAGGGTTAGATTCAATTTATTTTTTTTGGTTTAGATTTTTCTCTACCCCTAAATTCAACATTTCTAATAAATGTTTATGCATTATGATTACTAAAATATAGTCGACAAAAAAAATATTATTGAAACATAAATACTAACCAAAAATTATGTAGAAAAGTAATTTTTATTCTTAAAATAAGTTTCACGCAATATATGCAAAAATCTAACGATTGCGAATTTTTTTCTCAATGTTATGTTTTTGATAAAATTAAAGCATCAATTGAAAGGATCCATACCTAGTATTTTATATTGTTTGAACATAAGATTAATTATAGTATTGCTTGGAAACATGAATAGTAGTATAAAAAAAATAAATATTGTTTGAAAACATGGTTAATAGTGTAAAAGAAATAAATATATTGTTTGGAAACATAGATAGGTATAAATAAAGGAATATTAGTGATTTAATGAATCCTCCTATATATTAAAAGAGAAGTCACTTTAATGAATTTTGCTTACGTGTCATTCATAGGTGCAATGTAGAATTAATTCTCTTAATTTGATTGGTTGTTGGAATTTGAATTTTTATTTATTTAATTAAAGTTTTTTAAAAGGAAACTAATCTTAAAATTACCTAATCTGATATATATTACCAAACAAACAATTATACATCTTAAATACATGGGATTAATAGAATTTGTTTATAGAAACAATTAAATATCACATATTCCATTATAAAAATTTAGAATATACATATAAATACATACTATACTATAAAAATAAGAATATAAACGATTTTAATTTTTTTTTATTAATAGTGGATAAAAAATCATACATTAGAGAGAACTAATAATATTTAATACTCACTCACTATATATATGTATTTGTATATATACTTATTTTTAATATGGATAAAAAATAAGTATATAAACGATTTTAATTTTCTTATATTAATAGTGGATAAAAAATCATATATTAGTGAGAACTAATAATATTTAATACTCACTCACTATATATATGTATTCGTAAAATATGTTCAATGAATGCAAAACAGTCAAATGTAAAATTTTAAAAAGAATCTATCATTTTCCAGAGTAAATGTCGAAAGTATAGTTGAGTTATTACTTTCAAAAATTATTTAAGTATTTTTATATTAAAAACAGAAATTTACATAGCTTTAAGTATAATAAAATTGGCATGTTTATTTTTAATAAGAAAAAAAGAAAAGAGACATAAATAAAAACATGAGTGAATAATAATAAAACCTTTTGTTGTATTCTTCGTTATTTTTTATTTGTACATACATAATTTTGTATTTGTATACCAAAATATTTTTTACGTATTAATATAATTGTAAGCTAATTATTTTTAGGTGTTTATACAACATAAAGAAAAATTGAGCAAAGAGATAAATATAAATGATAAGTTATAATATTGTTAATGTTAAAGATGTAAAATATAACGCAAATTAAATTTAAAATAAATTATTTTAAAATAATGATAAGTATTTTTTGCGGTGTAATAAACTTTTAAAATATATGATAACAAAGTTATAACAAAATTTATACAACTAGAAACATGTTATTTTGATATATTAAAACTGTTGGATCTCATGTTTATATTAATCTATGTCTAAAATAATGACATTCACATCATTTAAGAATTAAAATATTTATGTTATATAATTATTTAATCAAAAAATCATACATTACAGAGAACTAATAATATATTTATACTCACTCACTATATATATGTATTCGTAATATGTTCAATGAATGCAAAACAGTCAAATGTAAAAATTTTAAAAGAATCTATCATTTTCCAGAGATAAATGTCGAAAGTATAGTTGAGTTATTACTTTCAAAAATTATTTAAGTATTTTTATATTAAAAACAGAAAATTACATAGCTTTAAGTATAATAAAATTGGCATGTTTATTTTTAATAAGAAAAAAAAGAAAAGAGACATAAATAAAAACATGAGTGAATAATAATAAAATCTTTTGTTGTATTCTTCGTTATTTTGTATTTGTACATACATAATTTTTTATTTGTATACCAAAATATTTTTTACGTATTAATATAATTGTAAGCTAATTATTTTTAGGTGTTTATACAACATAAAGAAAATTGAGCAAAGAGATAAATATAAATGATAAGTTATAATATTGTTAATGTTAAAGATGTAAAATATAACACAAATTAAATTTAAAATAAATTATTTTAAAATAATGATAAGTACTTTTTTGCGGTGTAATAAACTTTTAAAATATAGGATAACAAAGTTATAACAAAATTTATACAACTAGAAACATGTTATTTTGATATATTAAAACTGTTGAATCTCATGTTTATATTAATCTATGTCTAATATAATGACATTCACATCACTTAAGAATTAAGATATTTATGTTATATAATTATTTAATCAAATTTACTTTTTTAAATACATCTATTTAGATTTACTTAAAATATGTATGTAATGAAGTAATTAAAAACAAAATTAATAATAAGATATTTATTCTTTCAATGAAAAACTTGGTCAAAGGAATCAATGTTTGATAAGATAGTTTGAAGATTGGAGAGAATTTGATAATGAATTTATTTGGTTAGTTAATTATGATTTTATATTAAATTCTAAATAAAAAAATATGTAAGAAAGGGAGAAAGAGAGGGAGATATGGTGATGATAAGGAGTAGAAAGTAGTTTATGATCATAATGAAGATGAAAGTGAATATAAGTGAGAGACTGAATATAAGTGAGATGTATTCTGAAATCATTTATTAATACTATGTGAAAGTGTTTAGAAGATTTAATAAAATTTGGTGAAAATTTTGCAACCAAAGAGAGATAGAAAGAGTTTTAAAGTGAAATATTGAGGATCATATTAAGGATGAGGGTAAGAGAATGAATATAGGTGATTGTGAGAGAGTGAATGTAGTTTGAGAGATTTTGAGATTATTTGATCAACTAAGAGAGAGAGAGAGAAAGAAAAAGAGAGTGAGAGGTGTACAAAGACATACAAAAATAATGTAAAGAGATATACATAAGAAACAAAACGAATGTGTGAAAAAATACAAGGAAAAACGAAATGAGTAAGATAGAAAAATATATTAAAAAACAGAGTATTTACGTAAAAGAGAAAGAAAGTTACAATATATTTATATATTTATATTATTTTTTATTCATACAATGTATAGATTATATTAATGTCTGCACATGCGTGCGGGCCGTCCACCTAGTCCTCCTATATATTAAAAGAGAAGACACTTGGACACGTGTCGCTCACACAGGCCTTCTCAGAGAAATTCTGACGATCTGATTGGTTGATTTTTTTCTATTTTCTTTGGTATTTTTTAAATTTTCGCCGTGCAAATGGTTTGACAATCGTATCTCATATATTCGTTTACCTTAATTAGTTGCCTTATATAATATTCGGGGACATTAATTAGAGAGCTAACATTAATTTTTGGAATCTTATATAATATTCGTTAAATGGTCTCTCAAATCTTTGGTTACGTTAATTAGGGAGCTAACTTTATATTCGATAACTTGCGAAACAAGCTGGAAATTAAATGCCAAAGATGTCAATCTCATAGCATTAGGAAAGTAATTCAGTATATATTAACGATGTCATAAT